>JAUBNY010000256.1:3719748-3739621 GCA_032275445.1 Crypturellus soui | reverse complement strand
GGAGCTTTGATTAAACTCTTGCTAAAGTTCCCCTTTGTTGACATGTTCCCTTTCAGGCAAAGGTGAAGAGCGGGGGGAAAAGAAAACAGTGTGTCTGAGAGCATCCAGGCTCCCACCTCCATCCCTAATAATATCGTGGTGATCCAAGCAACCTGCCGCCTCTCCCTGCTCAGAGTCTTGGCTGCCGGGGCGCGTGGCACGAGCAGTGCCTTGCCTAGCCCAGGCACTAACGAAGATGACTGACAGCCTGTCCATGTCAGAAGACCAGACCGGCTCCATCCACGGCAGGGAGCTTTAAAGCCTTAAAAAGAGCAGAATCTTCAGTGCTCACAGGAGCCCATTAGTGGCTTTCTGCTTTTGAATCTAAGTTTAGGATGTGCCATTAGGATCCCAGATAACCTTATCAGAGATGTCGAAAGGAGTTAGCAAGAAACTCTTGCTGTTTGATTTCCTTCTGACCTCAGAATAAAGAGAGAAAGAAGAAAGGAAGATGCAGCTGAAGCAAGAATATTTCCATAGCCTCTAAAGGAGCATTAACAAGCAGTAGGGATTGATTAGTAGCTACTGGATAGCAATATGTTAATAACAGAATATCAGTGATTATCAGGTGCTACATGGTAGGTGAAATGTCTGATCACAATGTGATAGTGAATCCATCGGAGGGAAGTGTTTCAGATTGCCTGCAGATTGTAATTAGCTTCCTCCCTGCCTTTTCTTCCTCCTCTTCCCTGCCCACATTCTGGTGTGCCACTGTCACTACTTACGCAATTTTTTTCCTGTCAGGATTCGAGAGCAAAACGAAGCCATTTCTGATCTTTTGCCATGACTAGTGGTTCCTGAATCTTGTTAATGTTGTCAGATCACATCAGAAAAGTGACACAGATGTCTGCACCAGCCTCTGCCTGACCGCATCTGCCACTGCACAGAAATGTGGGGAGAGAAGGATGTGGCATTTCTGCCTATTATCTGCAGCTAGTGCAAGCCGTGGCTCAGAATATCTGTTAAAATTTCCTCATATGTATGACTTCTAGGGCTTACACAGTGCTCTAAAACAACACAGAGAGGAAAAGCAACAGTTCATTTTTTTGTCAATTAAAGGTATCTTCTTTCAGATAGTCATCAATTAAAAATGCAGCTGCTGCTCCGTTGCAGTCTGCCGCAGATCACCAGGGACTAAGCACTGCTTGGCTGCAGGCATGGTGCATCTGAGGATGCTGTTAGCATTTCATTTTAATTGCCTATCAGGGTAAGTGTTACTACCTCATCGTAATTTCACCAGTCTTACCTGTAACTTAGATTTCAACATAACTAGCACCCAGTTCTCTTCTTGCTATCCTGGTGTATAGACGGGGTATTTCCATTAAGTTCAGCAGAGCTTCACTGATGAAAAACCAGTGTAATGGGAGGATTAAGGTGTTGAGTCGAGCCAAGTAACAGGCTCTCAGCCTAAGCATCCACTTGATTTTTTTTAATCTGCTTATCTTCATTATTATCAACTAGTCCAAGACTGCTGAGTGTGTAGAAGGTATCAGCATTAGGAGGTGGCCTCAACCATCTGAGGTACCCTTCACTTTGCTTACAAGATGGGATATCTCTTGCTTCTTACCTGCAATCCACGCAAGTTTTAATCATTCAAAGGCAGCATGGTGATGTAGAAGGGTGCAGGAAGAAAAGCTGGGAGTATGGATAAGAGTCTCTCAAGTTGCTTATAGCTCTGCTTAAGCTCCTGCTTAGTGGAACATTATGTGAGACTCTCTAAGCTTCTGGGCTACAACAGGCTACTGATAAATGAAAAAAAAAAGAAAGAAATAAAAAGAAACTGGTTTAGGACAGTTTTTTGACATAGGTTCCCAAATATTTGCCAGGGAATTTGGTAATTAATTATAGTTATGAATATCTTAAAGAGGAGGTTTCATCAAAAAGGCAACTAAAAATAGTAAAATCAGAATCTGTGCAGGGTGGAGCTTCTCAAGCATGCAATGAGTTGCTGTACTTTCTCAGGAAGCGATCAGGAATAACACTGCTCTTATTTTATTCTGTGAGAAACCAATTGATTTTTATGCAGTTTCCTGCTATGACTATGTATATTTCTAGGGAAAAAAAAAACTGGGAAAAACTGTTTTCTTCACCTTGTACTGAAACACGTAATAATAGTGTTGGAGATGAGCACTCAGAGGGGTTCTGAAAAAAGCAGACTCTCCTATGTCTGAGGACAGAAATAGCGTAGCCTTACCTGCATGTTATATGCGTGTGGATACAGCTATGGAAATGTCTGCAGACACTGCAGGTGTCTCTCTCCTTTGTCATCCTGCCAGAGCTACAGCTGCGATTTCAGGAGGTAAATAAGACCAAAACAACATGTCACGTTTGCCTCTCCCATTCCTCACCTGCAATCCTGCTGGCAGCCTTTCAGCCACCTGAGATACCTGGTTATTGATGGTCAGTGAACCTTGACAGAGCATTAGGACAGGTCCTTTCAATGATGAACTTCATCCTCAAACAGCAACAGGACTGTTCACTCGCCTGAGCCAAGGATATCAGGTGATGTGATATAGGAGATTCATTTGGCTTCATGTGACATGATTAGCAAAGAGCTTGGGTCCTAACACAGTCAGGATAATGTGGTATAGAACTTGGACAGGTCTAAAACCAGCCTCTCAAGCAGCTTAATTGTGTTGTGGTGGAAGGCAACTCAGCCAGTCCTGCTCTTCAGGAGCTTGGACCCCTCCTTTGAAAGCCAAACCCATCCCTGATATTACTCCTGGTAACATCAATGCTGAGGGTGATACAGCCCAGAACACTGAGAAAGAGCAGGCCCTGGATGAAGGATTTAACATTCCAGTGAGTTTAAGTGTATATTGATGTCCTGGTTGACTAAGCTTGGGATGAGGTGCTTGGGAAAGGAGAAGCATCCCTTTTTAGTGGTGAAGGATATTACAGGGAACAAGATAACTGAGAAAAAAGTGTCAAAGGGTGGGGATGTTACCTCCTAAGAGCACATGGCGTCACTAAATTCTGTTTAAGCAAAGCCTTGCGCAGAGGCTGTACCCCTCCACTTTCCCTTTGATGTCTCTCTCATTGTTATCCTTGACTTCCTTCATCACGACTGCACTAAGCCGCAAGAATATGCACCTTGTATGCATACAGGGTGATTTTGATAAATGTTACTTTATTTTAGAGGACGGCTTGCTTGTATATAGAGGCACCAGATCTTTTCCCTGTGAGCAGGGAGTGAAGTATCAATCCTTCCTTAAAAAGGAAATTAATTGTGAGAGAAATGCACATGAATACCTCCCCCTGCTCATTTTAAGAAAAAAAAAAAAAAAAAAAAGACTGACTAGGAAGATAATTAAGTGATTGCTTAACTCTATGCATAAAAGTAGCTTCATTTAATTTCAAGTCATTTACTGCTGTTTCCTATTGAAAGCATCAGCAGAAGGGCGAGGAACTAAATCTCCATAAAATCATCGTTCATCCTGAGGAGACCTTGAACAGCTTTTGCACTTGCTCATGGAGCGTTTTGCGCCCTTTTCACAGCCTCTTTCCTGTGGGGAGCACTTTTAAAAAATGCAGTAATTCAAGAATAACCACGAGCTTTCCTTGAACTGCAGCTGTTGGCAAGTGTTTCCTGAATTCAGCATCAGCTCAGCAGTGTGATGAGTATACAGACCAGGGTCATCCAGGAGCCCACATCAGCTGTCCATCCAGTTTCTTTGATGAATGCTAGATGAAGTTTAGGAAAACTGTGATCATTTCTATGAGATTTCTGTAGCTCTGCAATGAAGCATTGTCCATGATCAGCATCATGTGACATTTTGCAAAGGAAGAAACAGACTTACATTAACTCATCATCAAGGAAAAAAAATCATGTAATTAGACTCAAGTTCACATCACAGCCAACAGGTAAATCTCTACTGTATTTTGGGTATGAGCTCACATCTGTGCTTGAGCCCAAATCCATTTTTACCACATTTGATCCTGCACTCACACAATTTAGATTTTCATCCAGACAGGCTGATATAACTTCATGCAAATCACACAGCTCTTTTTCGTGCCCTGTCCTGTGTAAATCAAACTTTCTAGGGATAGATAACTCTGAAAACCCTCCCTCTTGCATATGGCCAGCCCTTGTCACAGCCAGCAAATACTGCTGCCTGGCAGCTGCGTGGGTGGAGAGACAGGGCAGGTGGAGAGGCTGTGGAGCCACAGGTGCAGGTAGGAAGGCTGTGTGATCAGCAAAGCAGAAGCTGGGACCAAGCCAGAGCTTGCAGCAATTCAGAAATGTGCTGGGGAAGAGCAATGGTGAAGCATAAGGAGCTTCAGGAAAGCTCCTGAAAGAGAAAGGAGAGGAAAGGAAAGGAGAGGGAGCTCTAAGAAAGAAAGAAAAAAAAAAAAAAAAAAAGGTAGCAAGGGAATGTAAGGCTTAGAGAGTTACCTCCATAACTTTTGTGATTGCATGCTGGGGGTGCTGTGAGGGAATGAGGGTGTTGGGCCCAGAGTGTAGCAGGAGAAAGTAAAGTATGAGCTGCCCAGCTGGACTCCACCTCATTCCTGGTGCTGGGTCCTCTGCTGACCACACCGTGTCACTGAGCCTGAGGCAGTCGCCAGATTAACTGCTGCCTCTTCCAAAGTTGTGGAAAGGCATTGAGGATATAGGCCTAGGAGTGAAGGTGGCTGTTCCTCTCAGATGCGTATTTTTAGCATTTAAGTTCCTATAAGGAACTGAAAATGTTAAGGAGACTTGTGGGGAAAGTATGTGTAGGCATGAAATCGGTAAGGTCACGATGTACCACTGCTTTATTCCTGGCGCCTTTAATCCTGTCACCTTATGAGCGTGACAGTAGTGTATGTGCACATAGTAGGGGGAAAACTGAGATACTGAACTTCAAAGAAACATTTATACTGAACTGTAATTTCCTCTTATTTTAAGTATACCCTATTGCTGTTATTTCCTAGCACAGTAATCTCAGTAAACCTAACTGCTAGTTCAGCACATCAGTAATTGTTTTCCAGATCTGGGGCTGTAAGGCCCTGATATTAATTTCCCATCACTGTTCCTGCATTAAAATGTTCCTATTTACTAACCTCCTTCCTCATTATGGCCCTGAGCCACTGGAGAGTTTGGAGCTCATCTATTTGTCAAATATGTTTTATGAGTTAATTCTTCTGTCAGCTTTAGTGGATATTTGTATCCACCAGTAATGGCCCAAGAGTTGCTATTTCATTTGGGAATGGATTGTTCCAACCTTACTGTGCTGTCAAAGAGTATGCAAATACATAAAGAAATAACTTGAGCCAATACATGCCTATGCTTTGTGCCTGTATGTCTAATAGAGCTGTTATGTTCATAAAACTACCAGCATAAATGGCTGCTAAATATTATAGATACCCATTATGAAATGGATTGCTTTGTTTTCTTGTGTTTGGTTTTATTTAATAGCTGCTAAAATTCTGAACAGCCGGGCTGCTTTCAAACAGGCAACTGCATATGACCCCAAGACATTGTTTGAAATAAAGTTAGGGAGAACAGTATTTTTCCTGGAAAATATGTAAGATTTTTACTATGTCTTCCATGCTGAAATGGGATGAAAGGTCAAAACTCATTAAAACTTGAGCAAACCAGAAGTCTACATGAAAAGACTCATTTGGTGTTCTAATTTTTATTGGCCTTGATTTATCAGTATGCCCAAGCATGTGCTTAATTTTCTATTTCTTTGATTTCAGCCACATAGTTTCTGAGTCACAAACTGATGAGTTTTCTGGGAGTCAGTTCTTGGAGTGTCTTAGAGTGTCTGGAGATTAAACTTGAAAAACAGAGAAATACAACAGGCTTTCCAAGGATGCAGTAGAGAATGAAGTTCACAGCTTTATCTCATCCTCTCTGCTGGAGAATAAGCCAAGCAGTAAACCATGGTGAAAACTTGTTGCTTGCAAAAAGATGGCCCTGCAGAAGCAAAACCCCACGCTGAGGTTGTGCAGCACTGGCAAGGTCATTCCACTGCTATGGGGCTGCAAGAGGGCTGCATGCAACATTTTGAAAGGGATCTGCTGCTCAGACCTTTGCCTTCTAGATAAAGGAGTCAAACTCTTTTTATTACCATTTTTAATGTTTTCATTTCTTTACAGGCCTTCTGGATTGTCACAGAGTTTCCTTTCTCTGCTGTTGATTTGGCAAAAGACTTTTAGATACTTTCAAATTTTCTTTCCGTGTCAACCAAGATGTTATTCCCAGAATCTCATGGCTGCTCCCATTGGCTTGGACATTCCCCATACGCATCAGTGGGAAGGAGCAGGTTCCTTCTGTCTCTATCAGCAGCCTCTTGCTTTTATGACTCCTTTGCACCATCCGTCTTTATTTCCAGCGCAGGGAAGAAGTGTCTTCCCCCAGAGGCTGCCTCCAGATGAATGTGTTTGATTCGCGGGGAGATCAGGGGAGGGCGATTTACAAGGGCTCTGCGCGCCGGGATGCGGGCGCTGGTGCCGCTGAGACGTGCCTCGTGTATGATGGATGGGGCATATTATCGAAATGCTAATAAATACCGAGCCACAAATTGGCTCCATTTTTCTTCATTCCTCTGCTGCCTGTGGTTGTTGAGTGACGCTAAATCTAGCCTTGGACGCATTACAATACTAATTAGCTCCAATTTCTTTCTTTGTTTCTCCTTTTTGGCAGGGTGATGCCTGGGGTGAATTTGTGATGCAGCCTCTGTGGTTTGTCCCCATGAAGGGTGGGTAGCGAGGCTTGTGAGGGAGGCGCAGGGTGCAAAGGTGCTATAAACCTCCTCGGGCACAGAGTTCTTAAACATAACATTAAAAGCCTGATAGATTTGTAATTTGTATTAAACACCATTAAATGCACTTTCACATAGGGATGATGTCCTTTAAGTGAATATTTGATCATATATGTATGATATAATGTACTCTTTTGGATGAATACAATATCTTCTGCTTGAACTCTTGCTTGTTCTTTTTAGCAGCCTCTATTTTAGATCCATAAGCTGAGTATAGGCTTTTTAACACTTACATTTTGAGGCCAACATTTCAAATGCAAGTATGGGACTTCTGCTTAAACAACTCTACGTATGCTTTGGAATAGATGATGCCAGATGCTGCCTGGGTCTACGTTTGCGGCCATTTGCATGGGGATGTGCCAGGGGTGCTGGGAAGCTCCCGAGATGCTGACACAGAGTTTGCAAACATCTTGGCACTTCTTGTTGAAGACCCGTCCCCAGAATCGCTGTGGGATGCTGTTCCCTTGCAACTCTTTGTAATCAAGCCATTCTCAGGAATAGCACTGGTTGCTTTTTGACTGGGCAACAAATTAAAGGAGGCATCCTGCATTGATGCTGCCTTTGCATCCTGCAAATCTTGCAAGTTTCTCCACATGAAACCCCCCTCAAACTGTCTCATGCTTCACCTACAGGCAGTGGGAAGGCTAATGGGAATCTTTTACATGTGCATGGAACCTATGCTGAGTTTCTACTCGCTGAGAACTTTATTTCGTAATATTGCAGTTATTCAGTCTGTCTTTTTTTTTTTTAAGAGATTAAAAATTCAGAATTTTCTCAGCTTACTTTGGGATCACTAAGAACTCTTCACCTGGAAGAATTTAGATGTTTGCTAGATATCTGTGGGAAGATGTTGCAGTTTGGTGCAGTGGGAATAGTCTCTTTGAAGCAAAGGCTAAAATAACAAATACATATTTAAAATATCAACAGCACATGCTTATTCTGTGAAATAGATCAGCCGTTTTTTTCCTCTGTGTTTGTTGTTGTTTTCTACCAAAGGCTTCTAATATTGTGTGTATTGAATTTAGTAAGTGGAAATTATGGGTGACTTAATGAAAATCTCCTTGTCCGTGCACAAGGAACAAAACTTTGGTAAAGGGCTCTTCAGTCCACAGAAAAAAGTGTAATTCAGTCCCAGCTGCATCAAAGATGGAGAGCAGACACTCATTTCTAATCATGCCAATGGAAATCCAGTCCAGGCATTGCAGTAATTTTCTACAATGAGAATTTTTGGTTGGGCCCATCTTCTAGAGTGTGTTCTGTAGCTTAAGGAAGTAGTTGTACTGAGGATATATTTTGTGGTCTGTTTTATAGTTTAGTTGAGTAATTCAGTGGTTCTTTC
Organism: Crypturellus soui; assembly: GCA_032275445.1. NCBI lineage: Eukaryota > Metazoa > Chordata > Aves > Tinamiformes > Tinamidae > Crypturellus > Crypturellus soui. The sequence continues at coordinate 3,731,491 of JAUBNY010000256.1, read as the reverse complement.
TGCTTGCAATAACATAGTCTGTGATTCTTTTTCTAAGTGAGCTGCTCTGCACCATCCTTGTGAGAGTATTTCATCCTGGGATGAATATCCTGTATTTATCCTCCAGGTTGAATGTTTTGTAAGTAAGTGAAACAAAAACCCTAAGGTCTATAAACGTAGACCAACGTGCATGCTGTAATCGCCTACCATCTCTTATAGCCCTGAATCCAGGTGCAGGCTTCAATGTCATGCACTCAACTACTATATTTCAGTATTATTCCTGGCCTCTGTTTGTTCAGGGCCAGATCTACACTCACCTGACGTGATTGATCTGCAGGATCAAGCTCAGCTCTGAGTGTGTGCTTTTTTTTTTTTTATCCTTGTTCATCTTTCCTGAAGAAGGATGATAAACAATTCAAAGGTGCCCAGTGGGTACAGAGATGCAATATCCCAGAGCAAGTGTTGAGACAACCTCAACAGTCCTCAGGCTTAATCATACACATCCAAATACATAAACGAGACCATCTTGTTAAATAATTGAAGCAGTATGAAGTTCAGGCCTCGTGCATTCAGTACCTTTCAACTCTCCTGCCATTCCTTCCATTGCTCTTTGCAGAGACATTACACTTTCCTCGTTCTAGCGTTTGTTCTGCTCTGTGCCACTGGCTCCCAGCAGCTCCCGCAGACCTCCCGACCTCCCTGTTGCAGTGGGTAATATCACGGCTTGTTTCCATGGAGACCAGAGTAAAGTGATAAATAAATGTGGTTGGTAAGAACAAGCTTTCACCCTCTGTAACCAGGGCAAAAACAGAGGGCAGACTCGGTGCTAGAGCATGTGGTTACACGCAGGGGACAGGAGAGCCCCTCGTGGCCTCTGCTTTGTGTCACCCGCTGCACTGGAGCTCAAACAGGGATGACTTGATGAGGTCTCAGTGTCCTCAAGGGGATGAGCAAGCCCCATCTGCTCGTGGCTCTTCACCCTGGCTTCAGGTTGAAACCAGAGCATTAGGTGCATCTTCCACCCTTGGTCTGCTCCCTAGATCAGGTGGCCTCTCTTGTCCTTCCTCTTCATGGAAGGACGCTGAAGAGCTCTGGGCTGGATAAGGGACCTGCAATTGAGCTGTGTTGGTGGGAGCCTCTGATGGGAAGAGGACCTGGGAGCCAGAAACGCTTGGGTTCGGATGCAAGTTGAGTTGCTGAGCCGTTGCGTGATTCTGACAGCTCATATCTCATCCCTCCCTTGGGGCTTATTTGTGAGATTATAACACTTCTGGAGCTGGCAGTGCCTTTCTGAGCATCATTTATATGGATTTAGCGTGGACTTTGTCTTTATTAAAGTTTTTAGTCAAATTATAGTAATAAATAAATTAAGCTCAGGGATACTCCCTGAGGCCAATACTATGTTTTAATCTCCTATGTACTCCCTCTTGTTGCAGGTCTTGTACTAGTAGGGACTCCTGATGGGCATGAGTCTCCTGGAACATGAGTCTCCCTTACAGGGAAAATGGAAAAACGGTTTTAGACTACAGTGCACAATGGCAGCCAGAACTTCCCTTCCTGTGATTCTCTACTTAGAGAGATGTTATTTTCCAATTCAGAACTTCCAGACTGGGAGAGGAAGTGTTAAACTATACTGGATCCAAACTATAACCTGCTCACACTCCCCTTTCTATCTGCATTTTCACTTTCTACCTTGTCACATCTATTAATTATTGTGAATATCATGTTTATCTGCAAGCAGACACTCTTGCCCAGGCCCTGTTAATACTGGTCATTGGAACTGCTCTCTTTCTGCCATGCCTGACTCTGCTGTGGTGCACAGAGGATTTTCCAAGGCCACGAGCACAGGGCTTCGTGGTGATCTTTTCTGGTCACTGATGCTGCAGTAGAAGATATTTCCAGCAGTTTACCAATAAACCGGCAAGATGCTTTGCTGCTCATAGCTCTATTCCGCTGAAAAATGTTTTTTTTTTTAGGTGAGATAGATAGTAAATTATGGTCCTTCACTTTCTGTAGACGTAGCTGTTTGACAGATCTAGATTTGGTGGGCTATGTTGTCAAACTGGAAGTCCCCTGTATTTGCCCTCCCTCTCGTTAAAACCAGGTGTTTTGTGTTGCTTTTCCCACAGGTGTCTGCACTCTAGTATTTGTGTATGCAATATAGATGAGGATAAAAATTGGCATAGCAGGAAATACCATCTTTCCTCCCTGTTTGCTGCAAGGGCAATTTTTTTTTTTTTTTAAGCCTCTTTTTATATAGATCAGTCTTTTTCTTGCAGGATTTTTTTTCTGGAAGTGGGATATCGGATATATGTCCATACAGTGTGGATTTTGAAGATCATAACCATGCCTGAGTGGCCTTTCAGGGAGCCATTCCTGCTGTCCAGTCCTTGGCCCTTTACGTTTTGGCCAGCGATGCTCCCTTCTGTGTTGTGGTTCCTGCTGCTCCACCGTCTGCACAGCTCCGTGCTGGCAGTTCGATCTGGCTGCACTTTACTCTTGCTTCTGCCCCGCTGGATTGTTCCTGGAATTTGTTAGCCTTTATATTTAAGATTTCTTTTAACTGTAAGCTATGGGACAGTCTTCTGATCAACTACCTACCTACCACCACCACCTACCAAAGCCATTAAAAAAAATGCCAAATTGTCTTCAAGCTCTTTTTTGGCCTTTTTCTGCTCAGAGAGGACTGGATAGCTAATTATAAAGCGATGTGCAAAATGAAAGTGCCTTTTGGGAATCGTGTTTGAGAGGCCGATGATCCTCAGGAAGCAAGGACTGCCCTGGAGCCATGCCGGAGGCTAAGGATTAACAACCTGGGAAGCAGCGGGGGAAGATTCATGCTGATGGGAGGAAGAAAGATGCGTGCGGAGTTCGAGTTCGTCTTGGCAGAGTCATGCTGCAAGTGCCACTCGGGGAGCTTTAGTGCTGGAAGGAAGTGAAATGTTGGCTGGCACCGCGCAAGGGGCCAGCGCTGATAACCCCCCTGATAATAGAGCTCCGTGCAGGGCGCCCACCCAGCTTGCTTAGGAAGGTAGGCAGATGCCTCAGACTTCTGTATGGAGAAAGCCAACGCTTACCCATGGTTACCCACTGAAATAGTCCCACTGTGGTGAACTTGCATCTCACAAGGGAATTTCGTGAGAGTTTTGGTCTCTGGAACCCTAGTTGTCCTTCTCTGTCATTTATGCTGGAGAGGGGCACAGTGTTTCTGACTTGCCGCCTAGGTGGGCTCCTGTACGTAATGGCCCCAGTATCAATATTTTGTATTAGTGTTAACAGATGTTTGTAGCGCTGTTAATCTCCCATGTGGCTACATAAGACACAGGTTTGGCTGGGCTGATTTGGTTCTGACTCTGGTACACTTTGGATGCCTTTTACATGCTTGGTGTGTTGTGTTGCCTCAGTGAGGAAATGGCCTCAGGTAGCATCAGGGAAGGTTCAGGTTAGACATTAGGAAAAATTTCTACATGATGAAAGTGATCAAGCATTGAAACAGGCTGCCCAGAGTAGTGGTGAAGTCACCATCCCTGGCAATGTTCAAGAAACAGATAGATGAGGCACTTAGGGACATGGTTCAGCAGGCCTGGTGGTGATGGGTTTGTGGTTGGACTTGATCTTAAAAGTCTTTTCCAGCCATTAGGATTCTTCGGATGTGCTGCTAGAGAGAGGATATGGCCATGGTGGGCAGAATGGAAGAGGACCTGAATGCAGCAGAGAGACGGGATGTTTGTGGGAGCCACGGAGGAGCCAACGCAAAACTCAGGAGAGCAGATGTCTGTTCTGTGCCCAGCACAAAAACAGATTGCTGGAATGATCCCAGGCAACTCACTTTATTTGGCTGCCACTTTTCTTGCACATGATGAGAAACTTGATTTCTTGCTGCTGCTAAACCTTTTCTAGGTGGAGTCCTGAGGCTACTTTATTCTTAGAGAACAAGGTTGGTTGGCTCCTCCGTACACTCCCCTGGGGGGCTTCTCTTAGAGTTCTCCTAATATAAGAAGTTATTTAGCAGTCTTTCCTCTGTGTACATTAAATATTACCTTCTCTGCTGAAAAAAAGGGAGAAAAAAAAACAGTTGTGATGGATAGTACATCTGTGAGATGCTCTGAATTCTGTGCATTAAAAAGAGTTTTTATATGTTTCCAAATTACTGGAATGTGCAAAATCGTCATTCCAAATTGTGTCATAGACAGCAAAAACAAGGCAGTGCAGTAGACTCTTTATTTAAATACATTGCTGTTAGGTGCAAGAGTGTATCTTTTGTTGCAGCTACATAGCTGGTGTTATGTCAAGTAGCAGTAGGTCAATGACATTGGAGTTTAAGGATATGGTGAAGATGTTGACTTGTGAGATGCAGGAGACGATAGAGATGCTCTCCGTAACAAGGTTTCGATGCTGGATAGCTGAGTGCGCTTGAGATTTCAGTGGCAGGGAATAACCTTGCGGGGCGCGAGGTCTGAGCTGTGTCTCCGTGTACGGAGGTACTGGCTGGCATCCCGGTGGCACTGGGAAGCGGCACGAGCAAGGGGGAGTATGGGAGCACGCGCACACTTCAAGCCATTGTAATGCTCGGAGAGCGCTCAAAAACACAGTCCTCAAGAGTCTCCTGGAGCACTGCTAAGGTTAATTGACTGCTTGAAGCTGTTGCTACAGACTTCACAGCAAAGAATGCTTTTAGGGACTGAAATTGGCAGTCGTGTGTCACCTGTCGGTGTCACTAGCACAAGAGCCCTGTTCTCTCTCAAAGTTGAATTTTCAGAGGTGACTGGAATGGCACAGAGCTGACTTACATGTGTGTTTATAACCATCCCTTTAAGCTGAACTGCTTAAAGGTGTCTTGAACCAAGACAGCAGGGTTGTAGGAGGGGTTCTGCACCATGCTGAACACTTTGGGAGCAGGTATGTTCAAGCTCTTCTGGTCACTGTAGATGGACAGAGTAGTCATAGCTGGTCACAGATATGTCAAAATGTTAAATAAATGTCTAATTATTTCATATTTGGATAGCTTTCAAGAGTGTAGGAAAAAAACAAAAATCCAAAATCATTAGATTAGTTTTGTGATTCAGTAGCTTCTGAAGTGACTTCCGCACTCCAAGAAGGTTCCGCAAAGTCCCCACTCTACAAGTCAATGTCCTTGCCTTGTGTTCTGTGTGAAGAGCTGCATATGCACGCTGGTCGGGAGTTTGTCCAAAGGATTCATTAAAAAGCTGGCATTTGCCAACCTCGCCGGATCAAATGCTCTCCCCAAGGCCGGTGGCTGTGTGCACACCTGTGTGAGCACCATGTGTGTACAGAGCCTGGCTACCTGAGACTCCGCATTTCCCTTTGAAACCCAGAGACTGTTGTGGAGCTGCAGGTTTTCCTTTATTCCCAAGTCTTCCAGTTCCCATATTAATCCCATTTGCAGCACTCTCAAGATGAAGTGATGTTGTTGGAGAGAGGGGGAGTTGCCAGTTCCAGGACAACGGCACTTAAAAGTACATTCACACTATTGAAAAGTAGATGAGTGCATAGAGCTCCCAGGAAAACTCACTTTCCATACAGCCTTGCATGGGGCTGCTCCATAGACTCCATACATTTTCATACCATCTATGTAAACGGAGAGCTGAGTACTCAGTGAAGGGGAATTTATATTCAGAAGCTCTGGGACCCTTCACTTATTTTAGACTTATCTTCTGATCCCTGCTGGATCATTGGCCGGGCTTTCAGCATCGAGTGCTGAAGCTAATCGAAATGCAGCAGCCTGATGCCATTAGTGTCCTGGGGACCGGTGTAGTCTCTGGAATATCTCAGACTGATCGTCCGATGTCTCAGTGCCTTTTCCTTAGCAATAATCTTGCAATGGAAGAAAGTTTGTCAAAATTATTTCCCTGCCTTTCAATGGCTTGTCGCACTAAAAATATTACAGAGTAAAACACAGCCAAGCTAGAAATCATTAGTTGTCCATTTTAAAGGTGTTTAAGACACAAATTACGCAACAAATGTAGTTTGATTTACACACCCATGCGAACCCCAGGGTTGACTTGTGTCGTCCTCAGCGATGCTATCGCCAGAGCTAAAGAAATGGGATGAGCTGAAGGAAATGAAAAGCAGAAAAACGAGCTGAATGCCGAGCTTTCCTACGGACTGCAGTGGAGGGGAGGGAGGTCAGGTGTGCCCAACATGGGGTAATCTGCAAGTACAATTTTCTTCCTGTTTCTTGCTGTTCAGAGGAGAAAGTACAGTTTAAATAATTAGCTCAGGATCAATAATGAGTCAACTGTTTTGTTCCTCAAATAGATTCAAAGCATACATTAAGTTTCGATCAACTTAGCTATTTGGCCAAGCTTGGTCATGCTGGTAGAGCACTTGTGTATGTGTGTATGTGTATATATATATAACATCCCTGTTGATTTGCTTGGCATGTTTTTTCTTGATTTATAAAAAGGAGTAGGAAAATAGAAATTCTATACTGAGGCATGCTGCATAAGTAAATGGATTGGGGAGAGAACGGTCTGTAGGGGATTTGCAGTGGACACTGTGACGGATTGATTGATTTTTGTAGTACTTTAAATTCAATCAATCTATTACTGCCTGGTAACTGTTTGAGCCCCTGAAATGGCAAGTTATGATGCACATCAAGAATCCCCGGTCTTTACTGCTATTTATTGCTCCTTCCTCCTCCTTCCGTGCCAGCCTCCGCGGAGCGCAGGAGGAGTTTGCCCCAGGCTACAGATACTGTCGGTGTCGAAGCCTGCTGACCATTCTTTTGGTATCTCTTATCTTGAGTTATCTGACGGAGAGGCCATCCGAGATGCACTCCAGAAAATTCAGGTCAACATTTTTAGCTCTAAGGAAATTTAGGAAGCTCGATATCTAATCTCTGCATTTTGCAGAGATTAGAACACCCATCTTTTATCAAGCAGACACCGAGAAGGTGTCTCAAACTGTGACCAGTCAAGACCGGAAACAAACTAGATTATCTGATTAAGAAAAAAGGATCCAATCACCTTAAAGAAATTTCCTTTTAAATCCTGCTTCATTGCATGTTTTTAGGTATTTGTATTCGGTACTTAATGAATCTCAAGTATATTTTGCTAGTGGGACTTGTAGCTCTTCCTTTCACTTGGCATTCATAGCCCTTTCACATCTTAGATATTCGTGGAAAAGGGGTCTTTCTGTTGCATTGCAAGAAAAGAGCATGTTGCTTTTTAAGGGTAGAGTGCTAAAATATAAGGTTCCAGTAGGAAATGCTGGATATCTTTTCAGTTTTCTGTGTTTTTTTTTCTTTCTGCGTTACTGCATGTATTGCAGAGAACAACTAGAAACTATTAGGTGTATTATTTCTCCTTTCCCCACCTCCCAGGTTCAAGCAGTGTTCTCTCTGTTCACTTTCTATGAATTACCGTATCCTCGGAACTATTTTAAGGGGAAGCACTGTTCTTCCAAACTCGACTCCCTTAAACTCTCTTTTCTTTCCTTTTCACGGTACCTAAAACTGAAAATACTCTGCTTGGTGGATGCTGATACACACAGCCTGGCCTGGTTGCCCCATCACACAGAGCAGGGCAGCAGCAGTGATTTTGTGGAGCTGAAAGAACAGGTAGCATGTAAAATATTTCTTACATACCTCACTGTTATTAATATGAACTGCAGAAAAAGATGCCACAACAAGGAAGATTCAAGTTTAGGGGGTAAAGAGAGGGGGAGAACGCATTAAAATCAACTCAAGCTGATTTGAGCAAACAGCTCATCGTTCAACATGAGGAGAATGAAAATACTGAAAGATTTTGTGTTGCATTTACACAAAGGCTTTTGCCTTTGTAGAAGGGTTGTTTGCATCCAGAAAATACCGATCTGCCCAGCGTGCCAAGACGAAGGACTCTCTGAGTGAGCAGAGGTGCTTACAAGGACGGTGCAGGCGGTCAGCCCCAGACACTCATGCCACTAGCTGTGTCTGCTGGACGGAGAAATCCTGCTCCCCACATCAGCTTTTTGACAGAGCTTGGAGAGACAGGCTGGAGAGAGACTCTATCTGCAAACAAAGTGCACCCCGGGGAGGCTCGCGCTGCCGAGATGCTGAAGATGGGCTGGCGGGGGACCAGGCCCGGGAAGAACGAGATGGAAAATGAGCTCTGACAGGCGGTGCTGCCGCGGGGCCGGCTGCGCGAGTCAGCGGCCTCCATGGGGGCACGCGAGGGGATTTGGGCTGGTGCTGCAGTATGGGGGCACCAACCTCCTTGAGAGCTGGGGCCTCTTCAGAGGCTGAGTGCGGAAGGAGGTGACACGGAGGCTTTCCTGAAGCTGCTGGTGCCATCAGGGCTGCTGTGGAGTCTGATGTGTGAGCAGATACGGAGATGCCCATGGGCACTAGCTTTCGGTGCTGGTGCTGCAACTCAAAGTCCATCCCCTCTGGAAAACCCCACTCCATCTTCAACCAACATCAGTTCCAAAATCTGGCCATAGTGCAAACAGGGTGGGAAATGACTCTGCTGAGCTCCGGGGTGGCCTAAGATGAGGACGTGCAAACACGGCGCTGGGTGCAGGCAGATGCAGGCCACTCAGCCAGTGTTGGCATGGGGTTATATTAGAGCTGATGTTATAGATAATGGTAAAGCGTGTCAGCAGAGCTGTGATTTGAGAGGGGTAGCTGGAATAATACACAGTTAACAATCAATTAAACAATCAGTTTCATGAGAAATTTATAGCAAACCTGCTCCAGTGGAAAACTGAGCCTTTATTACTATGCAGTGTTTTTTCTCACCCAGAACTTAAGAAAATGAAGGAGAAGCAGCAGATTTTTTCCCAAGTTCCTTCCAAAATTGACAAGAATTTGAATATGTGCCCAAACACAGCTTGATTTCAAGCAAAGAAGTAACTTCATGAAGTTTTGGTGACTCTTCAAGAAACTGAAGTTCTTAGAGTCAGTGATGTTGCCCAGAGGGGCATGTTGTGCCTCTCTCTGCTTTGAGAACTGTCATGAAGGCAGATTTGGTTCATCCTCACCGTTCCTGGAATTGCCTGGTTATACATGCTGGCTTCCAGCCTCAAAATCATTTAGAAGATCTTATGCTTCTTTCTCTCAACACTTGCTTTTTCTGCACTGATTAATCAACTTTCTTTTTTTCTAGGTTCATGGGTAAGTTGAACGAGAAAACATTTGCATGAAAACCAATACATATTCACACATCAAAATTCCTAACTGAGGAGAGTGCCCTTTACTTCTTCCCTGTCCTAGAAAACATCTGACATCTCTATGACTGTCCCTGTGAAAATAACAGATTCATAAGAGCTCTTATGTTCCTTACCATTGGAATCAAATGCTCAGGGGAAATGCCTACACTGAATTATGCTTCCTTTATAAATTTTTAGTAAGTTTTTAGAAAAAAACAACAACCCTGAAAATAAGTCTTGAAATCAATCTTTCCGCCTTTTGCCATGTGAATGTTATTCGTGCTGCAAGTAAAGCAGACACCAGCTACCTAATAGGATATCTGAGGTGACAACAGCGTTTCAAGACCAGAAAGCAACAGCAATAAAACATGCTTTGTTTTCAAAGCAAATTCTTTGAAAATTGTTATTTGGGTCTGAATTTGCCAACTGTCCAGGGCTTTCTTGGCAGACCTAAGAAGACATCACGGGCTATTCTGGAGTCCTATTAGGATTTCAGTTAAAGGAAACTTTATTTTCTGTGTAAGTACAAAGAGAGATTTCCTGACTTTTAAAAACTGTTTTCTGATGAAAAAAATACATTCAATTATCATCCTCCCACTGTATTTTATATTAAACCCTGAAAGCCTTGCCATGCCCTGCAGAAAAGAGCTGATCCTTATCTTGCAGATTGAGAATGGAAAGTGGAAGAAATGAAAGTCAAAGTGATTTCCCAGAACTAATGAAGAGAATCTGTGGTAGAGTTGAGATTAGCACTGTGATCTTCTTCCTTGTCTATACCCAGCTTAGGTCTAGGTCAGCTCTTGCAGGACTGAAACTGGGATCACTGGAAGCAGTGGCATCCTTCCGTGAACTTCAGATGGGACATAGAAAAGCCTTCAGAGCCATCTCCCAGCAGTGCATGGGGAGAATCCTTACTCCGTGACCCCCAAGTTGCAGAGAGAAGTTGAATGGGGAAAGAGTCTGGTGTGTTTATTAACACACATGCATGTCATAGGAAAGCCACAGGGTTGTTGCAATGTCTGAGTGCTACTTATTTAGAGCAGAAAAGATGCACAATAGCAGTTTATGCACAAGCATATTTGAAACACTCTCTCACTCTGAGTCCAACATCAGGTTCAAGCTAGAAATCCTAAACCTGGCACTGCAGGAAGAGAGGACAGGAGGATGGTGGCAGTATCTGGGGGAAAAAATATATATATAAACTGCAGAGCAGTAGGAGGAGACACTGAGAGGAGCAGAGAGTTTGCAGAGGCAAGAGAAGAGAGGCAGGGATGGGAGGAAGAAAGGCAGAAGCGTAAGGAAAGGGTCTGCGCAGGAAAAGGCAAAGGGAGTTTTGGGTCTGATAGAAGCCTCGAAAGTCTGGGAGAGGTCTATGGATATCGGAGGAAGGAGGTGTTAACGGCACTTGCTGAAGCTCCCTCTGCTCTTATCCACTCCTGTGCCCCAACCCCACTGCCTTGTCTGTGCCAGCCTTCAAAATGTGTGGAGAAAATTCCACTTCAGCCTCCTGGGATTTACTTTGTTTCCCTGTGTCTTTGCTTCTGGCTCTGGATTCTCCAGGGGGACCAGAAGGACGCAAAGGGCTTAAAAGACTTCCCTTAAAAAATAAATAAAACAAAACAAAATACATGTATATATCATCAGCACTGAAATACATTGTCTCTTCCAGCATTAGCCTGAAGCCTCATTTACTAGGAAAAAAAAAAAAAAACTTTGCATTTAATCCACAGACCTATTAGGGAAACAACACAGCAGGAAAGTAGTTAGACTGCTGAGTAGAAAGCAGGCTTGCTAATAAACCCCTCGTTCTCATTAGCAGTCCCAAGATGCTAAACATTTTTTGTTTTGATAAACAGAAGTTGGTGATTTCAGATGATACTGGTTTGTGTTTCTTAAATTAATACCATGCCCTGTGGTTCAGTGGCAAGAAAAAAAAGGCAATTCAGCGAGAATTGCACAGTTTGTCTATATAACTCTTCCTGCTGCCTGACATAGACGATCACAAAAAAAAACAAAAAACCCAAACTTGTTTTCTTGGCTTAGTGCATCTTTGTTGTCTGCTATGTCTTGGTATGACATAAATACAAGGAGGACAAGGCCCTGGAGGCTGTATTTCACTCTTTTCGTGTCATCAGTCTTTGTTTTAGTTTATGTCTGTCTAGAACAAAATTTCAGCTTGCACTGGTTGGTTTTGGTTTTTTGTTTCTTTCTTTTGGAGACTTATTTCTATGAGCTCAGCTCAGTGCCAACCTGCGCTTTACTCAGGTACTGCGAAGTACTAACACAGTGGTGCCTTGCCCTGAGCTGTTAAAAAAGGGCTGATGCTCCGCGGGTAGTAGTAGTAGTAGTAATAATGTGGAAAAGATTCACTTGGAGGGCAGCCGATATACACTACCGGCATAGTACAGCCCTGGAAAGCTTTATTTTGTGAAGATCTGAAATTTCTCTGGGTATTTCCATCCTTCCGCCCAAGTCAGGATTGGGACTGGGGAAATTCTAACCCCCAGATCTCAGCTTCCACCTTTTTGTTTCATTCTTCTTGCCCAATACAGCTTGGATGTGTTTACAAGATAGGGAAGAGCCTTTAGGTATTTTTGCAGGTAAAGGCTTG
>JAUBNY010000256.1:3706175-3719648 GCA_032275445.1 Crypturellus soui | reverse complement strand
ATTTCATATTTTCCTATTGCATTCAAAGGATTAAAACGGCAATAACATTGGCAAAAACTTAACCATCTTGCTGGCAAGACAGTGAATGGCCGCTCTTGCATGTCATGTAGGTGGTGGGTCCTGTAGGTGGCACCAGGAGCTACTTACTGAGCCACGGATCTGGATTCTTCAGGCAGCTTTGGCCATAGGACGATGAAAGTTGCTTTGGTGGAGCTAATCTAGTCTTAGATTAAATATGTACTTCTTAGCTAGAAATCTAGCTTATTAGCTAGTCTTAACTTCATTCCCGAGTGATTAGGAGTTATAAACTTCTTGAGACCCTAATGAGGCAGACCACCCTGTCTTTCCCAGCGTTTCACAACACACTTTTGTTGATATGTTCAAATGCTTTCTGAGATGGCTAATTAATCCTTAGGAGAAAAAAAGGTATGAAATTCCCGTACCATCTGGTATAAGTGAAGAGCCTGTAAGTTCTTTCTGACTCTTTTTCAATCAGTTTATCTGTTTCTGAGCTCAGACTCGCTTCATTTTCTCCAGATTAATACTTCTTTAAGACTCTCTTCTTCTTGCCATCTCTCCACTGAAAGCAGTTGCTGTTGAGTAGAGCAGCAATGAAGCTACTTCACAAACCTTTGGGAAGCCTTTGGCAGAGTCTTCTGTCAGGTTGTTTGCATTTATTTTCATTGCCGTTTTGATTGGCTTGGCCTTTCATACTTCTCTAACTTTCCTTGAAGAGGTAGCTGTGAAGCGTGTAGCTCCACGACGTGAGCTGTGATGCAGATAAATCAGTCTGCGTCTCTGTTTTGCTCAGTTGCCGTCTTCCTTTTGGGCTATGGAGCCGGTCGCTCCTCAAGCTCTGCAAACATTATGCGAGGGCTTGTAGCACCCAGGTGGCTAGATTAGATTTTCTTGATTGGATCATCAGTCTTCTAAAAGATATTGCCTTCTCTTTCTCACTGCTCTGAGCTTGCAACTTAAAAGCTGCTCTTCATGGAAATGGATGTGGAAGTCTTAACTTTGACCCTCAAGAGAATTTTCTTTTGAAAAGTGAAACGAGCCCAAACTTTCTTCTAAAGTCCAATGCCTTGACAGATCAGGTTAGAGACCGTGCAACTTTTGAGGGCAAAGTAGTGCTCTTTTGTGCTATTAAAATTGACTAAATTGGTCGACTGCTCAATAATAAGCCATTCTATTTGTTGGACAGATTCTGTCTTGCAGGGTTTTAGCATAAGACTTTGGCGCAAGTAAGACCCAGACTGCCACACTTATATAATTTAGGAAGGAGATTTCTCTGAGGAGACATAACCAGGTAACTCTGTTTTCAAGGTAACCTAGTACATATCCCTTACTGTGTTAACTCCTCTCCTGTGGGATGGTATAAATCCAGTCCTTACAGTGATAGGACAGAGAGTGATGACTCAAAGCTGAGGGAGCAAACGTTCAAGCCAAAGTCAGTAAAATTATTTGTGAGCTCTAAAAGTGAGTACCAAAATAAGCATAAAATGAAGGAGGTCTGAAGTACCATTTCTCAAGGGAATCAAAAGTAACGGCCCTCAAAGAAGACACATTAACCCTCCAAATGTTATTTAGAACAAATTTAGCATGTCAGAGGAGCATTAATGTTTTAGAGAGCCAACTTTGTGCAGTTGTTAAGGTGAAAAAGTATTGCCTTCAGGAGCAGTGTTCATGGGGTTGCACAGAGCTTACAAACATGAAGTTTTGATTTCTTTGAACTATTATTTTATCTCTGCAGCTAGTGTTGCCAGGACTAGCATTATTTTGATTGCCATCTGATGGCCAGGAAGTGTGTTGTCTCAAAGTCCTGTTCGCAAGAGGATAAACAGGGAGCAGAGGTTTGGTTTTGTTTCTGGAAGCAAATAAAGCCAGGTACAGACAAGATGTTGCCTTCTGGAGTGAATAAACCTCAGAATGAATTTAGTTAATTGCCATCCAATAAAGAAGCTACCATATTAATCTTATTTATGGGTCAGCAACAGAGTCTGTACTGAGAACTTGAAAGACATGCTCCTATTCTGAGGCCAAGAACTCAGAAATTAGGAAACATACCTTCAGAGTGTTAATTTGTCTGCAAGCTGCAAGCTCGAGCCAACAGCAGGTCTACTTCTAGTGCACTCTTCTAGTGCACTCTTGGTTGATCACTACTAAGAGTAACTGGTGTGGATAAAATGCCTTGCCCTACTAGTAGAGATGACCAAAACTGAAGCTCTTTTACTTTTATGCAGGTTTTCCACTACTGCATTTCTGTGGAAATGTCTACAAAGCAATCTAAAGGCCATATTTATGCATGCTGTTTGTGCCCATCTCCATCTCTTGGCTTGAAAGGTGAGATGGTAGTTGATTATTTTACTTGCTGTCTTTAGGCACTCTGATTTCTGAGTTTTGTTCTGCTAATTTAACCTTCTAGGGTCTCCTTAATTCAGAACAGTAGTCTTATTTTTTAAAAGGCAGAGAAACCAATATCTGTGGCATATTCCAAAAAGCGTCTTTTGCATTAAGCTCATTTTCTGAAAGCCTAAATACTTCAGTAGTATTATTTTAAACTACACATCATTATGTGTGTCACTGACAGCATGAGTTAAACCAAAATCATTCAAACTACTTTGTCTTCATAGTAAAAGAATAAATAAAGGACACTCAAAGAGCTGAGAGGCATTTTTGGTATAAAGTCTTTTGGAAATGTAAAGCATTTCCAGCTTACTAGGTGCTCTTGCTCAGGAAAACGAAAACCAAATTATTCTCTAATACTTTATTTAGGGGTCTGTTTACTAGTGGGAATTCTGTTGTTGACAAGATATATAGCTAAAATGGAACTCAGTCTATCACGATTTCTTATCCTGAAGCAACTTTGCCCTGAGGAAATCCTTTATCTTACAATATATTGGTGTCAAAATGACCCAAGAAATCAAATCAGAGGAAAGGAGTCCAGTTTGTTTGTCACTTAGAAGGTTAAAATTTTCCAGGTCAATCTAGCTCTGCTTTCCTGCAGCTAGTGTGTCATAAGATAAACTTAAAGGATAAGTTTTGTCTGGAAGGTTGCACTTAGCATCTGTAATTGCTGTCTTCTGCAGAGTACAGTCAACTCCCTAGTTGAAGAGCATCCTGAAAGTGGGGCAAGCTTGTGTCCACTTCAGAGTGCGTGTTGTGTCTGAGCTGAGTCGTGGGCCATGGACATATTCTCAAGGTACCCAAGAGATAAAATCTGTTTTCACACATGCAGTAGGTTCGAGGTGGATAAACCGCTTCATTACATAAGTTAGCAGACAGGTGACAATTTGGAGTAATGGTTTCATTTGCAGCTGTGTGTCTGTACCCAAAGATGATGAATGTCTGTAAAATATAAAGTAGCCACTATTATAATAGGAAGAAGATAGGAAAGAGAAGAAGGTTATTGATTTTTTTTGTTGATTATGTTGTTTTGTTTTCCATAGAATCCTAAACTCCTAAACTTCCATGAGATTGTAGGGAAGGGTAAAATTTGTCTTCATCCACAGTATGTGTACCTTGAGGTTGAATTTTATGTCTGTCTGGTTAAGCTGATATGGGCTCGTGTTTTACTGAATGACAGCAAAAAGGCATTGAGGAAGATGTAAGATACCTTGGCGTATCTGGGCTCATCCCTTTATTGAAGCCAGCGGTGATGCAAGGTGATCCCTCCTCTTCAAGGATCCCCAGAGCCTGGCTGCTCCTTTTGCAGACCTTGATTAGGCTTCGCGTGCAGGCAGAATAAGCAGCAGGGAGCTGGCGTTTTGTCCCTGGGCTCTTTGCTGCCCTGCGATTGTGCTCGTACAGTTAACATCTGACTCAGCTCTGCGCTTTCCCGCTGCAACATTGTTAGCAAGTCTGGTCCTAGTGCGCACTTAGCGTTTGATTTCTTCTTTTCTGCACCCCTGCCCTGCAGAGTTATTAATTTAATGGCTCCATTGTACAAGTGGCAGCTGTTGTGTTTGATTTGAATACAGTGCTGATTCCTCTCAAGGAGTCTTTGCCCTTATACTAAGAGGGACCAGGAAAAATACTGTACTGGAGCCATCCCGTGATATTTTTACTTCTTCCCACTCATCTTTTTTTTTTTTTTTTTTTTTCCCCCCTCCTGACAAAGGGCTATATATCTTAATTATCTTTTGGCAATCCGTTGCTATTTCTTCAGTTTATCATTTCTTACATTTGAAGCTGAACCTATTTGCTCCTTACTCTTTCAGCTGCTTCTTTCTTGATATATTTCAGGGTTGCTTGCAAAGCTTAAAAAAAAATAAAAAAAAAAGATATAGACCTCTCCTTTTAGGAAAAAATAAAGATGTGTGTGTGTGCATGTGGTGGGGGACATTCCAGACATCTTTTCAGTCAGTGACATGCATTTTATTATTATCTGATCATTGTGGAAAAATGAAAATAAGAAAAAAAGAAACAAAATAAATATGCCCTAAAGCCACTTTTTTTCCCCTAATTAGGTTACTTAACATGGCCTTATGAGAGGGCAGCTGTGTTGGAGTAAGGTGCATCAGATGTGCAGCACAAGAGGTTATTAAAAAAAAAAGAAGGGGGGAGGGGGGCGCAAAAGGACTGTATTCCAGCCTGCTCAAGGTACCTGCTCTCCTTTCCCTTTACGGTTTGAGCATTCCTCTGGATCGCTTAAAGCTCTCTAATGTTCCCAGTTCCTCATTTGTGTTTCCATCAGTGATGCTTTTCATGCTGCCATGAAACAACTGGAGGATTTGCTTTCCTGGACCACAAAGCTAAGGGACTGGATCAACTTACTGCAGCTTGCAGGTGTTAAATGGGTAGATATGCATTTTCAGACTGTAGAAGGGCTAGGCTGGAGCTCATAGTGCTGGCAGTGGCAGAGGCAAGGTACAGCATGGCCACTGCCACGTGAGTGAAAACACGGGGATTTGGGAAGTCAGTTCTCAGTGGGGCAAATCTCAGCTCTGTGCAGTGCCATGGAGATGGCAAAACTGCACTGATCCCTTTTGTGCAGGTCTTTGAGCCCTGGTAGTAATTGGAAACCTTTGCAGTTCACCCCCGTCGATAAAGAGGCTTGGAAGAACGTAGAAGAGCAGCAAATTCATTAGTGGGCACTATTGGAGAGGCGGAGAGAGCAGGGGGGCAGGGCCCATGTTAAAGCGGGTCCGTATCCGTTAGGCGTGCGGGTGAACCGCTCTGAGAGCAGCAGGGAGGGCAGGAAAGGCCCTCAGTGCTGGTTCTGCTGCTCTCTTGCTTGGAGGCTATAAATGTCACAAGTCTGATTCCCACCTCCCTTCTCCTTCCTCCCTGAGGCAGCTCCTATTAAGAGAGACTTGGCTAAATGAAGTCTCTGAAAATGCTGGGAATGGTGTTTCTGGGAAGGCTGGGTCTGAATCTTTGGATTTTGTTGGACCATTAAATTCAGAGGGCCAAATATTTGTATGCTGCAATGACATGAGTGGACCCCATGGTCCGAGCTTCCCCAGGGGATGAGCTGGGATCGCCTCTGGTGCCAGTAGTTTTTTCTTGCTCCTGTCTCTTGATCCTCATGTCTCCCGCAGACCTGGGGCAGACTGCCCTTCAGTAACGCACCTTTATTCATCACTAGCCAAATTTTCAAGCTAAGGGGTGATAAAGATGAAACTCTGGAGTCCTGGCCATCAAGCCAGTAGTATCTGACCTGCGAGGGAAAAAGTGATGTGCAGTTTCTATAAATAAGGTGGCTGGTTTGTTTTTATTTTATTTTCTTGAGGCGCTCTGCTAGGCAGCCGGCAAGGTCTGGACAAGTCCTGTCGTGTCCAGAGTTAACGATAGGGGAATGATATAAATGGTAATTTTTTGGCAAACAGTCACATTCTCCTCTCCACTTCGTTAGAGAAAAATATGTAGGAATTGGAGTGCAGTCAGTAGAGCAATGTGAGATTTACATCCATGTAACAGAATTTCGTCCAAAGAGACTGAAAAGAGCTGATATATCGTTTTTATTTAGTTGAATATAGCTGTCCTGTTCTGTTCAGCAGAATAGTTTAAACCAGGACCCATATACTATTGCCTGTGCTGTATGACTAATTCCTACAGCGATACTAATTCAATTCTCTAGCAATTTATTGACTTAGAGGGAATTAAGTTGCTCGGCAGAATAATGGAAAGGAGAAAGGCTCTAGCAGGAGGGTTAAGTATGGCAGATTTCATTGACCACAAGAGTACTAACTACAATACAGCGAAACAAAGTTCCTCTAAGAACAATAAATAAGGAGCTTAATATATCACAAGGAGGTATGGGCTGCTTAATCTTTGGAGAGACGCTGTGCTTTTTGCCTGCTTGGAAATTAGGTTCCATCTTGCCCAACACACGAAGTGTTTCAGGGCCTTGAGCCATTAATTTGTAAATAACAGAGAAAAAAGTGGTTATTATTACAGTGCTCCTGCTAATTTCATCCCCATATCATTGTGATGCTAAATTGAGGGGGAAACTGTTAAAAGATGTAAATTCTTCTTAAAATGAAGGGGAGAGTGTTTGTGCACTTTTTTTCTCTTAATATTATGGATAATGTTGATAAACACGTATTAAAGAAAACTGAGTTTAGCTCTTTTGTGTAACTCCTGCAGGTTATACAATTATTAAAACACAGAGATTATAATGTATTTTTTTAAAAACTGTTCTGAGGAATGTAAAATAAAATGTTCTAAATGCCTAAGACTTGCTGAGTTTTTCAGGACCCTTTCAGAAATGCATTTCTAGATGCCTGAGAGAATCTATGAGATTAAGCAACAGAAGTATGCTGCCTAAATCATGAACTAATAATTGCAGCCTTTGCATACTAGAAACGGACATTTTGGTCATTTATCCTCCTTGGCTGTGATGGAAACTGCCTTCCCTTAATTTGCTTTTACTCTACTGTGAAAGTTGATACTGAACAGAGAGACCCTAGCAAATACCGCATTTAAATGGTGAGCGCAGCAACGTACCAGGTCAATTCTCCGTAAAAATAATTCTGAGTTCAGATTCCTTGTTTGTCAAGCTGGGGGCCAGAATTTATTGTTGGCACAACAGTGGGGCTCTCATGCGCAGGCTCCAAAGCATTTAGCAGCAGTGGCGTCAAGTGGGTGCCTCTAAGGATGATGACACCTGCACAGTATTTCTTTTACACAAGTGAAAACCAGAGTATAGAGAGCTGAAGGACCAGACTTCTTCATGACTTAGAAGAGCTGTGGAATGTGGAGCTGTGGAATGTGATGCTGCACGTGATAGGTATGGTAATATATGCTCCAGGCTAATGAAGGCCATATGGTTGTGCATTTCTGCTATTTGTATATACATCTTTCATACTTTGTTTGTGTGTGTGTCTGAATTTTAAGAATAAGAAAATTGTCTCAAGTCTTCTGTTCGAAGTTGCAGTGTGCTGCTGCAGTGTTCTGCTGAAATCAGAATCTGGGAGTCCCAAGCACGAATATATCTGCTTCTAATTTTGTGTATTTTTGGACCTGTGGATCCAAAAAGAGTTTTTTCCTCTTTCTGCTTCACTGTCTTTGAATATATGAAAATACACAGAAAAATTAATATTGGAGAACTAAACCAGCCTTGCAGTTTTGGACATTGCAACTTCATCAATCAACAGGGCAGATTTGCCAATATCTGCAGAGAGGTCAACTTTCCCTGGCTGTTTCTTCTCAGTGTACCTCAGTCCTGAGCCGGAGGAAAACCTACTAGTGCCAAAGAGCTGCAAAGTGACTCAATTCCTTCAGCCCCTGACACCTAAAGATAACGCCAATGGCCAGTTACAAGGCTACATAATACTGATGGGTGAGTACTGCTCTGAGAAATACCTGCTCTTTTTCTGTTATCTGAGGAAAAAGCTGGTTTGAAAGATTTCTAAGAGCTGACAGGAAAGGCTTTAGGATTACATATATATATATTTATGTATATATAATATATATATATACATAATTTAGTAATATTTGCAATTTCCAGTATCTTCAGCTATCTTGCATACCTTTCCATTAAAATACAAACTTGCCTTCGTCTCTGTTCAGTCCTGAAGTATAAAGGTCATGTTTATTCTTTCCAGTTCTTGGATGATATCTTGCTGTTTGAGGAAGTTTTTGTTTCAGGTAGTGCAGCATCTCCCAGTCCTTTTGCAGCTGAGTCTGAGAGAACTGGGAATGTTCTGCCTGTCACTGGCTTCAGCCTCTCAGCTCCCACCATCTCAGTACCCTCCTCTTCCCTCACCCCCTTCTGCTCCCTGCTGTCCCCTGGATTCCCTCTGGACATCTCCTGCTTCCTCTAGGCAGCTCTGAGAGCTCCACCACGTGTCCTGCCTCTCAAAGACGGTGCAGGCACCTAAACTGGCCCGACAGCAAAACGGTCCGAGCTCTGCATCTCACTTAACCTGCGATGTAGGGTATGTATCCAGGTACGACTGAGAGCCAAGAGCATGAGCAGGGAATAAATATGAAATAAGGAAAGTTTAGCACATTGGGGAAGAGAAAGGACATAGACTACAGAGAATAGGAGGATGGAGCCTTTAAATAGGCATTTGGTGCTAGTAATCTTTGTTACTTATCTCTTTACCTTCCAAACAGATTCTTAATATGTCAGCTCCTTTGGGGTCAACATGGTGCTAGAGGGTTTGGGGCCAGACTTGCAAGCACTCTAGCACATGTTAGACACTAACCAGCTTGGGGGTGAGACCATTTAAGACTCTTAAATTTCCCTGAAGCCAAAATCTTCCTTAGTGGCATCTATAACCCCCTGGTCATTCCTGCCTGGGAAGGAGTTTCTGCAGGCACTGGGAAATGTGGACTGCGTTGCTTAGGGGTCTGAATGCTCTCAGACTTTGCATCCCCTTTGTCAGGGTGACAACTAGCATCTATTCTCCTTGTGCAGCTCTGCACCAGCCTAAATTTGGCCCAGGGTCATCTCCCTGTAAGAACAGGTTATGTTGATATAGAACTGAATTTGACTGAGAGAATGGCCAGGTGCAAGAGCGGTCAGGGCCCGTCTCTACACATGTGCATGATCCCCTTGGGTTACCTTAAATATCCCTCACTCCCAGCAGCAATGAGCTGGCTCTGTTTCTCCCTACAGATTTTGGCTGCTGCCTCTACCCGCATGCAGAAGAGATTTGTTCCATCCTTCCCCCTTTTCACCCTGTGTAGGACAGGGAACTTTTCTTGGTGACTATGTGGGTGAGGAGACTGACACTGGGGTGGCTCGTTCCTCCTGCTGCTGTGCATCTAGCCTTCCTTTCATAAATTCAAGATGCTGAAATCTTGATTACTGGGCTACAACTTGTGACCAGTTCATTCGATAGACAGAGGGGTCTCAAGCATCCCACCAAGCCCCAAAACATGGTCAGCTTGACACCAGATAAGCCAAGGCACATATATGTGGCTTTCTTCTGTGTCAGGGTTTGATTTGGCTGATAAAACATATAGAAAGAGGCAAGTGCTGAGCAACCGGGGCTTTCCTTTGGAGGCTGCCTGAGCATGTGTTTGTGTGGAGGCAGCGATTACATAAATGAGTGGGAGATGGGTAGCGTTATTTATGTTACAGGCTCATCCTGTATGTGTGAAGTGCTGAATGCAGATACTGAAACCTGGAAACTGGGTGCTGTTTGTGTGCATATTCTTGCATTCTGGAAGCTGAGCTAGCTGGCGAGCAGGATTTGTCACTAGCTCTCAGTGTCGCTCCACAATCTTCGATCACAACTCACCATGATGTCTGTGCTTCAAGAAACAGAAGAAAAAATACTGTAATGTTAGAGTCAATGTTTGATATCCAAATCTGGTTCTGAAATGTATTTCCTACCTTTATGAGTGGTATTTGGGATTTGAAAATGGCTGCTCCTTAAAATATGCAGGCTGCAAACCTGGACTGCTCATACACATCCTCTGTCTGAGCAGGAACACCTATGCTGTTAATCTGTCCTGTTTTAATACTGTCTTCCCCAGAAACATGTCTACAACCAAATAATCCACACCCAAATTACAGGGATTTGGGTGAGGGCACTTAGCAAACAGCATGGCTTGGTCTCAGCGTCATGGGCTGATCTCTAGGCAACAGCTTCTCCCCTGCCTCATCCTGCTGCTCCTCCTGAAGTGGGATTCTGTGCTGTGGAGATGAGGAAGGATAAAAGGTATTAATAAGAACCGAGGCAGGCTGCAAAGACAGCACGCGGCTTGGGAAGAGGGTGCTGGCATGTCTTCACTAATAAATCAGCATCATTATCACACCAGGGGAGAGAGAGAGAACCCAAAGCAAAGGCATCTGGTGTGAATTATGTCCCGGAGCCTGCCGGAGCTCTCTGTCTTCCCGGAGCATTTGCTTCAGCCTTACAGCCTGCCAACAGCCATTAATCCTGTGCACTCCTGCCGGAAAGATGATACTGGGCCGAGGCAAATATTTCTTGTGTCTGACAGGCCTTTTTTTCTTCTTTTTAATCCTTGCTCTAATGAGCAAGAGCCCAGAAATACTCGGCGTGCTTTCTGCAGAGTCCATAGATGTGTGTGTCAGTACAAACAAATACAAAAGCAGGGGCAGCTTTTACTTTGTGCACATTAAGATGAGCCCTTCTTGGTTCCAAACACCAGTGTATAAATAGAGGAAGGAGTGACAGCTGCTGAGCACCAGCACTGAACTGCAGCAATGTATATGCCTATGGGAAACATTTTTTTGCAAGATACTTCTTCAGGAAAACAACTGGCATGTGTATGGAGGAAGTCAGTGGCAAAAAAAAAAAAAAAATTCCTTGAATTTATTAGTCTCTGATTTCTCCCAGATTTGTTAAGGTGCAGGTGCCCTGAATGCAGTCTTTTAAGAGTAACACTGACCTATGAATGGATCAGATTTGTGTTTATTGATGGGAGAGGAAACACTGAAGGGGCTTAGACTGAATCTTGCTTGAACAAACCTGTCTGCTCACTGATACGTGATGCTGCAACCGTGGCCTGAACACCTGCTGTGTTAGAGGGTACGTGCCAACATAACAAAGCATGTTAGAGTATTTTATACGCAGTTGGTCAGTATTTATGTTGGAATTCCTAGGGGTTACCACGCACTACAGTAGCAGCTCTTACAGGACTGGGAAGCTGCATTTGCTAGGAAATAAAACCTTATGAATATGTCAAATAATCCCCACTCTCGCACTGCTTGCTTCCCTGCTAGTCAGGAACCCACCAGGCCGGGCCCCTGACGGCCATTGCGAGGCCGTTGCTAAAGGACTGAGTCCCCTCCAGCAGCTCGCGCAGAGAAAGTATGATAACCTGGCACAGCAGCACAGGGAAGGGGTAGATTTTGGCTATTCTCTTCCACAGAGACCGATTTAGACTAATCGCCTCCAAATGAGCATATGCAGCAGCTGGGCAGGGGCTGAGGCTGTGGCTGCGCGCAGCTCTGCCGAGCGGGAGGCATGTTTGGATGATCGGGGGTGGATGAATGAATGGAGGGATCGTCCCCAGAATGTCGCTTTGCAGTGCCTCACGCCGGTGCTCTTGAGGAGCAGCGCTGTGTGCTGGACGTTTACCAAGTGCTGAATAATCCCGGCGAGTGAATCACACACAGGCTTCCCTTCCCCACCATTAGAATTAAGTGTAAGCAACAACACGAATGACCTGAATAAAACTAATGCTGATGGAAGGCAGTAAAGCCAGGTATGAGTGATGCTGCTAGCTATGTAATAACCAAGGCTTAACCACTGGCTTTGCAGTTTCCAAAAAGTTTGCCTCCAGTGCATGATGGCAAGCGGTGTACTAAGACCTTTCCTTTAACGAAGTCAACCAAAGAGCAAAGATAAAGAAGGTTGTAAAAATCAATCCCTGTATTTAATGGTGGCTCATTTAAGTTAAAATGCAAAGTTTAGCCATTCAACTTAGAGATGGAATCAGTGGTGACAAAGGCTGACAGACATCAACGAGGGTTGGTGAAGAGATTTGTGTATCTACTGAATTGGATAAAATAAGGGAGCAGAAGTATTGTCAGAAACTCCTCCAGAAGGAGCTGTTCCAGCTTGGGTAACCAGATAATGATTGGTAACAATCATTTGTTATCTGTGTCCCCCTGGGGCAGCACAGAGGAATAAGGAATCCATTCCAACCAGGTGTATGTTATTAGCTGCATCCAGCTTTGGTTGTTTCTGTTTTGTTTTCTAATTGCATGTGTGAAAATGGTAAGAGATAATACATCTGCTTTAGATTAATTACCATGGGAGAAGTTCAAGAGAAGACAAAAATTAATCCAATTTACAGCTGCCTTCATCTCCAAACAGGAGAGACTTTGTTTCTCCTGTAAGGATGGCTTTATTATTAATACTGCTTTAATAGTGAGGAGGATAATGGATCACCAGGATTCCTTTATTCAGAACTCTTTCCTCTTCTGCTATTCTGGTCCCTCCAAACAGTTTCTGTTTCCAGTGTTAAGGACAGGCTGTGAGTCCTTCCAGAGACTCCCTTGAAGCCAGCAGATTCAAGTACTGTCTGTACTCTCAGGGTAAAGGTTCCTCACAAAGAATGTTTTATGTGGTTGTTATATTTTGGATTCTGCTCTCGCAAGTTGTTACTTATCCAGAATCAAGGTACAAAAATCGCTCTGCTACAGCAGGCCGGTGAGGCTATGTACACACAAGCAACAGCAGTAGCACTGTAGCCTGCAGCACTCGCAGTGCATTAATTGGACAGAACAGTTCTGAAGTCCCAGATGTGGTGCTGGAAGGCGGTTTACATTAGCCAGCGCTAAAGGCCACTTGTGATGATAGGTGCTGGTTTGCTCCTAAGCCCAGCTCTGCCAGCACGTGTGGAAGAGCTGGCACCCTTCTGTACAGCAAGGTTTTCAAATTCAGAGTGTGCCCCTCTTTGTGGACATGGTTGCATGCTGCCTATGCTGTGCCAAGGCTTAGAAAGATGGTTCATGGATTAGACTTGACAGTGACCTACAGCATCCCCAAGGGACCCTGGCTTCCACCGCATGCTGCTTTCTGCTCGCCCTCATCTGTGAGCGCCGTCTCCCTGGCCCGGTTCTGCGGAGCTGAGGGGGGAAGCAGCCCGCCCGAGCAGGGTGCTGCAGAGGGCTTTTCCAAGCGCGCTTCGCACAGGCGTTACCTTCTGCAGGGCGCCCGGCTCTCCATTGCTCACAGAGGTGCAGCCCTGCACGCGGGGCAGCTCAACATGGCGGCACCCCCTCCACCGCGAGGGGCTGCTCTGCTGCGCACAGGCACCAACCCCAAGGCCTCTCCGGTTGGACCCATCCCCGGCTTGAGCTCCCTTCTGCTTTCCCCTAAGGTTCAGCCACACAGGTAACGCTAAACAGAAGTATAATGCCCCCTTACGTGTATACGTGTGTATATGTGTGTGCGTGCCCCTCCGCGCGCCCTCACGCACCTCCTACCTGCTCATGTGCGCCCCCTCCCCACGGCGCGGCGCAGCGCGCATGCGCACCAACCGCCCGCAGAGCCGCCGCCGCGCACCGGGGGGCGACAGCGGGCGAGCTGCGCGCGG
>JAUBNY010000256.1:3679379-3697226 GCA_032275445.1 Crypturellus soui | reverse complement strand
TGTTGCAGCGAGCGTGTTCAAAGTTGTCAAAATGGCTGTGTAACGAGGACATGACTGTGTCTGCCTCATGCCACAGCCTGTCTGCCTCGTGCTGGTGCTGGCTTTCCTCCCTGGCCCCGAGTGCTGGTTCCTGACCTCTTTGGAAGCCCAACGCACTATAAAATTTAGAGATTAGCGTTTAGACTGGCTTGTGGTCTTGGAGCCGTATTGAGTTTCTGTGTGTGCTTCTCCTGCAGGTGTATGAAGTTAGAAGCAATGCTGATTTGGGGGGAGGGCTACTCTATGTGCAGGTAATGAAAGAAAACAGGACAGCTTTTTAGGGGGGTTGTTTCAGAAAAGATGGTAGGTGTAACCTGCTGCTTTGAAGACAAGAGTCCTTGGAAAACCTTCAAGGCCTGCTCTTCCTGGTGCTTCAGAACCAACAGTGGGAGACTCTGTCACTTGGGCCTTAACTGTGTGGTCAGCTTGGCTCAGAAGAGGATTTACCAGCTGGGAAATGTTGCAGTTGCTCCTGGAGAGGTGACTGCCCTGAGCAGGATGGGCTGGTCCTGCCTCTCCTCTCTGGCTCCCAGATCCCAGCGCTCACTGCCGTGCGAGCCCAGAGCGCGGTCGGGAGCTGAGCAAGCGCCTCTGCCGCTGCGTTTGGCACCGGCAATGGGCTGGGCGGGCAGACTTGGGCCGGCTGCGCTCTCGTTAAAACTGTTCTTCGTGATAGGTTTTCAGAGCTGTTGCCAAAGGCTGAATTTGATTTTGTAACTGGAACTTGTTTAACAGCTGTTTTTGTGAACAAGTCCGTGTTGGCTGTCACAGACTTTTTAAATCACCATGTAGAGTCTTTCCATATGTGTGATTGATGGTTCCCCCCACCTCTTCCCTGGTTTTCTGCTACCTGTTAACTAAAGCTGTTGTCTTTGGTGTGATGGTCTGCCAGCAGGACACTGGGATCAAGTCTGTGTCCCTCTACAGAATAAAAAGGCTGGTAGGCTGGAGCTAGGTTGACACATCTGCTTTTAATTTCTTCCTGCTCTTTTGACACTCTTGAAACTCAAAGTGGGGCTTGTATTTCACTTCTGCCGGGGAAGAGAAACCAAGCTGTGTTGTAAGAAGGAAAAGAGCAAGATTAGAAGGGAAGCAGTGGGGGGAGAACACCAGGGCAGAAGGTGCTGAGTGGACAAGCAGTTGTTTTCAGTGTAGGCCTAAAGACTCAAGATAAAACCACTCTTTGTTTTGGGCAAACCTTCTGCTCTTACCAGAAACTCACCAAGCTTTCACCTTGGTGCCCCTGCCTTCAGAAAACATTCAGGGATGGAGGAAAGGGAGAGACTGAGAGCAGCCTTGTGAGCAAGCCAGGCATTTCACCAGTGCTGGGGAGCTAGGGGGGAGCCCTCGGCCAGCGCATGCTTGAGGGAAAGGGGCTGTGATTGTTGGTGTCTGTGGGCTGGCTGCACTTTCTTTTGGGTGTTAAGCTGTCAATCTTGGAACAGGAGTG
The DNA here is from genome assembly GCA_032275445.1 of Crypturellus soui. Taxonomy (NCBI): domain Eukaryota; kingdom Metazoa; phylum Chordata; class Aves; order Tinamiformes; family Tinamidae; genus Crypturellus; species Crypturellus soui. The sequence continues at coordinate 3,695,737 of JAUBNY010000256.1, read as the reverse complement.
TAGTGTCTAGCAGGGAGATATTCCTGAAAGAGAAGAAGGGAGGGGGTGTCTTTTCAGGGATACAAACAAGATGAATATGTTTTTAGCCTTTCAGCTGTCGTTCAGTGACCACACTTAGCAAGGAGCTAAGAACATCCATCTTTCCATCTCCTAATTTTCTAGGTATATCACTCTCTGCTGCTGGCTTTGGAGTCATTCAAATCCCGTCTTTCATTTGTTCCATCAGTAACACCTTAACCCAAAGGGAGGCCCGGAGGACCTGGTACTCTGTGGTAACCAATTGTTTCTTCCTCTTTCTTTCCAGGTGCTGCTGATGGGTAAGAGTGGGTCTGGGAAGACCAGCATGAGGTCCATCATCTTTGCAAACTACATTGCCAGGGACACACGACGCCTGGGTGCCACAAGTAAGTTTTCTGTTACTTTAATTTGAAAGTGTCAGGGCTTAAAGTCTGGTAATTAGGAGGGGGGAGAGACTTTTTAAAAGATCAGGAAGCAGCCTTGCTGCTACCGTTGTTATTGGAGAAGTGATCGGAGTCTTCTCATAGTCATTCTCATCAAAGAAGCCTTCCCACTGGTAGCCTGCCGCTCCCTGATGTGGTTCAGGGGATACAGTGGCCTTGCCATAAACACCTGTGGGTTGGCAGGATGCTGCTCTAGTCCCTGTTGGTGACTTAAGGCTTTTGTGCTTCTCTTAAAAGCTATTGATCTGAAAAAGTGAAATGGGGGTGGAGGGGAAGGGAGCAACATGGGGAGTTTTTTTTAATAAATAAATAAAAGGGGATGTCAAAAAAATAAATAAAAAGGGAGCCCCCAAGAAAGGGGGAAGAGTCCAAAATTAATAATAAAATTAGATAAAAATAAAAGGGAGGTGTCCAAAAATAATAAATAAATAAAAGGGGAGGTCCAAAAACAACAACAACAACAACAAAACAAAAACAACAAAAAGGGGGAGGGGGTGTCCCAAAAATAAAAAATAAAGGGGGGGGGGTCCAAAAATTTTAAATAAAGGGAGGAGGGGCACCCCCCCAAAAAAAGGAGGGGGAGTCCAAAAATAGAAAATAAATAAAATTTTTGAAAAGGAGGCGGTCCAAAAATAAAATAAATAGGGGGATCCAAAAGTTTTTAAAAAAAAAAAGGGGGGGGGGGGAATCCAAAAATTAAAAATAAATACACAAAAGGAGTGGGTCCAAAAATTAAAAAGACAGTGTTTTGAATCCGCGAGGATTCTAATAGGGGGCATGGGGAAACCCCTGTGAGGACTTACTCTCACAGATTGATCTATCCTTGGAGTGCGTGGTGTTAAAGAGGACACACCTACTGTATTTCTCAGCAGAACAATATCGCAATTAAGCAGTGGGAAGACTTGCTACTCTGGCATCTGTACTTGCCCGTAGCATGCTTAGCCTCAGATTTATATGCAACAATGCTGTTTAGATGGAATTTTATACATTGTCAGTTTTGTTGTGAAGAATGACATTTCTGGCTGCCTGAGGAGGCAGCTGATTGCTTTGGCTGTGTCTGGTGAGTGGCACAGTTAGTAAACTGCTGTTGTCTCTTTCCAGTTGATGTGGAACACTCCCATGTTAGATTTCTAGGAAACCTGGTGTTAAACCTGTGGGACTGTGGAGGGTAGGTACTGTCTGTTCTTTTGCTTTTGAAACCTTTGGGGTTAGATCTGATGGCTGAGATGATGGTGTAGCAGGACAGGTCCCTTTCTTCCTTTAGGGGACTAGCACCTTTTTTTTTTTTTTTGTGAACAAGCTGTGTGATACACTGTAAAACTGGTGAGGCAACTCTGGAGAAAGTGGATGCCACATCTGAGACTGCTGTGTGAAGGTGGGTGGGAGAGATTGGCCTGATTACTGCTGTCTTTTGAGTTACGTGCTGCTCCTTTGATGTGGAGAGACAGGCCCACCCTGAGAAGTGATGTTAAGGCTAGTGATCCCATGGTTCCTCTCAAGCAGCTTTCCAGGGAACAGGCTGTCCCGCTGGCAGAATCTCAGCAGAGTTCTTGGACTTGCTAATTTGCCTCAGATAGAAAGACCACGTGCTTTGCCAGAGCCACACTCAGTAAAAGTTAAAGTAGATGAGGGTCTTGTAAGAGCAAGATAAAATATGTCCTAAATCAGTACTATATCTGCTGCTGTGGCTTTTCATATGTAATTCCGCAAAAGTCAATGAGGATGGGGAAGCTGTGTAGCTCTGTTTGCATAGGACGTTGCCCAAGCTAGCCTGGAGCATCATGCTCTGATGCGTAAAAGCTTCCTGTGAGAAATGGAGAAGCAGGGAGTCCCCTTCATCTTCTGGAGCATCTATTTTCGCTCGGTTTGAAATGCCTAGGCATTCAGTTTAGCCATCCATGGAGCTCCTTTTTAGTCTTTTGTGATGGGGACCTTAGCTAAGAATGTAAAGCTTTTCTTTGCCTTTCCAGCATGGGGAGTTTTACACAGAACACTCTCTGGCTGTACTAAGCAAGGCCTGACTGTTCTCAGGGAAGTCTCATTGCTTTGCTGCTCTGCCCCCTCTCAGGCAGGACACCTTCATGGAGAACTACTTCACCAGCCAGCGAGACAACATCTTCCGCAACGTAGAAGTCCTCATCTATGTCTTCGATGTCGAGAGTCGCGAGCTGGAGAAAGACATGCACTACTACCAGTCGTGCTTGGAGGCAATCCTGCAGAACTCTCCTGATGCAAAGATCTTCTGCCTCGTGCACAAGATGGACTTGGTGCAGGAGGATCAGCGGGATCTGGTGAGAAGCTGGTAGTTGCCATAGAAATTCTGCCAAAGAAGTAGAGCATTTTGTGGTTGTGCTGAAGCACTGCTGTTTTGTATCTCGAGTACAGCCCCAGCAGCACCGTTTCTAGAACAGCTTCTCGTATATTAAGAAATCTCAAAGCCTGAGAGCTTTCTCCCTTTTGTAAACTTTATGTCATATAATAATATAGTGGAACACAGAACTGCTGCTTAGGAACTAGTTTAAGCCTTATCTTTGATAGCACTACTTCTAACATTTTAGCCAGACCTTGGCTACAGAGGGAAGGGAGAGAAGGTAGAATTGCAAGAAAGGCAGCAAACTGGCCTATTGCCTTTTGGGTGTCTTCAAGGACTTTGACAGTGAGAATCACCTTCTTTTTAGCTGATTCTTTCAGTCTAGTTTGGGTCCTGTTATAAAGTGTAATAAAAGAGTGTCACTTTCTGTGTTTACTGGAAAGTGGCTTGCATTGTTTGTTTCCTCTGTTTTCTATTGCAATGCATTTTGTTTGGCCTGCCTGCCCAGAGATCACCTCTTTAACACTCCCCTGCCCCAAGGGCTCAGTGCAAATCCTGCAAAGTGCCTGGGGAATCAACCTTTCAGCAGCGTTCAGTGTTTTGTGCTCTTTGCAGAGCCTTTGAAAGGTTGGGGGGAGACTGGTGGATGTTGAATTTTTACCAAATTCATTTTTCAGCTCTGACTGAAAAGCAACCAACTCCTAATACCAAAGAAGATGTTAATTCTGTGGGTTAGACACCTGTGTTTGACAAGTGCATCCCTGAGTGATTGGACTCCCTGTATAGGCAGGCTCATTCCATGGCAGTTTGGCTCAGACCACGGGTGATCACTCTGAGGATGGTGATCCTCCAGCAGAAAGAATAGATCAAAGAACTTCCTTGTAGGGACTAATTGGAGAACCTTTTACTTTTTTATATCTCTTCCTTCCAAACTGAGAAGAGGAGCTGCAATCTCCCTGAAGCTCCAAATTAAAATCTTACACTGTCCTGTGCACTCACTTGTGTAGATTCTAGTGAGGCCCTGCAGTGAGGGGTGGACAGAAGAGCTGCCTTGCTCTGCATATTCCTTCTGCACATACCACTGCAGACCCCTCAAGATCTACTTTATGGTGTCTGCTACTTGGAACAGCCAGCAAATATTCTTGGATTGGGCCAAACAACTATCCCTGTAGATCCTACTGAAGCCTTTGGTATCTGAGGCCTCAGCTGGCGAGCGCTGATCTACGCAAACTTTCAGATATAACAGAATTACGTTCTGTCATGTGTCTAAAAACACTAAGCTGTGATCAAAACTGTGGTCACATCTTCAACAGAGGGTACAATGATGTCTCTGGCTACTCCTTTACCGTTTCTGTAGGGGCATGTGCTGTCTTCCCTTTTTCACTTGAGACTGTGACTTCCAAGGGCAGAGTTTGCTGAGGGCTGTACAAAAGTACATGCAACACCATTATTATGCAATCTTACCATGCAGTGATGAGCTTCTCTAGTGCTTCTCTTCTGACTTGTTTTCACTGACAAGTGTTTTTTGCCTGTGAACAGAGACTTCAGAGTTTCCATGTTGAGATTATATATTAAGTATAAATAATTGTCACAGTTCAGATCCTGTGTGAAACCTTCTCCTTCCTGTCTCCATTCCCACTCCGTGACACCCAAATTCCTGTCAGCTCTATTGCAAGACAAGCCACAGTTTGCTTATCCCTGCTGCCTGGAGGGGTGGAGTTCTGGCAGTACATCCTAGCTCATGGTTGCTGCTGCTGTCTCTTTTCCTGTATGTGCCTGAGTGGTTTTATTTATTTAATTTTGAAATGCACGGTTCCTGCCACAAACATGATACAGAAATGTACCAAAGGCATAAATATTTATAGTCAGATGTGTTTTTTTTTTTTTCCTCTACCAGATTTTTAAAGAGCGGGAAGAAGACCTAAGGCGCCTTTCTCGCCCCTTGGAATGTGCTTGTTTTAGAACTTCTATCTGGGATGAAACACTTTACAAGGTCTGTACAGTGTCCTTCCTCTGTCTGGCTGCCCCCTCACTTGAAAATCAGAGTGTGAGTCAGGTGTGTGATTAGTTGCTACAGGCTTATTAGTGATTGACCCTTTCTAGCTCTGCAGCAAAACTGCTTGTGGAGGTTCCCTCTTGTTAATGTATCTCCAAATCCTGATTTCCTTAAAAGAAAGAAAATCTGTCAACATGTTAGTGTCATGGCTAATGGTGTCGCTGGTTAGTGCAGTCTAGACACTGCCTAGCCACTTCAGAAGGAGCTTCTGCATCTTTTAGTCATGTTTAGCCAGCACAGAATTGCTTCCTGTTTTTCTCTACAACTTTGTTAAAGTGCTTAAGCATTTAACATCCTGGGGATTTACTTGTTGTCAGGATTTTCTTTTCTTTCTTTCTGTTGTATGTGACTGCTATCTCAGATCCTTCTGCTGCAGGAGTAGAGATTGTCACCTGGGCTACACAGAAAGTGATCATCAAATTGCCAGCTAGTGCTAATAAGCAGCTGCAGCAGCATAATAGTTAGGTTGATCTCTGAAGGTGAGGACCATCTGGCTATCTGCTGATTTCAGAGAGTCTTCAGATGGCAGTGTTCAACATCTTGAATAATCTAACTAAAAGTGTAGCAAATTCCCCTACCTTCAGTATATGATGAGCTTGAATGAAGCTGGTACAGAGAACTTAGGCTGGGCATTGCTCTGCCCAAAGCATGTGCCCTATTCCCTGTAGATGACTAGTGACCTCTAAAAGCAGTGACACGCTGGGGGTTCTTACAGGAATCCCTGAAGCTGCTCAGTGATGCTGGTTACTTTATTTAGGCTTCTTGTATGGAGGCGGACTCATGCTGTTCCAGGTGCCACTATTGGAGCTTCTCAGAGCTTGTGCCATTGGGTTAGGTCTAATTCTGCGTTTTGCAGGCAAGGTGGTAGGATTCTTTCATTAAAAACATCAAGTACTTGGCAAATATAAGAAATAAATGCTCACCATGACTCCTGGAGTGAAGTACGTGGTAGAACTTTGCGTGGTTCTGTGAGTCGGCAGTGAGATGAAGTCACTGCAGATGGAGAACCTAAGTCTGATTACAACACGTCCAGGTCCTCCTGGGCTGGTAGTTCCTGGCTAAGTAGATTAGAGCTTTCTAGCTGGATCTGTTATGAGCTCTCAGGTATCTCTCTGCCCAATGACTTTGCTCAAGAGGAAGACACTTGAGTGGGTTTACCTGGAAGCAGTGGATAGAAACATTACGAGCTCAATCTGAGGATGGATTTAGGTATGTCTTACAATATTTTAGTTTCTGTGTGACTGATGTGGAAAAAAAAAAACATGACCTAGCTAAGAGTTTGTGCAGAAAACAGGTCTGGGATGCCACTGAAAGTCTGTACCATAGCAGAGCAATCTGATGTGGAAGAAGCTTCAGTCCTGCCTAGGCTAAAAAAGAAACTAGCAGCTGTGAGTAGGCAGTTTTTGAGCACTTAGCATAGCAAGAGGATGAGGCAAAAGTGCTAATACAGCCTTGATGTTGTGTCTTTCTTGATTGACAGGCTTGGTCCAGTATAGTCTACCAGCTGATCCCCAATGTCCAGCAGCTGGAAATGAACCTGAGGAACTTTGCTCAGATCATCGAGGCAGACGAAGTGCTTCTGTTTGAAAGAGCCACTTTCCTGGTGAATACAGCTGTTCTGCCCCTCGTGTCCTTCTGCCCAGCCTAGGATGGAGTTCCCTGGATGGAAACTGCTGTTTTGGCAGTAGCCCAGAGAGAGGTGCCAGCGCCATATGGCAGAACGTTTCGATCCAGGCCTTGTGATACTGAAAGTAGTTGATGTGACTCCGTAGCTTGTGTGACTTTCCCAAAATGTCCACTTGTAGCGTTTGAGCTGAGGGCTGCAGCAGGGTTTCATATCTCCATTCTCATGGTGGCTAATGGACTTTTTTGAGCATTCCTGTCTGTGCATGGCAAGAACTGCCTTTAGGTCAAAAAAATCTTTTCGGTTCCTCATGGATTGGCATTTTAACTAGTCTTGATTCCCTTTTTTTTTTTTTTTTTTTGTCAAGGGGAAAACAAACCTGGAGTATCGACAGAGGGTTGCAAGCTATTGGACTGCTATAGCTTCCAAAGTTACTAGCTCTGTGTGGTAACTATGGCTCTAATCCTTGTGTCTGCAAAGGAAAATATATTAAAACCCACTGTTGTGGCTCATCTGTCCCTGCCCTTAGTTTCTAGATTGGTCTTTACAGGCTTCATACCACAACTTTTGTTGAAATGAAGAAAAGATTTTGAATTTTCTTTTTGATCTCTCCTTAAACAAATAGCCAACCCTAAAATAGGGTATATAAGGAAGGAGACATTACTTTTCTCACTAAAGATATCAGAAGTAGGTGCCTGTCATTTCTGGCAAGCTCTACTTTTTGACCTTTTGGGTATGATGTATGCCACCAAGGTGGGACTATTAAACAATAATTTTAGTTGAATTTATCAGTGGGAGGGAATAGTATTTTCAAAAGAAAAATCTGTACTTATTTTCAACTTAGTGGTGATTTTTCAAAGACTTCTCTTATATAATGTATATATTTAAACTTCCCCAAAGACTCATTTTTCCTGAAGTGAAATGTCTTATTCTGCATCTATATTCAAATCACAGTAACAGAAAAAGCTATCTGGGGAATTAAGGAATGAACTTGCATACAGAGAAGGAATGTAATCCTTGAATCTGGTTCATCTTGTACTTGTATGAATAACTGGGCAGATTTGAAAATAGAGGATAGTGGGTTTTTTTTAAGGTGCATGAGAGAGTCTTAGTTACTGCAAGCCTGTTAAATATAATTCCATAGGTAGAAAACTAATATTTTTAGTATTCATATGCAAGGGTGTATAACACTTCTGGTAATGGCTGGTTTCATGATAATTTGGGGGGGGCATTCTGTGGGATCCAAGATGATACAATTTCTTGGTCTGCAATTCTTCTTGTACAGTAAATACAGCTCTTGGCCCAGTGGCAAATTTGGCTGAAGAGTGAAGGTCTGTAGGGTACCAGCTTCATGAAAATGATCAGGGAGAAGGGACAGATAGGTATGGATCACTTTTTTTTTTTTTTTTTTTTTTCCTTTTTCCAAACATCCTTGTTAATAATTTTTGATCCTTTGAATTTTTTGCAGTGTTGCTGCCAGATCCTTCTGTCAGATGACAAGGAGGGGAGCCGATGTCTATGCAGACAACTTAGCACAGTCTTGGTCTGACTCAGTTAACTGGTGGCGAGAGGCGCCTGGGAAACCAGGCTTTGCCAGCTCTGCTCTTACTCAGAGAGCTGAGCAGCTCGCTCTGGTCTCCGAGAGCGCTGCTTGTGCATCCTTCGTGTTGCGCAATGACAAATTTCTCAGGTTTCAGTCCTTGGGAATCTGCAGCATGATAGACTTAGCAAGAAAAGGCTATTCTAGCAGTTGTCAAGTATCTGTTTTCCCTCACCTGAGGTGACTCTCTTAAATTTTCCCCCTTCATTGTTTTTCTTGTTTTTGGATTCGAGGCTTATTGCTGGTAAGTTGAAGTATACAGTCCTCAAATTAGATATAGTGCCTGTTATGTTCCTCACGTGTTTATATCTGTGTTTGTGAAAGGCTTTGCAGATACTATATTACTAAATATCATTTTACTGTGGAATCATCATAAGTATTGTTTTAAATAGTTTCCAAGATTCCGTCAGAAAAAGGCAAAGGGAATTCCTGTGCTGGTCACAGCCTACTTCCCATAATTGCTATCAAGCGTGAGAAATCAGTGCTGAAACGAATTACTAACCCTGTGGTCTCTCGTTCGCTCTTCCAGGTCATTTCTCACTATCAGTGCAAAGAACAGCGGGATATCCACAGATTTGAGAAAATCAGCAACATTATTAAACAATTCAAATTGAGTTGCAGGTGAGCTGGTTTGGTCTTCGTTGAGTAAGATACCTGAGCTGATAACCAGGTGTATTTTGCTTTATTTTGGCAAGCTTTCTCACTTCAGAATGAATAAAAGTTGCATGACTTCTCAGCAAGCTGAGGAGATGTCTTAGTTAAAGTGCTGTCTAGAAAGCCCTGTGTTTAAACATGAGGATCATGCATCTTTCATAACTTCCTCCTTTGCTGATTGTTGAAGGAGGTTTGTTTTGAAATAGCCGTTTTTCTCCGGGCCTTACCCTCCTGAGCAAGGTAGGGAAGTTCTGGGAATGAACAGATACCTTACTAACAGATAAATCTTCTATAAATTCAGATTAGGAGTTTTGCTTTAGACCCTGTTGATTTGGGAGGAAGAAGTTTGCAAATGTTCTTTGCCATTATTTTCAAAGGAAAATAGAAAGTTCACTTCAGAGTAACTTGCCCTTTAAATGGTCTTCCGGTTCAACAGCCTGTCAGTAGTACCTGGAAGTATTTAGAGGCTGAGTGGGATGGAGTGGGAGTGGCTGCATGGTTTATAAGCCATCTCCAGGTTTTTCTGCTTCATGCTTCCATCTGTCGGCTATCCACAGAGTGTAAAATTGTCCTGCCAAATGACTGATGGGCTGTGGCATCTCTACCTGGACAAGGGACGACGGCTGCTTGGGCATCTCGGGCTCAAACAGTCTGTGAGGTTGTGTGTCTTGAGTAACGACCTTAGTCATTCAAAAGTCCAATCGTTTACATTGTTCTTGTTGGTTCAATCAAACCTAAAGCTAAAGAGTTAGTCTTAAGTCTCAGCTGGTGGTGGTCTCCACCTGGTAAGTATCACCTCTTCATTAAAAGACATTAAATTTTATTAATAGTGAAATGTTGGGCTACAGAGGGGAAGCAAGATTATGGAAAAAGTTCATTCATACTTTCTTTTTCTTTCCCTCTTCCCCCCAATCCTTAGTAAGCTGGCTGCTTCTTTCCAGAGCATGGAGGTCAGGAACTCTAACTTTGCTGCTTTCATTGACATCTTTACATCAAATACATACGTGATGGTGGTTATGTCAGACCCTTCAATACGTAAGTTGAAGCAAGGCGAAGCCTCTGACTTATTTTTGTTCACAGGAATGAAGGCTGGATGAATGTAGTATAAAATGTCTCTGTTAAAAACAATGAACACTAGACACAAACAATTTAAAAAAGGTGGAATTCAAAGATATAAATGGATCTACTGTCCTGCCTGGTTGCTCTGAGCTAAGGGTGGGAAGATGTTAGATTGAGACTTAGCTTTCAAAAGGAAGAAGAGCTGTGTGCCTCTGACACCTGAGCTATCTGCTGCTGCCCAGTGGAGGCTTGCCCCAGTGGTGAGGAGCAGCTGAAGTGACCTGATCTGAAGCAGAACCCAGACCTCCTAGTGTTAAATATTGCACAGCTAGGGAACAGTGGGGTGGAGGAGAGCTTGCTGGTACAGACATTGGTACTCTGGGGAGCATCCTGCCTCTTGGGGAATAGAGCCTGCTTCCCACTACATTATTTTACTAAATCTGTGACACTTAGTGCTAATCAGTGAAAATAGAAGCTGTAAAACAGTTCTGTGTCTGTGCTGAATGGAGTCACGTTTCATCCTATAGTTGTCATACAGAGGTTAGAGCGGAAACGTGAACCCAGGCTGCCTGAGGCGCTCTGCTTCAGTCCTTCTGATAGGATACAAAATAATTGATCTTAAGCAACACTTAATATCCGAGAACTTTGTTACTTCTTTCAACATTTTTCCCCCCTCTCTCTTCCCTTGCCCTTTTTCATCTTAGCCTCTGCAGCAACACTGATCAACATCCGCAATGCCAGAAAACACTTTGAAAAGCTGGAGAGAGTGGATGGACCAAAGCACAGTCTGCTCATGCGCTGAACATTGGCCAAGGCACATGCTCTCTGAGAGGAGAAAAAAAAAAGGAATTGGAACTACTTTTTCTTTTTTAGGAGAATCTAACAATGTGGATGTCTTTGTGGGCTTTGAAATGAGTGTGCCGCTTACCACCGCAATCTTTATTTTTCTCCTTTTAACGTTGGACACTAGTCGCTCAGATGATGTCTGAATACACTGCGGACCTTCAGAAGAGACTTCCTGGCATGTGTGGGGTTGGGAAGAAGCAAAGACAGGTGATGTGCACATGGTCTCATACTTCTGGTTGTCATAGTAGCACATGGCAGAGCCTTTTTGGATGTTCTGCTCCCAGGTGATCATACAAATCACAGGGATGGAATATTTACTATTTTATCAGTAGGTTGCTAGAATACATTTATAAATTTCTCCTTGTCTTCAGTCATGAAAATAAATTTTTGCTACCAGGGATTTTGGATCTTAGAGCTTTGGAAAGTGGGCTTTCTTTCTTCTAAAATCTAGATCTTTCTAAAGTCTGGCAAGCAAATGTTTAATGGCTACTTTTCTTCCATGATACTCGTTTCGGAGGGGATTGACTGAAGGTCATGCCAGGTTTTCATTTGAGAGCTCTTCATGTTGAGTCAAAATTCACTTAAGAGGTAAAGCAGTCAGGGTAACGCTGGTCTCTCTACACTTGTCAAGGTGCTGAAAAGCTCAGAGTAAATGGAAGGGGCCAAAGGCTCTCATTTCCCAGGCAGTGAGATAGTCCTGGTGTGCCAGGTCTCCATCCTGGCGAGCCAGGAGAGGCTCACGTGGGCGAGTAGGAATTCTAGATGGTGGTTGTTTTGGGTTGTGTGTGCATGAGCTATATTAGCTGTGCTTGCGAAGAGCCAGTTGGACAGTGTTTGACAGCAATATGACTTGACATTACCGTCTATTTTTAGTGATTTTTTTTGTGTGTGTGTGTGCATTTCTATTAAACATAGGAACAACAAAAGCACTATGAGTTAGGGGAATCTCTCTGACTTGGTGTATGGGAGTTGATGCTTGTCAAAGCATCTCTTTTTTTTTTTTTTTTTTTTTTTTCTCTCTCCTTGTTGCATCAAATTATACATATAAAAAAGGTGTGTGTGTGTGGTAAATCTGAATCTGAGCATGGCTCTACACTTTGTATTTTCTGAATCAAGCCTTTCCCCTGTGTTTGTGTATACACACATACTGGGGTAAAAAAAATCCGAAAGAGTGAATCTTACCTGAAACCTGAAACCTAAAGTGTGTGCGTGTGTGTCAGCTGGAGAGCTCAGCTAGGCTGTGCACAAGATCTTTCTTTCATCGTGAATCTTTACAATATTAAACGCCCATGTCTTGCACCACCTACTCAGCAGATGTATTTGTAATATATAAGGCTAGGGATATTTTTTTCAATGAGAATGAAGTGGGTGGCCTTGGGGGAGTGTGACTCTGTTACCAACCTTCCTGTTAGAAATTCAAATGTCTGAGTTTCTGGAGAGCTTGTGAATGGACTAGAGATACCGAAGCCTTCGTGCTGGAAGATGTGGAGGAGGGTGCCCGTTCGGGAAGGGCAAGAGTGAATCTCACCCACCTGCAGCAAGATCAGCTCTGACATCTGCCTGGAACAAGTCAAATCGCAACCGACCGTTTCCTCTTGCGGGTGCTGCTCGCTGCTTCGGCGAGGTCAATCTCTGCTTTCCCTCCAACTGATAGAAACAGTAGGGTGTTTGTTTTGACAAACCCTGACCTCCGTGCTGCTCAGCAAAGCAGGGGGGTGAATATTTCCCCTGCAGACGCACGTGTTGGCCGAGTCTCTGGAATTCCAGCTTCATGGTTGGTTGTGGTGGGCAGGCAGCTCTCGGATCACAGCGCAGCCGAGGGTCATTGGAGGCCGCTGGTCCAGGGCTGGTTTCAAGAGCTGCTGCAGGAGCCCGTGGCTGTAGGTGGACAGCTGTGGGGGAAGGGAGGGATGGAGGGAAGGAGAGTGGGAAATCGGGGTTGGTATTTCCATGGTTACAGCAACTGATGGGGTTAGTGTCTCGCTCTGGATGTTGGGAGCTGCCGTTCACACTCCTTGGAGAATAAGTTGTTTAGCATGTGGAGTGAAATAGCATTAAGAAAGCGAATAAAAAAATAATAAAAAAAAAAAGCCAAGTGGGGGAAGCAAGTAACAAACTGCCAAGAAAGAACAGTCTGGTGGTTGAGAAATGGGAACAACACCCAGCTTCTCCAAGCCTCTCCTGAAGCCTCTCCAAGGCCAGCGGTGCACTGATGGGAGCTGCAGCTTCACTGCTCATTCTCGCACATTTGCTTTCCTTAAGGCTATGTGGATTAGCCACATAGCTTAGAGGATTCTTCTGGGCAAGAGTTTCTTTTTGCTCTCTGGTGATCCAGCTTATGTCAGTAAGAATAAGCACTCACCTTTTGACAGAACTGTGTTGTATCTTGTTTGTGTCTCCCCAAAGCAAACTTTGAGGATGTTGTTTCATTTTATTTTATTTTTTAGACCCTGGGGGGACCTGCTGCCAGCAGAGGTCAGCGCAGCTGTGCTGTTCAGGATGCCTCCCTGGGACTAGCAGCCAAACTCTCCTGGCCTTTTGGAGCAGTGAGGTTTTGTGGATCAAGGTCTTGGGGAGGTGTTCCCAAGCTAACCAGGCACCAGTAAGGCTCACTCTGCTTTTGCAGCTCCAAATAATATTTTGTTAAAAATGAGAGAAGAAAAACCCTAAACAAACAAACAAAAAGCTTTTGGCATCTTTGTTTGACTCTGCGGTGACTTGAGGGGACAGTGCTCTGATGGAGCCATCGGTGTCCCGGGGTGCCAAGTAAAGTCCTTCTGCAGCTTCCCCGGGCAGAAACGGAGTGAGCAGCTGGACGGCGATAGCTATTTGCTGAGCACCAGCTTGTCTAACTGTTTTTTTTTTTTTTTCCTTCCCCTGTTTGGGAGGGCGTTTCTGTTTCTAACCCCTCTGTTTCTTGGTTCTTATCTCTGCTGATACCAGAATACAAAGCGACGCCCATTGCAAAGGCGCCCAGCTCGGGGGCGATGGCCACAAGCTCGTGTCTCGGTGTGGTTGTACTGGGGCTGCCAGGTGGGTCCTGGCACGGAGCTGTGCAGAGCTCTGTTCCTGAGGTCTGCACGCGTGATCCACCCACCGAAGTACCACATTAATTCTCATAGTTCATGTGCTGAGGCTCCGTGCTACAGAAAGGGAGCATGTGGGAAGTGTGTTTTGTTTGCAGAGCACAACCTCTGCCTTGTGAGGCCAGAGCCTTCCTGGTCCTCTCTGGCTGCAGTGGTACAATGCGTCCCTCATTTGAGATCTCTCGTGGGGCTGAACTCACGTGTGTAGAAGACCCCTGGGCAGTGAAGCTGCTCTTAGCAGTGCCTCTTACTTGTTAGGGTGTTACTGAACTTTATGGGAGATATGAAAGGAAGGAGCCGTGGAGCCGTGTACCTGTGGAAATCATCCCTCTCTTCTGCGTCCTCCAAGCTGTCCTTGGAAAGGTGGTGGTTCAGGATTAGGCTTCACCTAGGAGTGATTCCTATGCCACTTCCAGAGAGTGATGCAATTCTGCAGAGTGGGTTTAAATTCCCTAAAAACAGACTTGCTTTGGTTACTTATGGCTTACGGGCACCTCCTAGGTAGCACCAGGGACCTCCTGAAGGGCCTGTAGTTCAGAAGATCATTTGTCCCAAACACGTGCAGCCTCTGCCCATGTGGGGAGCAGCCCTTTGCCAGATGAGGGATTTGAGCTATACATTACTTGGGGGAAGGGATGTTTTGGGTGGTTAGAATTGCACAGAGCTGCGTCTCCAACAACTGCAGCTTAGTGTAGAGTTACAGAGGTGAGATGGGACCTCTGGAGGCCTCTGGTCAAAGTGGGTCCCATTAGATGAGGTTGCTCAAGGATTTATCTAGTTAAGACCTCCAAGCGTGGCATCTCCCCACCTATCTCGACCCCTGTCCCGATGTGTGGCTGCCATCGCAGTTTAAAGAAAAGGAACAAATCCATCTTGCTGATCATGTTCCTGTGTCGCAACTTGAGCTGTGTTCTCTTGTCACCAACTGCTTCCACAAAGTGTCTGGCTTGGACTTCCCTCTGTCTCCTTGTACCTCCTCAAGCCTGAAGGATGCCCTCGGTTTTCAGCCACCACTGGGCTTCATAATGCTGAGCACAACCCTTGGAATCAAATAGTTTGTTCAATTTTCCACCCACCTTATCATTCACTTACTCTGCCTGTTTCTCTACAAGGCTGTGTTCATACTGATACTGAGAGTTTCTCAAGTGTTCAGTGCAGCAAGGGTTAAGTATTCTGCATTTAGCTGGGCTGGAAGAGGCTCAAGGGAGGAAACAGGATGTATGGAAGGACATCAAGATACCAAGGGTGGGAGATGAGACCCATCATAGAGAGGAGTGTCTTGCCCAAGTCCCCTGTAGGTTTTGCTGTATAATGCAAATGATCAGTATAATCACTGATCACGTTTGTTGTTAGCCTTGAGTGTTGAGGCATAGAAATAAGGCCCTTGGTTTAATGACTAAATGAAGGGAAGAGATTGAGCCCTATTAAATACAGTCCCTTGCCTCAGGATAGCAAGTGAACAACAGAACATGCCTATTCTGGGGTGCTTTAATTTTATTTATTTTTATCTGCTGTCAGGCTTGGGCACTTCCACATTTTGTCTGGTTGGACAGATGTTTCTGGCCTGTCTCCTCCTGGATAAAGGACTTGAGGACTGTTCCTGACTCTCAGCGCCAGTCAGCATAAAGAATATATAGGCTTGGAGGAGGTAGATAGAAAGCAAATGCTGCCGCTGCCTGGAGCCGTGGGCAAGGGAACAACGTTCAAGTGTCACTGCCCAGGTGGCCTTAGCTCTTGGTACACACCTTGGGGAGTCTGGTTGGTGCAGTTTCTCCATAGGAGACCTCAGAGCGGCTGCTGCGGGCTCCCAGCTCCAAAGTGGTCCTGTCCTTTGGGTGCCCATGATGGGGCTGCTGCAGCTGGGAGCTTCCTCAGGAGGCTGCTGGGTGGCATCTCCTGCTCCCACCACCCTCTTGGTCAGGGCCAGGGCAACTAGTGTGAAGAAATTCCCTCTGGCAACTGTTGGGACTGGTAATTGGAGGCGTTGGTCATTTTTCCCCAGGCTGAGAATGAGTCAGCTCTGCCTCCAGTGCTTCCTGGCGGGGCTGTGGATCGGGTCCGTCTGTGTCCTTGTTTCTCACCACTGCCAGCAGCAGCGTGTCCCCTCCCTGAGTGAGCTGACCCTGTCCAGCTCCAAGCTGCTTGCACGTCTCTCATTTGCCTTTCTGGCCATGCTGGAGCCTCCAAGGCCTGGCCCTAACTGTGAGGAAGGGGGAGGCCTTGGCTCTTCTAGGATCTACTGCCCTTCCTCCTTCATGAAGGAGAGGAAATGTTCCTGCCCCTCCATCCTCCTGGCACCTGAGAAGCAGAAGCAGCTAGTTCATTTTGCAGTACTTTTTTTTTTTTTATTATTATTCATTTGCTTGTAGAAAGGAAGCTTCGCTCAACAGGAAGAAAAAGGGTTTACAAATAAATAAATCTGGATTTGAGCCCCAGTCCCAGCCTGGGGCTGGAACAGCCCAAGCTTTCTTGTGCTTGAAGGAGAACTGCTCTGTGGGAGCAGCAGCGCAGCAGGAGTCCAAGGAGGTGGCAGAGCCTTCCCTGGCACTGACACAACCACTGGGCCCTTCTTCCAGGCCCTGGGCTTCCCTTGGGGGAAAAAGCAAGTTAGGTAAGATGTGCTCTGAGCCAAAACAATGGACACCTTCTACTCTTGCATCC
>JAUBNY010000256.1:3638688-3649371 GCA_032275445.1 Crypturellus soui | reverse complement strand
GTGTTCAGGGGAACATCTTAGAAGAGAACAGAAATGTACGGGATGTAGATCTGGAGCCAGGGACTGAGAGGGACTCCAGGCCTTGCCTGCTATCCCATGTCAAGGGCTTCAGGGGAGACCTTCCTCTTCTCCCTGCCATGCAGGACAGCGGAGGAGGACACCGGCTCCTGACACCCTACCATGGGATCAGTGGAGCAGGTGCTGGGGAGTGGAAGGGTTGGCTGGCCCATGCCCATCAACATGATGGGATTTGCTAAAACGGAAGGAGTAGGGAGAGCCGGGGCCACCCGTGTGTTAGTGCTGCGATAGCTGGTGCTCGGAGGATGAGGGGAAGAAAGGAGGAAGCGCCTGTCTCGGCCATCCGCAGCTCGGGCCTGCCCTGCTGAGGCTGGAGCTCATCAGAGTTACCTGGGTATGCAGCAACTGAGTGAGGTCAGGACTAAGGAAGAGAGGCTGGTAAGAGAGGTGGAAAGAAACAGTCTGTCCCACCATGATGAGCCTCACCTGCAGTTGGGATGAGGCCAGCAAGGACTTGGTAGGGAGCATGGGCTGTTGTGGTGTGACGGAGGAAGCCCTTGGTGAGTGTAGTTGGGAAGGCCCTGCACTGGCCTCGTGCATGGCCTCCCTCTCCTTGGGTGTGCTGCGCAAGTACAGAAACAGGAGCAACTGGGCCCCCCCCCCCCCCGGCTGGCTCCAACAGCTGTGAACTGCGTTGGGGCTGGTTTGGTGCTTGGAGCTGCCCCGTCAGTGGTGAGGACGTCCTCCACTTCCAGCTGCTCCCGAGTGGAAATTTGGCCCTTATCTTCTGCTCTCCTTTTAAGCCCCACAAGGCTTCAACTAACAGTTGACCTGAGCTCTCTAGGCCTGATTCCTGCCCCACAGGCCATGCTTGGAACACCTTCCTTCCGCCCTGTCCAAGGGTGGAGTGGGGGCCAACACAGGATGAAAACAGCTCCAACATCAAGGAGGCATTGGAGCAGATTAGGTAACTGAATGGCACTGGTCCCTGAGAGCTTTTCTTGGCACTTCAGGTCCAAGAATGGACTTTCCCAGGCCCCTTTAAGGCAGCAGAGGTATTTGTTGTAGTGTTCCTTTGCCTCTGGGATCACAGGAGACACCGGGTGAAACCATTTTAATTGTGCCCTGGCTTTCTGAACAACTTTGGAGCTGTTTCTTTCTGTTCATACTGGGCCCTGTGTGCTGTGTCCTGCTTCTTGTGAGCTTTTCTGAGCGGAAAAGGAGGACTTTGGAATAGGTAGTTTAGGAATTTTGCTGCAGACCTGGAATGTGTAAATCTGTAATGGGATATTGACAGTTTGTTTTGGCTGGGGGTGGCTTATCTTGGGGAACTTTACATGGCTCAGTGCCACCCCGTGGATGACCGGTGCTTGGGGAGGACTGAAAGCACTGTGCTCCTTGGGCCCTTCTCAGCCCTCCTGTTTTTCTCACAGCGCCAAGCAAACTGAGGTCAAGCAGCTCACGGTGCTTCCCTGAGCACCGGGCCAGGCGCAGGGACACCACTGAGGTGAGCCCAGCAGAGCTGTGCCCACGTGGAGGAACGGCCCTGCAGCTAACACTGAGCTTTCGGTGTTGCAACGCGGAGCTGTTCTCCTGCCCGTCTCCTTGCTGAATCATGGCCTTGCAGGGGACCCGGGCAGGTTTTACACGAGCAGACATCAGGCAAGCCGTGCCCCAAACAGTGCCCAGGACCTGTGCGTTGCCTTGAAACCTCACCTGCCCCTTGCTGCACACGGTGAGCAGGGAGCTGAGCCCGGGCCTACATACCAGGATCCCACGATTACAACTGTGCAAACAGGCGTGGAAATGGAGCAGAGGGGTATCTCTGCCTCGCATTTGGTGACTCAGTCCTTTCTTCCGCTTTTCAAACTATCTGATTTACATAATGCCCTTTTTTTTTTTTTTTTTTTTTTTTGCAGAAGGGCAGCATGAATCAGGGCACTCATCTTCCTCTTAGGTGGCCAAGATGTTCTGCTCTCTGGGATCCTCCTGACTTTGTGGAAGAGCTTTGAAATGTCCATTCACCTCTGAGACAAGTGCAAAATGCTTTCTGCCAGTCACATTCATTTTCCAAGGACACCAGGAACCCAAGCAGCTTGTATGGCTGCTCAGAAACAGATCAGTCACACTGAGATGTAGAATTAAAGGCTGAGCAAGGAGGAACTTGCTTGTTTGATCCCTCTTAGTGAAACTAGGGATTGTGGATTGGCAGTCCTACCTTGAAAGTGTGTCGCCTGGCTAAGGGGATCTCGTGAAGGGGTGATGCTCTCAGGTTGTTTTGCTTGCAGGTCAGATGGGGCCAGCTGCAATTTGCCAAGTCCTTTATGGCCAGGTCCAAGTCAGTGGTGACCTTCCTGCTGCTCAGCAGGCTTTGGACAACACCTGTGCTAACGGTGAGCCAAAGGCTGGGCAAGTTTGGAGAACATAGCCACCCTGTGGTAATTTCATTAATCCCCCAAACGCAGATTTCACTGTGTTTGTGTGTGTGCGCACGCGGGAGCTGCTGGAAGCAGGTGAGCTGGAGGCTGAAATGGTGTGGAGGGACTCGGAGCTCGCGGGAGCACAATGGCTTTGTCCACGTGATACAAAGGCCGATTGTTCTGCTCTGGGGAAGTTCTGCTCCGCAACATGGGGAGTGAGGGAAAGGGACAACAGAAAAAGAACATGATTATAGCTCCTTTGTGGTTTCTTTTCTTCCTGCACAGGCCTCTCTGGAACCTGCTTTCCATTTCCTGACTCAGGAGAGGTTGCAGTGTAGCTAGAAAAGCTACATTTTTGAACACTAAAAAGCAGGTATTCAGGTGAGGAAAGAAGCAGGGGACTCCTGCTTTGTAATAAATGTGATGGAATTCCCTTTATTGGAATTCCTGAGCAATATGTGGGAAGCAGGCACAATTATCTGAAATTACTCACCAGTGTCCTGGAAAGTATGTTTCTGGCTGGTGCATCATCAAATGTGATTTTTTTCTTCCTGCAACTCAAACCTGTTTGGTCGGCTACGTAGGCTATTTTACTCCATTCCCTGGTCCACTGCGTTCCTTTATCTAACCCATGCACTGCAAATAATCACACTCACGACCGTCTTGTTAGCTGAGCTCCTTGATTAGAATATTTGCTTTTCTTGCGCTCTATTGGTGAATTACATGAGTCACAGGGTACAGTTAGTATTTGGGGATTGGACAATTGGTGTTTACAGTTCAGATGTTCTCGGAACTTGACACTCAAAACACTCAAAAAACCCATAGGCTGTTTCCCACATCAAAGAGGTTCAATTCCCTCCAAGCTCAGATTGAAACTCAAACAAAGAATCCTTCATTAAGTTCAGAAATGCCTGGAGAGTACTTCTAAAATTATTATTGCTTTTTTATTTTTTTAAAGATGATGAGGACCTTCAAGTTACCACCAAAGGCAGGATTTCCAAGTATTAAAATGTATTTAAGAGCCTTGCTCTTTGTAGTATTTCCGATACAATTAGGAGAAGAGAGTTGCAAGTAATTGGTCAAGCAAATAGTATAATCTAGCCAGCTCTTTCAGCTTCCAAAACTGCAGGTATTTATCCCTTGCAGTGAAGGACATCCATCCGTTACCACCTCTGTTGCATCTGTGGCAATTGTTTCACAAATGTGAACCCACTGGGAGAGGGCAGAGATCTATAGAAATCTACTCAGCAAGCAGCTCAGCCCATCATTTTAATGCTGCCTGTAGAGAACTATCATTTTCCATTTTGCTGATCCCCAGGGACAGTTTATGGAGCTCAGCCCATGGATGGTTGAACAGTTTCAACTGAAAATACTTCTGGCAATGAATAGAAAGTGGGAGGGTGTTCTCTAATGTGTGGAAATGACCTCAGTTTGTGATACTACATGAAAAAAGGGGGAAATTTCTCCTTTCCAATTTACTATTCAAAATACTGGCATTTTAGAACAAAATGTTTCATTGTAAATTCCATATTTGAAACTGTGGTGGTTTTAAGTTTTGCTTCTGAGAGAACTCAGTATCTCTAGCTTGGTTGACTGCTTTAGCTCACCTTTTGGACACAGTTGGTGTCACAGTCCTCGCAATTCCCAGGAGTTGCCAATTCTAAGTCTCTGAAATGTTCCAGCTGAAACTTCTGCAGGGCTCACTGCCTTCTCCACAGGAACTGTCCATCTCTTATTAATCAACCTGTGCCATAATCACTCTCCCTTAATTAACATCACTTGGCAATTCATTTCCATACAGGGTACAACTGGAAAAGAGAGGGTTTAAACTGAAGAATCAGGAGGGTTATTGTACCCAGAGGACAGAAAATGTTCAGTATTATCTGCAGACAGCTCAGACTCCAGCTCCAGCTGGGCAATCCCCGTGCTGCTTTGCTACAGGTTTGGCAAGGAAGTGAAGGGCCACAGTCAAGGTAGGGTTTGCCTGCACATGAAACCTGACCTGCTTTTTCTCAGAAACGCATGGGGTATTGGGTCTGTCTTGCTGCTTGCACAGGGAAGAACAGGCTTTTATGGCCCGTTTTATCACTTGCTGAATGCCGTGAGGACTTCACAAGCCCCAGCAAGCAGCAGGTGACTCATTCTGCCTTTGTTAGACCCTGCCCTGGGAATGTGCATCATCATCTCTTCTGATCGGAGGAGGCCGGATGATGTATGTGAGCTTTTAGATGGTTTGTGTGAGGTGGAATGAATCCCACCCATCATTCAGGAGCGTCTCGGAGGAGCTCCCTCTGTGCCTTAACCGCCTCTCCTGCGCCATGCTCAGTTCAAGACCGGCAGCACAGATGCATAACTGGAAGGGAGCTGGAGAGCTCAAGGACACACATCATGTCTTGTAGTCGTACAATGGCTACAAAGAGGTGGATGAATTTGACCAGGTAATCCTGGGCACTGGTGTCATTTGAGATGCTCCATTTTCTCAGATTCGGAAGGGAGAAAAGAGAGGGACAGGCTACAGCCAAGGAAGAGAAATGGAGCTGCAGGTGGTTCTGCTCCTAGCTGATGATGCCAGCTGTGGCTCTGGGCCTATCCAAATTCAACTTTTGATTGTATGAATGTATAAACTGGAGAAATTTGGATGTGGTCTTGCATGTGGCTAAAATAGCTCCATGCCTCCTGATCCTCCAATAGTTGAAATAATGTTAGAACATTTGATCTCTCTAGAAAAGTGTCCAAAGGGCTGTGCTACCTCTTAACCACAGTCCACCCTGCTCAGCCTCCTGAGTCTGACACTGGGTGCCCCCTTAAGCTGAAGAAAAGCATTAAGTTGACTTTGATGGACTTGACATAGGCTTTTGCTGAGCACTAGCAGTTTGCAAACAGAAGGCTGCATGCAAAGACGTGAGGTGGGCATTTTCATACCCCCATCTCCCCATACACATGCAGTTTCACAGAGTTGCTCTCCTGTGTGTCAGGGCAAAGCAACGAGCAATGGGTGAAAAGAGAGGGCTGTTCTCCTTTCCCTACCTGCTTTTGTGCAAGGATTGTGTTTCGTAGTCTTGGGAGAGGGGAAACTGGTGTGGAGATGATACTCTAATATTGACCCATGTCTTCCTCCCATGAGTGTAGACCTACCTAAGGCCATATGGGGAGCTGCCTTGAGCACATGCAGAGCTATCTATTTATTCTGGTGTCCTGCTTGGTCTTGGAAGGCCGATGTTTTCTGCCCCAGACAGTGACTAGATGGCCACAGCATTCAGTACAGCCTAGAGATGATGCAGCACTGCAAGAGCTTTCTCCAAGCTCCCTGCCTCCAAGGGAGTATTTTGGATTGTGAATTGTGATACTTGTTTTTTGGTTCATGTGTGGCACTCTCTTTAGAAAGACTTCTGCTCACTCTTTCAAAGCTCCTCTTGGAGCCTGGCTGTCCCAAACTGCTTCTCTTCCAGGCACGTGATCTTGGAGTTGGATGAGGTTTTTCTCCCAGTTTCTCTCCTTTGGAATCACTGTTGGTAGCAGCATGGTTTCTGTGACAAAAGGTCACAGTAGGCTGCCTTTAGTGAGTCTTTATCAGTTATAGGAGGAAAGGAACAGTGAATAGTCACCAGGTCTGCTGGGAACATGGCACCTTCCTGTCTCAGCCAGAGACCAGCCAGCATCCTGGCTGCCCACATCTGCCCTGTTGGGTTTCTTGGGATCACTTATTTTTGAGAGGTACTAACTAACTCAGGTATTTCAAACAAAAATGCAGAGGAGAGTCGTCTTTTCTTCCAGAATAAACCTCCAGAGCAGTGTGGCTCCATGTCTGAGCCACTTATGAGCTCCCAGCAGAAAGCTGGGGAAAAGGCTTAGTTTAGTGGCCTTGTCCTGCCTTGGGAAGTCCTCCTTCAACTGGAAAGGTGTGGAAGCCTCCAGATGGAAAGCTGGCATGGTAAATCATCTCTGGTAGTCTTTCCATGGACAACAAAGAGTCCATGAATCTTAGTGAAGATTTATTTTGCCCCATCATATGCAACATAGACCCAGCTGAAGAACATGCTGGCCCCTTGGAGTTGCTCTGAACTCTTTGGCAGCTGGTGATGCAGTGAGCAGCAGACTCTAGCGGGCCCTTCTGCAGGGCAGCAGCGCTCTGTGTAAGTATCGGTGTCGCTCTGGGCCTGCGGAGGCACTCTCATTACGTACAGCAGCCAAATGTTTGGCCCTGCGTGCCTGTGTGCACTTGAAAGGAGAGTCCTGGGGGTTTCTTTGCTAATCCCTCTTTGCAGAGAGTTCCAGAAGACATGAGGAACAAACAGAAAATAACGTCGATTGAGGTCAATATCAAAACTGAATGATCAGAGAAACAAATATTTACTCAGGTCAATATTTAACTAGAGAGACAATAAATGCTGATATTGAACCAAATCTGTATATAAATACAGTCTATTTATAACGTGTCCCCTTAAGGGGGTACTGCCAGGTACTTGCCAGGGCTTTTGATTGATGATTTTCCTTCCTATTGTTTGCTGATTCCCTTGGAGGCTGGAGTTTCATGCAGGTGCACGTATGAGAAAGTGGCTGTGCTGCATAATCCCAGGGCTGGACAAGAGGTGCAATCATCGTCCCCTGTGTGGGGGCATAGGGACAGTGCCCTCCCTTTGCTGCACCTGGAGCAGGTGCCCTCCCTTTGCATGGGGCAGCGTGCCCATGCGCTCCCTTGCCTCACGTGCCCGTGTTGAGAATGCCGCTTGCACAGGGGACGTGTCACTGGCTGATCTGGAAGGGGGGAGCTGGCATCTTCCTCATACCTGTTCCAAAAGCTCTTTGCCTCTGGGGGTTTGTGCAGTGAGCAGCACTGCGGGTCTTCATGGAGGGCTCCCCTGATATTGCCATGTCCAGGCCTTGCTGTAAGCACAAGCCAGGCCTGGGGGCATCAGGCTTCACACTCAGGCTTGATGCCCTCCTGCTGTTGCACCAGGTAGCATAGGGCTCAAGGCTGCTGTGGGCAGAGACCCAAAGAAACTCCTTGTCCCCGGCCAACCGCTCCCTCTGCCAACTTAACAAGCTCGTTGCCTGTTTAGCAAACATTGATTTCTCTCCTGTTCCCTGGTGCTGTGTGGTGACAACATTTGATGTTTCTATGGCGGTTTGTTATTTATCAACTTCAGATTAGAAAGCGATTAATCACGGGAAAGACACGTCCCGCCTACTGGCAAAAGCCTAGCACGGTGCTAACGATGGTCTTAGTTAATCACTAGCAAAAGGGCTTGGTTGACTCAAGCATCAGTTTTACTGAGGCCTCCCAAGAACCGATTGTCAGAGACTCTCTGCGTATTGATCAATGCCCTGGTGGCTTCTCAGCCTGCCTTTGGCCAAATCTGAATGAGGAATGGTGGTTTCCAAGGCAGGAGGCTCCTGCAGGATTTGTGAAAACTGGCAGACAGGTGGAGGAGAAAGGCTCCTGTTGATGCCTTGCTATTAGCCATAGGAGAATCCACTCAGCAGGCAGCTGGTGGAACCAGGACCTCATTAACCACTTTCTTCATCAAACAACTGTTTGGGGGGGCTGAGTTTTTAATGATTTCACAGTGCTGGACATTTCTCAGTAAATAAACATTCTTCCAGCTGAAGTTATCTTGCCCTTTGTGGAGCTGCAGTCATCAGGTCCCAAGTTGGGGTCAAAACTGTGTTGAATGTAGTGCAAATGTTGGCCTGTGGGGATAAAATCTGTGCATGACAGCCTGGGTTTCAGTGCTCATTCCAAGTCCTTTCCTTTTTCTTGCTTTCTTTCTTCTGGTATGTTGCAGACCTCTCTGCAGGGCAGGCCAGAAACAGGGACTTTGATTTTTAGGAGGAAAAAAAGCACAGGAATTCAGTGGTTTTATTTAGTTGAAAGCTATTCTTGTTTTCCCTTTCTGGCTGAACCAAAAATCGCAGTTTGGAGGAAATGCTTTCCCATCTTTCAAGCTCACAGACATTTTGGCTGATCAGTGCTTTTCCTGTATGTCCCTCCACTGCCTGGGCTACCCTTGAGTCCCGGAGCTCTGTCGATACAGTTGATGGAGCCTGGGGCATGCCCTTCTCTAGATCCCTGTATCTCATAGTTGTCTCCCAGGATTGCAATGACTGGATTGGTAATGACTATAGGGGAAGCAGGGCCACTGGAGAACTGGTTGCCCTTGAACTGGAAGGTGCTGGAGGCTTTTTCTAAAGAGCCACATTAGAGCGTCTCTTGCTGCAGGATTGAGTTGAACTGAGCTCCGTGGCTAAGCAGCAGGTTAAGTCCTTCCTAGAATGGCAGTAAAATGGTTAAGTCCCCACCTGTGGTTGGCAGGCAGGGAGGAAATGATGGACTGAGGGCTCCCCATCATTGCCTTCCCCTGCAAGCCGCCCAGCGCACGGCAAAGCCCAGTGGTGTGTCCTCAGCTGTCCTCTCCAGAGCCGGAGCCCTGCCATGACAACTCGCTGCTGGGGATGGGCGAGGAGTCGGCAAGGATCACGACCTGTGGGGTTTCTTCCTCGACAGGGCCAGCTTAACAACCAATTGCTTATTTGTGCTGCTTATAGGGCAGGTCTTGAAAGCTGCTGTCTGGCAGATACGAGGCAGAAGAGGATTTTGTTCATCTTCTGTTGGGGACAGGGTTGGTTCCTTACTCTTCACTTGCTCAAATGGGGCTGGTTCAGCTCTCTCCTCCTTTCTCACCTTCCAGGCCCACCACTTGCAGGCTCGAGTGTTACCTGTGACAGTGTTTGGCAGCAGCAGACAGGTGTTTCTGAGGCTATTCTGACCTCCTCCAGCTGATGGGCAGGACACGGCACAGTTCTTATCCCCATAGCTCTGAGGGCTGTGACCTGAAATGCTAACGGTTGGGGGAAGCCAAACGGTTGAGGAGGAGAAACTGGGCATACAGATTAAAAACGAGCAGGCAGCAGCAGAGAAGATAAGGGTGTTGAGTTAAAGCAGGGCACTGGCTGATGTCGAACCCGCAGAAACCAGACAAATATTGTTTTGGGTTGTGGAGATAATTATTCCCCACTGCTTGGTGCTAGAGCACTGTGGCCTGTTCTCAATACTGAACTTGGAGAAAGGGACCACGTCAGCGAGAGAAATGTGCAAAGAGAGCAAGTCCTCAGCCCTCTGTTGAAATGTGCAGGGAATCCACTCTGGAGAAGGGAGATTTTCAAGCACGCTGCAGGAGGTGCAGGGAAGCATAAGAGAGATTTAAGTCAGGTCCAAAATCTTCAAGTCTTGGAAAGTGGCTGAGCACAAAAACAGGATAAGCCAGAGAGGATGCGCAGAGGTCCTTGCTGAGGAGCCCCTCGGGACCTAACTGCTGGGGGTGGCCAGGGAACATGGGATCATGTGCCTCAGAAAGCAACAAAGTTAGAGGGTCCTGTGCGATGGAGGGTCCCATCACGGATGGATCCACCTTGCGGTGCTGCTGGTATCCTGCGGGAAAGCCCGGCCTGCACGAGCTCAGCCAGGGCGGCTCTGAGACTGCTCACGTGGGAAAGCGTCTCCTGTCCTTGCTCTTGCAGACACGCTGGGCCCTGCTGGCCCACGGCACAAGGGCCTCCTGGTTCAGCTGAGGAAGGCTGCTGCCCAAGGCGGTCTGGGGAGCCCAGCACAGCACAACAAGCAGGAGCAGCTCCTGGGGGCTCTTGGCCAACCTCTGCCTCAAAGCTGGGCTGCTCTGTCTGTCTTGTGCTTTTGAAAGGAGCACCCCCTTTTCCCCCAGGCTAGTATCAGGCAGAGGAGTGGGACTGTGTCCTAGGAAAAGGCGTTCAGGATGCCAGGGGGCTGGCACAGCCACAGTCTTGGGGGTGCAACAGGTCTCACTCCTGGCAATGTGCCTGCAAACCATCTCCAGAAAGCTCCTCGGCACTTGAGAAACCATTTACCAACCTGCAGCCAGAGCGAATGGCTGCCTGCGTGCCCCAGGGCCTCCCTGGCCGGCTCCAACACCTCAGAGGATCCGTGCACTCCTGGCAAGGATTAAGCAACGAAAGCAGAGCCTTGCTGTGCAAGCGGGGGAACTGATCCCTGCTTATGTAACTGGCTGCGCACGTCCTCTCCCCTACTGCCCTGCAGGGCAGTTCAAGAGGGAAGAAAGGAAGGAAGAAAAAGTCACGTTAGTAAACTGAAAGCAGCTGATGTCAGGGCAAAGCCAGGCGCTGTTCCTGCCTCCAGGCAGTGGGAAAATGCATTTTTTCCCCGTTGGGCCTGGCTGAACAGTGCGCAGCAGCTCCCCGTCGCTGCTGGAAG
>JAUBNY010000256.1:3623504-3636824 GCA_032275445.1 Crypturellus soui | reverse complement strand
GGGGAGAGTGAATCAGGAGTTTAAATCTAAGTGAGTCCCTGAAATATTTCTGGACCAGTTGCTGAGATGCATGTTGAGAGTATGTGATACTCTATCCCTTCTCGCCCTAGTACTAGCTTGAGGAAATGTCTGGGATGTCTGATCCAGCCTTTCCTCCCTGCAGCACCAGGTAGGTGTTGATGGAGGCAGTACAGGAGGGAAATACTGGATATGGTGGGGTACAGAGAGTAGTGTAGGGTTTGAAGCTTCAGCTTAGCTGTTGACCTCCAACGCAGTGCAGGGTTCACAACACCGTCTCACAAGTACAGCCGCAGTGCGGTACGCTCTGTTCCCGTGCAATGTGAGCAGCCCTGCTGCACTACAGCACTTCCAAGCCCAGCTACTCTGAGCACCTTGCACACACACTGTAGCAGAGGCAGTATTTGGCATGTACCTGTGACTGGGTGGAAGCCAGCTTACCCAGGCATTGCCAGTGTGTCTTGTCGAGGTGCAAAAGCTCTCTGAATTAGCTGGGAGCACATGTGATGTGTTTGATTGGGAAGGCTGAGGAGAAAAACTTGGGTCCAGTCCAGCTCTGTGAAGAGCAATGAGGTTGTAACAGGGATGACTTTGGCCCAGTGTGCTGATAGCATGGTGGAGAGCTGCAAAACCTTCAGCTCAAGTGTGCTGGGTGTGGGGTGAGATCTCCTGAAGAGTGCTGCAGGCTCTGCCAGGGAAACCAGGTGGTTTTGCCAGCTTCTCTACATATGAATGGGTCTATAAGGGCTTTCCAATGAGCTTGACACATGGATAACCACATAATTAAAGGCTGTAGCTTTATAGAGGAGCATTAGCAGTGGTATCTCTAACCACAGAGAGCAGAACTTGAGTCATCAGATGCCAGGGGATGAATTTCCTAGCTCCATTAGGCTGCCGAGTTATTGGGCCTGGATCCAGTGGGATGCCACATCAGACACGAGCCAGGGGAGAAAGACATCTAACAAGTGGTGATAGCCTCAGCTAGAGATCTTGTTAGCTTGGAGAACCCAGATTTGTAAAAAGACTCCTGCAAAATTAAAACTAAATCAAAGATGAGGAAACAACTGGGTCACTTTTTTTCAGAAATGACAGTAATAACATGCCTAGCAGTGAATTGCTGCCCAAATCACTTAAGTTGCTGTGGCTGTAGCCCAAGTTATTCACAGTTAATTAAAGATGTTGCCCACCTTCGTCTTAGAATAAAATGTAATAGTCCTCAGGCTGCTGAGTTAAAAGCAGAGCAGAGTCAGCATTTCTGAGGTGGACTACAGATTCAGCTCCAAAGACATCCAAAGCATGAGAGTGATTGGACTAAGATTTCCAATTTCATCTAATTTCTAGTATTAAATTATTATATGTATGACTGAAATATTGTACCAAGAGATTGGTTCTTTATCAGACTGTGTCTTTTTCATAATTGTATCCTCCTGATTAGCTCAGTTTTGGTACCAATGCAGGCAGAGAGGAGAGAAGTGGGACAGAGAACAGATTGAGCAATTCACTCCAGGGGAGTCAGGCAGAATCCAAGTGTCTCCCACCTGTGAGGGACCATCCTTGCTGCTCTCTCAGTGTCTCTCTAGTTTAAATACTTGTTAAACTCTCACCACCAGGATGTAAAGCTCACTCCTCAAAAATTATTCTGTATTTGTCGCCGTAGGCACGGTCTGAAATGGATAAGTATCTTCCAAGCCAGGTGCCCCCCATTCCAATGATACCAGACAAGAAATACCGCCGGGAGAGTGCCTCAGTGGTGGATGAGTTCTTCTCAACAGAGAAGCCAGCTTCTACTCCATACAGTGTGAACATCAATGTGATTCTACCAGACACCACACACCTACGCACTGGACTGTACCGTCCGCCCAAGCCCATGGCGCCATTCCCCCAGATCAAAACAGAGCCTGGCACCAGCTTTGCCCAGCCCTGCTCTTCCACGTCTGGCTCCACACAGACCCTGCCTGATTTCACCAGTGTCTTCAGCATGCCCCAGTCCGTGGCAGTGAACAACATTTTCATCAAGCAGGAGATGCCCTCTGACATCCCCTTATCTACCAGTCCTCAGCAAGCCCAGCTTTATCAGATGCCTCTTGGCAATGGAAGCGCTGACATTACCACTATGACACCCTCCTCCAACAGCACTACAGCCATCAACTCTCTCAGCGGTGTCACCATGTCCACAGGTAACGCCATGTCCAGTGTGCTCCACAGACCTGTTCAGCCAGGAGGGCCAGTTAAGCAGTACCCGCATGTGTCCCAAGGACAGGGAAACTTCAACATCACAGGGCAGTTTTACCCTGTTCCAGGAGTGAGCCTGCCCCCCTCGCCCCCCAACTCACAGCCTGGCAGCCCAGAAAATCAACCAGAGCTCATCAACACCATCTCTCCCCCACCGTCCTATGAAGCCACTTTTGGACTGAAGCTGGTCCAGTCATCCCAGGTTCCCCCAGTCCCCAATGGCCTTGGGACCCTCTCCCAAGGGCACATTATCATGCAGCCCCCCAAATACAACAGACGCAACAACCCTGAGCTGGAGAAAAGGAGGATCCATCACTGCGATTACCCAGGTATGATCATGGCTGCTGTATTGGCTTGATTTTCGGGTCCCTTCTTGTCACGCTGAGACTGGAGACTGTCTTGGGCCTCCTCATGATTTTAAGCAGGGTTGTCTTTGTCTATCTGCATGACGAAGGGAGATACGGAGCTGTGTGGAAAATCCCAGGGAAGTGACATTCCTTCTGCCACCAAGGGAACAACAAAAAAAGAGGCTGATCCTGTCAATCCTGTTTGATTCCTGATTGATTCCCATTTTTCCTCCCTTCTCTTTTGCCCTCCCATCATGGCCACAGACAGCCTGACTCTGAGAGGCACCAGAGAGCTCCAGTGAACAAAGCAACGCTCTTGAAAATCCTCTGCCCCAGTCAGCTGCCTGTTCTGCTCAGACTGCCTATCCCTGTGATGGGATATCCCCATGGTGGGATATCCCTGTGATGGTTTCCACTGGTGAAACCATGCTGCCTTTCTGACTGACCTTTCCTTTCCCGTTCTCCTCTTAGGAGTGGAAAGCCTTTGAGTAATTTCCATAAGCAGCCTTCCCAACCTCTTTGTGGAGCCCAAATCCTCCTGGCCAAGGAGATTAGTGAGCTGACTCTGAGTCATAATTCAGCAACTTCATGTATTGAATCATGATTGTGTGGGAAGGACAATGTTCAGGAAAACGTTCAGCCCGGATCTGTGTCATGTCTAGAGCATTGGTGACGCTGTTTCTTTAGAGTCTTCTGGTTAAAGAAAAGAACCATCCAAAGACCTGTCATGCGTTGGCACCTTGCAGGAGGAGATACTGCAGGATCTCCTGCTCTGTGCAGAGAGAGCTTGTGGATTCATGCCCAGCACGGGAGTTGTGTCCCTCATAAAAAACTCCAGTAGCATCAAAGCTAGGGCTTGAAAAATACCATGTTCCTGCTTCCTGGGCCAAGCCCCCAGTCATCAAACTGTAGGGAATTAGCAAAAAACTTTCCCATGGAGACTGTGTGTGAACTGGAACGGTCATTTCCTAACTGCCTCCTGCAAGATTTATTTGCTACTTCTATGGCACGGGAATAGCTATAAAAGGTCAACCCAGAGGCCTGTCTAGCCCAGATCCTGTCTCCAGCGACAACCAAGGAAGTATATAAGAATAGGGTGTATTTAGAGAGATCTTTACCTGCTTACACACTCCCAACCTTTGGCAGCCCTCAGGTTAGGGAGTTTCTGAGCCAGAAGCTGCACCCATGTTTCTGTGTTTAACAGCTTGTCCTGCATTTTTTTTTACGTTGTGCAGCTCACTGTGGGAAAAAGAATATTGGTTCAGATGGACCACTGCTCTGAGGCAGATCAGCAGTTCCTCTGCTTTTCTCCACACAAGAGTCACATCCTGCAGGGCAAAGCTTGCCCTTGTTACCAGGGCAAAGCTTGCCTGTTTCCAGCAGGATTTTGGCCTGCATGGCAAGGCAGGACCACATCTGCAGTGCAAAAAAACCTGCACTGTCTAAGCCCTGGGTGACTCCAGGTGATATGACTGACACAGCACAGCCCCTCAGAGGACAGAGCGAGTTTCATAAATCCCTGTTGAGGAGGAGCTATCAGATGACTCCTATTCACTGAGTGAGAACATGCTCTGTTCTGGGGACATCTTCTTCTAATTGTCTTTAATACTGTATTAAAAGTGGTCACCAGTGCTTGTCTGGGGATGGCTGTCCACTTTGGGCTTCTATCTCCAACAGCAGCGTAGTGTTAGGTTATTTTAACACCATGATGTCTTCATGAGCTGCCACCAGCTTTGGAAGGTACCTGAGGCACTGAGAGCCTTGCTGGCGGACAGGAGATGTCCTTGTGAGAAGGTTGTTGTGAGCCAGAGCCAATTAAAGACTGCTGGTGGAAGGAGGTATTCAGCCCATTTATGGAGGACATGTATAAAAATCCACTGAGGAATACAGTTTTCCTCAGAGCTCAGGCATGTTTAGATCTGGGCCCATCTCTTAGTCTAGACCATACAGATCTTCTCTAGGGCAGTGACTCTTCTTATCTGTGCAAATTCCAGCGCAGAGAAGTGCTGCTAATCAGTTACTTAGGAGCACCCATATGGCAGGATGGTGAATATCATCTGCAAGCTTGGGGTTAGGCTGGAAGCAACACTTTGCAAGGGGCAGACAATATAGGACCTTCCATGGCAGCAAATACTGTCTTCCACAGAAAAAGCGTTAAATTTCCGTTATAGAAATTTTTGTCAAAGTCATGGTGTTTCTGTTTCCTTGAATAAATATCATTGTCTGATCTTCTCAAAGCTGTATTCTGAATCTTGAAAATGGAACTGTAACCGCTCAGCATTCCTGCTTCCCGGAACATTTACAGCTGCATCTATTGGGGCTATTACAAAATACATTTTCCTTAAAGGCTTGCAATAGTGATATCAGTTACATCTGGAATTCAGGGGGACAAAAAGCAGCATAAAACCAACAAGGAACAGTTAGTAATAAGGAATTCAGTACTGTCATCCCACCTCCGTGATGTGGTCAGAGGAGGGGAGGTTTTGGAACCCTGGATCTGACTTTAAGTCCCACAGACTCTTCGATGCCCTGCACAGTGCACATGGATGTCAGCATTGTGTGATATAGAGTGTAGCAAAAGTCTGTCTTTTCTGGAGTTCAGACGTTCTTTATTTAGAACTGAAAGAAAATTGATGTTGCCAGACTTATTTGCATACTGCTACTCAGAGCCCTTTTCCTACCTGTGCCATCCACAGCCTTAAATGTATGATTTATTCGAGCAAAGGCCCCTTTTCACAGGGAAGATGTGTCTTTTCTGTTTTCACAGGTTGCACGAAAGTTTATACCAAGAGCTCCCATCTCAAGGCACATCAGAGGACTCACACAGGTGAGAGTACCAAATCACCAGCAAACTCTGCCTCCAACTGGTTTTTAAACTGTTCCCATTACTGCCTGCAATGATATTGCTGAGCTGATTAGCAAAAACCTTGGGAGAGATCTAGCGTGTTTATTGGGTTAAGGAGCACAATTTGGATAAGTCGATGTTAATGGGGAAAATCCCCTTAATTCCCAAATGGACACCTCACTTCCACACAGCAGGATTTTCTGGATTTAGTAGGGTTGAAAGAAACCTCTTGTATCTCCATGTGTAACCACTGCAGCAACCACTCGTATCAGTGGCTGCTTGCCCTATTCCCAGGGCAAAGGAGCGGGGCGCCGGCGGCGAGGAGAGCCTTGCATCCCTCACTGCTGTAAATATGGTCACTAGCACAAAGCAATACCCACCATAACCAGCCTGCCCTGAACAAACCTAGCTCAGTGGAACTTGTGCATTCAAGCCCAGGTCTTCTCATTAAGGCATTTATTATATCTGAAGCTTTATCAGATCCCCAGCTAGTCCAGGAACCATTGGTGCCCTCATAAATCTCTTTTATAGAAGGGCTGATCTTTACTGAAAGCAATTAAGCTGGCCCAGAGTTCACTTTTCTTTTTTATTAACAACGAACAAAACCTGTCCTGAGGCTGGGAATCAGTTCTCACACTTGGCTCTGTTCTATTTTTCATCTTATCAGTTTTCTGAAAAAGCCAGTAAAGAAATTTTTCTTTGTGCATGAGGTACAATATTTTTCAGCAGGGCTCCGGGCAGGAGCAGGTCACAGACCAAGACGGAAGGGGTGAAAAAAAGGAACAGGAAGGAGGTCGTTGCAACTCCTGAAGCTGGGTGTTGATAAGCATTTGTCACAGTGACATTGTCTTCAGGGCCACATTGGTGATCTCTAAAACACAAGAGCTCCTTTCCTCTTCCAGTCAGAGCTCTGGTTACTTTTGTGTCTGGAGGCAAATATTGAGACATTCACCATTCACCACAATAAGGGCCCCCCAAAATGCAGTAATTAGGCTGTGATTGTCTTTTTCCAGTTTACCTGCCATGAGTTTACCTGCCCATGACAGGGCAAAGAGCCAAAAAGGATGTGAGCTGAGTAGTTAGGGGAGTCAAAAGGAGGGAAGCCAGTGGTGAGCCTGCATTAAGCCATATCAAGAAGTGGCTCAAGTGGCAGATAATCCCATGGGCAATCTCAGGGTGACCATGTTCAGTGAGGCCTCAGCCTCGCTGAACACGGCTCTCCAGAACTGCAAATGCAGGACAGCCTGTCTACAGCTCTGAATTCCTGCCAAATAAAAGCACTTGGTGTTGATTTAGCTCCCTCACTTGAAGGGTTAATAGTGCCCCTTCTCTCCATTCCTCGCCTGTTGGGAGCCAGGCTGAGAAGTACAGGATCTCTAAGATCTTTTCTTGTGGTTTGCCTGTTGCTATGGGCTGGGCTGTATTCATCTCCTGGAGACACCATTCATTTCCTGGGTGCCATTGTGAGATTAAATATATAACCCGCTGGCTGCTCAGCCGCCTCCCAGGGGCCAGGAATGCCAGTTTGGGTCCTTTGTTTGAGCTTGCCCTGCCGTGCTGTCCTGGGAGATGGAGCCAGCTCACGGGACAATGGAAAGCATTTTGTTTCTATCCTGGAGATCAACCTGTTATTGTTTGAAACTAAAGGGCCTTGGTAAGTTTGACCCAGCCAGGTGACCTGGCTGGGACAATGTCTGGGGCTGAGCAGAGCAAATCCCACTTTTGTCTTGACATGCTAACATGGATGATGACAAAACCTGAGAGATCCCCGGCACACCGTCAAATATCCCATGTGCCGCTTGTATTTAACTTCTGTGTTTATCTGAGTCATAAAAATACAACTCTCCTCCCCTGTGCAGAGCCCAGGAGCTTTCTGGGGAGCAGGATGTGGTCCCAGTGCCCCGTGCTCTCCAACTTCATGTGTGTGCTCTCAAAACGGGAATATTTCATAGGGAGTGTGCAGGACATTGCACATCTCGCAAGTTTTCTGTGCCCTGTGCCCATCTGCAGCCTGACTAGCACACGGGGAGCAGCGGCTCACGGGGGAAGCATGTCAGTGCACAGCACACATGCCTGTGCACGCATGCTGCATGCGTACGTGCAGCCGTGCTGCCGTGCTGCGCTCAGCGATTGGCCAACCAAACGGTAAATATTTGAGGTCGGGAAAGTCAGCACATTCCCTGAACTCTGCCTGCTTGTTCAGGCTGTTAAGAGCGAGGACTAATATTTGAGAGCACCACACCCATGCGCGGAGAGGGCTGCAGCCAGGGTTCAGTGCGACGCTGCGGGCGGGCAGGCAGCTGGAAACAGGCACAGTCTTTTCCAGCCCAGTTACCAGCTGGCTGAGAAGTTGCACAACGTAACTGATTTCAGTTTGGGGATAGGTGTGTGTGCCGGGGGAAGAGGGCTGAAAGCACTACGTCACCCAAATGCTCTGGAGGAAGCGCCAGATTTGGTGCACACCGAGGTATTGACGGGCTGAACTTTGAGGCAGAGCGAATTGGATGGTGGGTTCAAAAAGGCAAGGTTCTCAGGAAAACTGAAAGGCCATGACCTCTCGCCAGATCAGTAGCAAAATCATCCCTAGAAATTTTTGGCTTTTAAGTTAAAAAAAAAAAAAATCTCAGCTATGTTTCTACCGAGAAGTACTCCAAAATTCCAGAGGAATTTGGACGGCACTGGGGAAACTGGCAGGAGAGAGCATGCCAACCCTCAGAATTGGTAGCCTGCTAGGAAGGATGTAGTCTGAAGAGCGGCAGGGAGTAGATAACAAGGGGGAAGGAGTAATGAACAAGACCAGATTGCCCCAATTGCTCAATATTCTTTGGCCTCTCAGCGAACACCTAACCCTAAGGGGAAGATGAACCCTGGCAGGATAAAGCATCCGCATGCTCAAGTTCTGTATTTTGCAGCCGGGCAGCTCTCAGGCGGGCATTGCTAGAGAAGACCTCCAAACAGAACAGGCATTTCTGAGCCCTGATTTCAGACCCCTGGGTTTTTTACTGAGCAACCAGCCCGTGCCTGGATGTCCGTCACATAGGCGATCTCCCAGCAGGACTCTGAGATGAAGGAAGGGGTGTGTGGGCGGCTGGCGGGCGGGCAAGGTGCGTGGCTGGGGAGGCCCTGGCTCCTGCACGCTGTGGCCGTGACTGACCCGTGGCTCTTCCCTGCAGGAGAGAAGCCCTACAAATGCACATGGGAAGGCTGTGACTGGCGCTTCGCCCGCTCTGACGAGCTGACCCGGCACTATCGGAAGCACACGGGTGCCAAACCCTTCAAGTGCGTAGCCTGCGGCCGCTGCTTCTCCCGCTCAGACCATCTGGCTCTCCACATGAAGCGGCACCAGAATTAGGAGCTGCCTCCTTCACCACTTCTCTAGGAGCAGCTGGAACTCTTTCTTTTCCGAGGACCTCTCCTCTCCTTGTACATAGGAACAAAACCATGCTGTGATCAACCAGCAGGGCAGGGGCAGTGGGCATCCACCCCTCCATAAGCCCTGCCCCCATCGTTTCTGTTTTTAAAAGATATTCATTAAAAAAGAATAATAATTCCAGATTGATCTTGTGACATGCCTCCCTGCAGTACCAGGGAGACAGGCCTTGGATTCCAAAGCGCTTTCTTCCAGCAAATCTGCTATTTATTTGTCACTCAGGAGCAACTGTCATTCGTGTCTCAAGCTCTCTGGGATGTTTTTTCTTCCCTATTCAGGGCAGTGCCTTTGGTGAGAACAAGGAGAGTTGTGACAGGTTGCTAGACTGGCTGTGCCTGAGAGGTCTCACGTCAAGCTGTCAGTGGAATCCTCTTGGACTGTCCCGTGTCTTGGCCATGGATATGGCACCTGGGACAGTGAGACGAGCTCATATGCCCAGGGCTGCTTGGGCTGACAGTCCCAGTCTCTGTGGGGGTACAGAAGAATGGGCATATGAAATACCCACCTGACATGCCTGCAAACAAGGGGCTGCACAACAGCAGACAAAAGTCATCATCTAAGTCCCACTGATTCCACCTGTTTTTTTTTTGGCAGCCAGCTCACTGGGTATCGTGAATATGTGCCCTCCTTGGCCAGGTTTTCCAGTTGTGTCCTTAGCATTTCTGTTTCCCAGATGAATTTCGACTTCAGGTGTCCCTGGGAGGACCAGGGTGGGTCTTGGAGCCAACCAGGGGACTGCAGAAACCCACCTGTAAAGCTCTGCTTTCCCAACCTACAAAGTGCCTTTCCAAAACGCCCTGCACAGGTTCCACACGTGTCTTGAACACCCACAAGCACAAGGAGCCAGTTGTTGCCAATCACTCTGGTCTTTCATTATTGCTGCTCCACAGAAAGCAGACCAAAAAGAAAGCATATGTGAACCCAATCCCAATAAATCCTGCTGTTCAGATTGTAATTGTGTTACCTACCTCACAGGTTCACAGCCTTGGGCTCTGTAAGGCGCCGTCCCTCCTCTTCCTCGGTGCCAGGACGCATGGGGCACATCATCTAGTCTTCAAAGCCTGCCGGGGGTTAAACTTAGGCAGAACAAGAACTAAGCCATGCCAATTTAAACAGCAGCCATGTAGGTAATAAATAAATCAGGAACAAATAATGGGCCTGGTGTGTTCAACAGAATATTGATTCCCCCTCCTCTTTTATTCTTCCTTGAACAAATGTAAGCAACGTTCAGACTGCGACAAATGTTTGCAAAATGAACTGAACTGCCGCTCCAAACCACGGCATCTCCAGGCAGCGGAAATCCAAAGGGCTCCAACCCTCAGCCCCCTCCGCTGCTGCCTCACTGCAGATGAGCCAAAAACTCCAGCGAGGTCCTGGGACGCCCTTCGCCTTGGAGGGAGGAAGTGGATCAGCCCTGCGGCCAGTCTGGAGGAAAAGGCAGAGCTGGGGCCGTGTGCGCTGCCTAGGCCGGGAGCGGGCTCGAGCTCGGGCCCTGGCGCGCTGAGCCCTGCTCCTACTGTTATCTCGGAGCCTCCGACTGACTCGGTGGAGCGCCCATGGGACGGGGAACCCCGGTGCCCTGGGCTTTCCGAAGGGCTTGCTGCCAGCATCCTCCTGGTGCCCATCTGCAGCAGCTACGGTTAGACAAGGCCTGGAGAGGCTGGCTCATCAATGAGCCTCTCCTCGCGCTCGGACACCGTGTGAAGAGAAGAGCTGCACATCCCCCACGTCCTTTCTGCAGCTTTGTGGCCTGCTGCGCAGCCTGCTGAGAGGTGGCGACCCACGGAGCGGGTCGGGGTGCCCGGCAGAGCCTCCCTTCAGGCAGGGGGACACGTGGGGCGCGGGAGGCCCAGATGTGGCCTCCTTCGCTCCCTGCCCCCAGGGCTGGGCTGGGGACAAGCGGTACCACCAGGCCAGCTGTGGGGCTGTCCCCCACCCTCTGCCCTATTGCGGGGGTCCCCCTGTACTGTTTTATCCCCCATAGCTGTTCTCCCCTATACTCCTTTTCTTCTCATGTGCTGACAAGGGGCACAGCCTCTGTTCTCCAAAGCTCAGGAAACACCCCGAGACCCAGCAGGGCCGCTTTACATCTGTTTCTTAGGGGAATTTTGCATAATTCTCCTAACAATGTTTTTTTCCCCTGCATAAAAATGCACCTGCTCACCATGATCTCAACATACACACACACGCACAGAAATATAATTTGCATTAGAAATTATTTGGGAGGAAGGGAAAGAAATGTCTTAAAAATACTCCAGTCCAGTACTGCCTCCCATGCTGGTCTGCATACGAAATGCTGACATGCAAATCTTTAACTAGCTCACAGGCAACGCCAAAAAAAGATGTTTGGATTGGCCCCACAAGCCTTTGGCTTTCCCATTTCCCCACCTTTATTTTTGTGTGCGCAGACTCGGAAAGCTCCTTTCCTTGCATTTCTCTGGCATTTTCACTGCTCAAGTGCAGCTATTTGCTCCTGAGCCCTGCAGGACGACTAGGGACACGGAGGGTGATGCTGGCAAAGCAGAACCTTCTTTCCCCTGGCATGGAGAGCTCGGAGGGTTTTCCTGTGCTGTGTGCCCAGCAAGTGGGGCAACTTCCCCGACCTTTCGTCAGAAGGGAGGAATGGGAGATGCTCTCTTCATCCCTACTGAGCCTGGGCCGTAGTGGATGAAATAAACAGGAAATATGTAAATAGGAACACGCGCCATATCGCTTATCCAGTTTGGATGTGGACTGAAAGTGATTGTTTATTGTCCAAGACAAATGCAATGTGACAGAAAGTGGGGGCCTGGAAAGCTTGGGTAGAAGGTATATTTTCCAGTCATGTATATTTTTTGTTTGTTTGTTTGTTACATAACCCCTCTCCCCATGGAGCGCCTTTACTATTAATCTATCTAATATTTTGTAATAAAATTTTATCACATGGAGACTCGGTGTTGATCCTGCTCCGACCTGCTGCAGTGACCCGCTATGAGGCTGGGGAAGGTGCCTGCATCATGCACACGCCTGCCTGGCACACGTACCCGCATGCAGAGCAAGCCATGAGCCCCTCCGTGGCTCCTGGGCATGCACGACTTCTCCCGAGCTTCCCAGGCCTGTAAGGAGAGAGGGGAGGAGAAAGGAGGCATCCACGGGCCAGGCCTGCTGGAGAAAGCAACATTGGAGAGGAGAGTTGCTTTACTGGGTCAAGAGAGGGAAAAAAAAGAAATCAGAAAAAAAGAAAAAAAAAACACAAGAAAGTAGAAAGAGAGTGAGCAAAAGAGAGTGAGGCAGAGATGAGGAATGGCCAAGGAAATGACCATGAGCCTGGGCCTTGCTTTGAAATCCAGTCTAACAGCTGCTGCATCCAAGGGGCGACCTGAGCACCCTCTTGCTGCTGGCTCTAAGGCAGCCATAATCTCTGCCTCCGTCTACAGTTTTATGAGGCCCCTTTACAAGAATCGTCCAGAAAAATGATCCTTGCAAACATGGGGAAATCCGCTGTCTTTGTCCCTTGGTGGCACGCAACCTTAAAATAACAATGATGTCTCTGTGGAACAAAAGTCAACAAGAGGTGTTTTCTGGAGGAGCAGAATGCAAAGCAGAAATAACATTTTTAAGACAGTCAAGTGATCAGTTTGGAGGCACTTTCTTTTTTTTTCTGCTAGATTTGAAGCATTCAGCTTAATTTATGTTTCATCTCATGATATGACAATATAAATCTCCCTGTCAAATGGGTCATTCTTAAGTTTTTCTGATTAAAGGGCACCCTGCCCTGCTTGTAAAATCAACAATTTCCTATTGATTTCCGAAGATCTTACATGTCAACTACCTTTTTTCATTAAAAAACCTTCATCTTTCCTCTAGTGCTCATGTTCCCTCGTTTGAACCTCATTATGCCTCTATGTTACACCCATCTCCTATGTTTTTTATATCCTGTTGACAGTCTTCGGGCATTGCGCAGTTTTACTATTCAAGTCCTTCTCTTTGCTCTGTTATTTCCAGACTTAACTATCATTTGAAGAATAACTTGAGGACAGAGATCTAATTAAGATTAGGGAGGTAGGAAGAGTTGGATATCAAGTCATGTCATCCACTTGTTTCATCCCACAGTGGCACACAGTGCTGGAATAACAATGATATTTCTGAGGAATAAGTCAAGGAAAAGTGGGTTTTGGAAGAGCAGAGGGAACAGAACCAGCTGGGGCTGGGAAAAGAGATGGGACGTTTCCACAGCGCTAGGAGTTAGGAAGATGTGGGTGAGTGTGTGGAATCACTGAGGGGTCCAGCTGGTGAGAAACATCTCGGGAAAGGTCCCCACAGCCCATCACAGACTGTGAAGCCATCTCTTGCTCTGCAAGTATTTGCGAAAACTAGTTTTGACACATCATCTCATGCTGGCTGGTACAGACAGTGCTTGGATCTGGTTCATCTTTGTTAAACATGTTCCCCGTTCCCATGGTGAGAAG
>JAUBNY010000256.1:3564066-3578048 GCA_032275445.1 Crypturellus soui | reverse complement strand
GCAACTCCAGCAGGACACCAGGGTGGCAGGACCAGGGTAGACAGGCAGC
Source organism: Crypturellus soui (assembly GCA_032275445.1). Classification (NCBI taxonomy): domain Eukaryota; kingdom Metazoa; phylum Chordata; class Aves; order Tinamiformes; family Tinamidae; genus Crypturellus; species Crypturellus soui. The sequence goes on along the minus strand of JAUBNY010000256.1, from coordinate 3,577,999 downwards.
CTTGCATTTTAAATTTCCCTGCTAAAAGACAAGGCCTTTTTAAGCCCTTGTGACAGAATATATGTTTTTGTTTATTTGTTTGTTTGTTTGTTTGTTTTTATCAGCACAGGCTCTGCTTTTGCTTTAATGGCCTTAACTCAGCTGGCAGAGAGCTCTGTGAGCTTCCCCTGTAGCTGTACCGATGTATTTTGCTCTTGACCTCGTATCTCCCTTGGCCTCCCTGCTACATGGGTCCAGCAAAGCTCATCAGTCCCAAGACAGCTCTCCACAGAGGCCCTGGATCCCTGGCAGCCTTGAAACAATAATCAAGATTTTCTCACCATTTGGGTTGTCCTTTGCTGTCAGGAGAAGGCTATGTGGATTCTGGAGGTGAAATGGGAAAATGCGAGGGGCAAGGCAACATCATGTGAGATGAAATTGAAGAGAAGATGTTACCAGCAGCAGTAGGAGAGGGGATATTTGAATTTGGCATGGGAGGACTAGAACAGGTCTCCTGGCCTCTTTCCCAAGGCTAGCCTGTGTCCATGGCAGGACTCTGCTGCTGGAGGGCAAGTGGATTGGCCCGAAGTGCACAAAACTGCCAAGAAATGTTTTCAACCTTTGTGCAATACTTAGAGAGATGGGGTTTAAGCTGGAGGGATCTCTCCTTTCTGCCTTTCCCATTTTATAGTGCCCATGTGCCCTGTGCTGATAGCTCTCTAGCCTAGGTCCCTCTATGATACAGATATTAAGAGCAGCTTGGGAATTGTGTGATGGTGATGGTCCCACAAACATCGCCCTTTTTGTCTTCTGCTGGTACGAAAGCCACAGCTTCACTGCCTTTAAGATAGGTTTAGCTTGCAGAATCACTGTGCAGGATTGTGTGGTAGTACATATTTTCCGGGCTGCATATTTATGCATGGATATTTATGTTTATATATACATATACACACAAATATATGCACAAGAGTAGAAATACAACATGGAAATGCCTACATTCTGAGAATGTGCACTCTGTAGGGATTCACACTTGTATACTGGATCAAGGAAAGCTGTGTAATTCAGCCTTTTTTGACTTTAGCTTAATGAAGGCTAGATGAATGTATTTAGTTAGATACACCTTTTGTTGTACATTACTTCTATGGACATCTGGATTCTGCTTGGACATGGAACAAGTGAAGGATTAGTTTTTGCAGTTGATTCAGAGCCAAGTTCCCTCTGTGAACTGCATCAGCATTCATCGCTCTCAAAATCCCTCAGCAAACAGTGACGCTATATCCATCAGCAGGTTAATTGCTGTTCTGAGTTCATCCCGCGACGGCTTTAATCTTTAACTTCCTCCTTATTTCCTCTTCTCTCCAGAGTTCAGCACACAGATGGCAGGAGCTGACATTGCACAAGTGAGGCGAGTTGTACTGATCGTCTGACGTTGTAAGGAAAGAAGGAAATGTGCCTACATGGAGCTTGACGCTGTGACTATGTGCTCTTTGGATGTCCTACAAGCACAGCCTGTTACTATAATTCAAATACAGCCCTGTGAAATCATTCCTATTTCCCAAGCATACCTTTTTTTGTTCTTTTATAAGCTAATAGCTCTGCTAGATCTGATTTCTGCTTTAGCATACATCTCCTCCTCCGTGTAGATTGTTCCTCTGTGCAGTCCCTACAGGATGCCCTCATTAGTGAAGTGCTAGGCTCTTGGCCCAAGTGATAATTTTACTGGCTAATTACTGGCACACTTGTCTGCCTCGGTTCAGACACTCCTGAGGAGGCTGGGGGAGGCAGCAGCTAAACTTGAAAAATCTGAACAATTTCCCCCAAAGTTCTCCCAACTCCCACTGCCTCAGAGATGACCATTCCCTCCTCAGTATAGTGGCCAGATGTTTTGCTTTGCTTTTGCTTTGCCCTGATGCTGGGAAGTCCCAAGTCCTGGGAAAGTCTTTTTCTGAGAGTGATGTGGGCATGCAATCTGCTAAAGAAGTGTCTTTGGAGGAACTGAGAGCTGGATGGCCAGAAAAATTGCCAGGCAAGGCATGGTGAATTTTAAATGATCGACAGCAGCTTTGGCTGACTAAGAATTTGCATGATTGCATCACTTTGGTCGTGTTTTATGAGTGAAATGAATCCAGCTTTGTGTCAGGGATGTGAAAGATGACATGTTTCATTCTGGCAAAGCAGAGCTAATTTAGAGATGATAGGAAAAATTCTGACGACAATGAAGAACTAGATCCTGTGATGTTTTAAGCTGCTGTAGCTCAAGCCAGTGAAGCTGTGTTAATTTACACAAACACAAAATCTGGCCTTGGGTAGATGTTTCCATCCTATATCAAGTAAAAGTGGCTTTCTCTAGGCACTTTGTGTCAGGCAGATCTCTTTAGGCAAGTTCTTCATGTATCTTGGCAGGTGTTAGTCGTCGATACTGTGTGTGGAAAACACTTTTCAAGAGGTGCTGCCTCTGCCAAGAGCAGCCGCGCCAGCCACCCGCTGCCGAGCTGCCTCGCTGCTCAGAAGCCACAGGACACAGCAGCAGCTCAGCAGCCGCTATCCCTCTGTTGAACCTTCAAACTGGAAGAGGTCAGTGGGGGAGCAGCTCTCCTGGACAGGCTGTGGCATCCTGGAGGGCAATGAGCTGACAATAAACTAGCCTTGTGGCCTGGCAGAAAAGGCCGACAGCATACTGGGCTGTTAGAACAAGACTGTGGCTCATACACTGAAGGAAATGTCTTTTTCTCATATGTGTACTCAGCCCTTGTTGGATCCCACCCAGAAAACTGTGACTGGTTTTAGACCTCCAAATAGAAGAAAGGCTTTTGAAGTTGGCAGTTGGATTTGGAGTCTTGGAGTTGAGAGCTGGTTTTGGAGCTGGCAAATGGAGCTGCTCAAGGCCTGAGCAATCTAGTCTGAAGCAGGAGGTTGGACTTGAGACCTCTTAAGGTCCCTTCCAGTCCAAACTGTTCTGCTTCTGTATTTAGTAGGGAGCCTCTGACAGCATTGCTGTACCACAGAACTGATGAAAGCCTGCATCCTTCCTGGTCACTTGGCAGTGAAAAGGCCTTAATGGTAAAAGAAAGGGCTTGAAGGCCAATGTGTAAGAGCCTAATTGGAGTCCATGGGGTAAATCACATCATTTGGGATGAGGGAATGTGATAAATCAGAAAGAAGGAACAGGAAGACCATGAAATGGGGCCAGCAGGAATGCGTGTCCCTCTTGAATGTCCACTGCTAAGTAGAGGCGTCATCAAGACAACTAGCCTGGGGCTGAAGGAGCCCAGGATACTAGAAAGAGCCTCTTCTGGCTTCAGCCTTGCCAAAATGGTCTGTAGTACCACATTGCTAAGTGTTTCTCACCTGCAGGTGCTTCTGCCATGTCTGTCTTGAGGTCCAGGATAGGTTCCGAAGAAGAGATGTGTTTTTTAGGGGTCAGCTCCATTTCAGAAGATTGGGGAACAGGCAGGGTAAGCCAGGAACTACCTAAAAAATAAAGACCCAAAGAAGAAATTCTTAGAAGGCAAAAGACACATAGGGAGAGAAGGACAGGGTGGTATGTGACTAGGACACGTGACAGCTTGTAGTCCAGCGGGAGTCAAAAATGTAACTGTTCTTCCTACTCGTACTAGGGATGTAACCTTTCCATGATATCTATAAGCAGCTCCCAGGTCTACATCATCCTGTTGGCCTGCACTGAAGCAAAGTCAGGCTGTTACTTCCACTTCTTATGCCCAAGGCAGTGGCTGCTGCTCGTGCAGGACATGCTTGCGGGAGAGCAGATTTGCTAGGAATCTACATCTAAATCTTTTGCACTGGCACCTCTGGGCTGCTCATGAATATGTCCAGAGACTTTAATCTGCACTGTTGGTGTGAAGGTAGAGCGGGATGCACGTGTCTGCATATGTGCATAGCCTGTACTGAGGCACACACTGTCATCCTCATAGATCCTTCTTCCTCCCTACACATCCATGCAGCGTGCCTCACCATCTAGTATCTGTGATATCTGCCCTGAAGATGATCAATGTGGTGAAGTCTGTGAAACTGCGGGGAGCAGAGAGTCTCTGTGGGATGTCTGTCTTTAAAATTGCAGATGGACAGTGACTGGATTTTTGCTTTTTGCAAGGACATTTTGAGATCTGAAGATGGATAAGCACTGTAATATAGTCAGTAACCCAATTTAGAGAAGACTGTAGCCTTTCCACTTATCTGAAATGGTGACTCTATGCCAAACAGGGAACAAAGCCTATGCTCTCCCTTTTCAGAAGCCAGACCACTGCCCGCTCCAGGAACACCGCAGCTGAACGGCACTTTCTCAGAGGACACTGCACTAGTCCTCTCCCTCTGCAGTCAGTGGGAACTGCTGGTTCTGCTGTGCAAGCAGAGCCCTCTATGCATGAAGCATTCCATAAGCCATCCCTGGAGTGCAGCCACTGCTGCTCTTGGAGAGAAAGAAGCTTTTGGCCAAGGTCACCAGGAGGCCCCTGAGGAAGTATGCGCACAAAAACTCCTTTGCTTTGTAGTTTCTGAAGCAAAAGGTGGAAGTAGGTGCCTCTGCCTCTGAAAGGGATGTGGCTAAGTAGCCTTCCATGAGTGACAGAAACTGGGATGCCACCAGCCCACCTTGCAGACAGCCATGCCATGCTCTCCTGCTGGCTCAGGCTCTACAAACCAGTAGACCTGCGGGGCCAGAATAAGTTTTTGCATCCAGGAGAGGGCAGCAGAATACTAATGTGCTCAATGTATATTACCACTACAATTAATTATGTTTACTCAGAGTAAACTCCTGACCCCTTCCCAGGCTGTAAACATGGCCCTCTACTTCCCATAACAGTAATCTTCACCCAGAGACTCTGGCAAAATCTGTGTGGTCACCACCTGTCAGTAAGTCTAGAAAAGTGTCTAACTAACATCCTATGGTTGCTATTTTTGCACCCTGTTAAACGGAGAGATTGTCTACACTCCCAAATCTACATCTGGAGGAGGAAGACAGGGCCACTGGGCCCTTGCAAGCTCTTTTGGGAGCTATGTAGGATAAACAGGGAATAAATTCCCTGAAAGGTCTTGTGAATTCTTTCCCCTCTTCTCTTCACTGCTAGACCTCTCCCTTCTCTCCTGTGCTCTTGCTTACAGAGAGCAGCAGCCTCTATATGGGACATGGGAACAAGGTCCTTGATTCAGGCCCTGGCGTGTAAGTGGAGGAGGAAAGCCCTTCTGATGGAGTATGGACCGCAATGCTGAGGATCCATCCCTGTGTTCAGCCCTTGGCTCCTTCCCTGCCTTGCACTACTGGAGTCTCCCAGGTCTAACCCACCCAGCAGACCTCGGCAGGGGCCAGAGCGCTCGATTCCTGCGTCCACGTGCTGCCATGCAGCAGATCGGCGTGGCAGCACCAGCCAGTGCTTATTAAAGATTTAGAAGGGCAAACTGTCAGTGGCACCGCTAAGAGATGGGCTTTTCCTGTTATAGCTCGATCCTTTTCTAACACTAATAGGATTGGGAGGAGGCTGCGGAACAGAAGTGTGCTGGCCAGCCAGGGGTGAGGGTCACTCCTACGGAGGCTTTGCACACCCGGGGGGACCTTTGCTCCCCTTTTGCCTCCTTGGTCCCTGAGATTTCGGGATAGGCTGGGGAGGTGCTGGTAGGGCAGCACAGCCTTAGAGAAGGGCAGACACTATCCCCTCCTGGCCACCCCTCTGCCACTTCTGCCACAGGGAAGGGGAAATGAATCCCTTCCACATGTGCTGTTAGCTGGCAGGTGGGTCTGAGCTCTCCTCTGCATTCCTCACTGGAAGAATGGCATTATTCCTTGTTTTGCTTGGAATTGCAGCAGGACATTGATTGGTGTTTCATTTTTTTTTCAACGATTTTGTTTGTTTGTTTGCTTGTTTGTTTTTGAGAGTTGAAGCCTGGATTTGTGTTAGGGTGAACAAACATTTCAACTTTGTCTGTAAAGGAATATCAAAATCTGGACCTGGATCAATTCTTGAGATTTTTTTTAAGCTGCATCTTACCAAACAATAAAAAATAGACATTTTGACACTGTGTGAGCAGCTTGTATGAGTTATTTGCTTCTGAATTTTAGCAAACCCAGACCAATTTCAGAAGACATATTTTGTGAAGATTTAATTTATAGCAAAAAAAAAAAAAAGTTCCATCTAATTTTTTCTTTCCGGACGTACTTAATACTCCCCTGTCTCCTTTCCCACTTTAGTTCAATTAATTAATTAAGTTTGTGAAGCACTCAGAGCACTTGATGTTGAAGGACAGGGTATAAATAGTTTTGCTTAATTGCTTGCAGGGAAAGGTGAGGTAGCAGACCTGAGGTCTTGTTCACAAATAAGGTTTTATTCTCAGAAGCTACTTTCAAGGACTGGGCATAGGGTACAGCTGGTGAAACATCTGCCCCGGCTGCTGGAATCAGCCTCCTTATCCTTCACTGGATTCCACTATTTTCTCTGCCTTTCTCCTGACTTGTGGGATTTCCCTCACTTCTCTGGCAGATTTCATTTACCTGGAGCTGCTGCAACCGCATGGGCAGAGGTGCAGGCACTGGAGCAAGAGACACCAAGAGCATCTGCTGTATCAGTTCACTTACATGAAGTTCATCACTCCATAATGACCCTATCCAATGCAATGTTGTGTTAATAGCAAAGATTTCAACTGCATTAGCTCAGCTTTTTCCTTAATCCATTCCATATGTGCAACATATAGACAAGCTGTACATCACATCCCATTTGTGGCTTGATTGGAAGTGATGGCCTCAAAAGTATAAAAATTCTAGTTAACGCCTCTGTAATTCATATTCATGTTGGAACTGAATTTTCATTTATTTAATATTCATATTCTCCTATGCTTGGGATGTTACAAGTGGATGGTGCTCTTGGTGTTAGTACTGGGTTAAAGTCTTCTTCAGTGATGTAGCAGTAAAGCAAGACTGGGGAGAGGGAGGGGAGCGGAGGAGAGGGAATGGGAGGGAAAATCAAGAAATGAACTCTCCCTTAGGAGAGGTCAGCCAGAACAGGGCTTATGGAGATCCTGAGCCTGGTCTGTCCATCTGGAAGGATCAAATCATGAAGGAAGCGGTTGTTAAAGAAATATAGATTTTTTATTGGACCTCTGCCAATATCCTTCCACAAGAAGGGCAAAATATGCTAGCAAATAAAACAGAAATCCCTCTGCTTGCACTGACTTTGTGCGAGGGGTGAGGCCACCAGAGCAGGGCCAGCTGTGCCTGCTCTTGTCAAAAGCTTTAGGTCTGCCCATCCTGCAGAGGTTATCAGAGAGAGGGTTTCCCCACCACAGCGCTTCCTATACTTTGGGCTAATTTCACTAATTTATGGAATTCCATCCCATTCCTAGTCCCAACTCTAGTATGCAGAGCATGAAGGCAACACTCAGATGGGAGTCAATGAAGAAAGATGGGAAGATGTTCCCCATGCCATAATTTCCAGGAGGACTGGGAACATGCTGTTCCAAGAGATCATTCCTTGGCAGTGTCTGCTGCACAAAAATGGCTCCAGCTGTCTTTCTTGACGTGCAAATCTGTTTTTCTCTAAATTTTCCAGGAGTCACCTTTCAGAAAACAGGCTGCCTGACAGTTTCCATACAGATGTAACTGTAACTGTGCTCACTTCCTAACTATATATTTTTGCCAAGGACAAATTCCACAATCTAGAGGCCTCACAGGAGAGAATCCAGGCAGGATTTGGAGGCTGCTCAGTCTGTGGGCCAAGCTCGGGGTGTTAGTGGCAGGAAGACAAAAGGGAAAAATGGGAATCATTGCAACTCTTAGCATTTCCTCTTGCCAAATAAAATGTTTTCCTTACCTCCAAAGGGAAGAGTGGCATTTTGTATTTCTTTAAGAAAAGAAAAGGAATTGAATTCCTCAAAGAGAGGGTTAAGTTCTGAGCTGCCTTGAAAGGGCATAGCTTATCTGCAGAGAGCAGGGGACATGAGTGTGGGTCTTTGGTTCTGACATTACAGTTTTTGGTTTTCCCTTTCTTTTTGAGCTGATTTTGTGAGCTGAAGTCTCCAAAAATCCCAGTAATCACATCAATTACATGAGCTGAAGTCTTTCCAGCACCGTGAGATACTCACTGAGACCAGTAGATCCTCACATTCAGGTGAATACCCCATCCCTTAAGTCATGGTCCAGCCCATATCTGCACACACTCCCTCTCCAGCTAGCCGACATTTCCATTTTAGAAACTCAGACCTCTGGCAAATAGAGTTTACGCCCCTGGATCATAGCTTTGGCCAAAGTTCTGAGGAATGTGTAGAAAAAAAGCTTACTGTATAGCAATGAGAGCCAAGCATAAGCTGAGCAATGCAAGAGGAAGACTGCTACCAAGGTTGAGACAAAGCCGCTCAGATCACCTTCTTAGCCAGCATTTCAAGGCATGAAGATATTCACTGGGATGTCCTATTAAATGTTCCTGTTCCTTTCTTAAAAGCCCTATATGACAAATGTCCATGACAAAGTGCTTCCTCCCCGGCTAACCTAGCCAGTGAGCAGCAAAACCCAGCTCAGCCTGCCTCCTCATGGACCTTGAAGAGCCTCAGCTCTGCATTTTGAGTTTTCTAACACCAAGTGCTGTCACATGTCAGGTCTGGCCTCTTTGGCATCACTAGCAAAGCCTTCAGCTTCTCTCATTTTCCTCTGTAGAGACAGAAATGAAAAGGACCTCTGGCTGCACAAGGTGGCTCTTAGGTAAATGGTTTAATCCATTCATGAATCCTTAAATGAGATGGTCTGGATCAGCAGCGCTGAGCAACCTACAGGTTGTTAGGAAGAGGTTTTGCCCAGAACAGATTATTTTCTACCTGCCAGAAGATGTGGAATGAAGGTGACGTTGCAGGTAGGAAGCCCTTTTGATCTGCAGAAAGCCAGGCTTACTTGCCAGAAAGCATCCTTTTACTGAATAGCAGCTAGGCCACTTGCTTGGGTCTGACCTCTGTGGACCTGGAAATGTCTCTCCTGAAACGGCTCTTCTGGCTTAGGTCCCTCCCTGACCGCAGAGCAGGGTAAAAACAGCAAGGACTTAGCACTCCACATTCACATAAAAAGCAAAACCGAAGCTAAAATCCTTGAGCCCCTCTAAACATCCCCTCAGATCTTGAATCCACTGCTACATCTGCACCCTCACCCACTCCAGTGTTTTCTCTAGAAATCCTTTTTGGCAGTCTTTACCTGGAAGGCTGAAGCGTCTGGATATCTGCCTGGAGATTTGGCCTTGCGCAACAAGACCTAGAAACAAAGGAAAAGTTTGGTTTGACTCTGCTCTACAGTGGCAACTTTCTGGTGACCTCTCCTTACACAAACACACCACTCTGGGAAGGGACACAAAGAGAGCAAAGATCACAGTGATCCCATCCTGTGACAGATTATTTCCATGGAATTGCCCTTAGATGTGCAGCGTGAACCCAACCACTTTCTACATCAGACATTTATACTGAATTTTATCTGCTGCACTCCTCCAGAGTATGTTGTGTCCATTTGAAATGGAATATAAAATGACACTCTTAATCTAGGAAAAAAGTTTAGCAGCTCAGGCCCATTTTACTATTTCTGTTAAACAAATGCTCTTGCATTAGTGGAAACTGGCAATTTTCTGAAGGGAAGGTTTTTGTCAAAGACACCCATCTGTTGAAAACAAACTTGTTCAGGAAAAAAGACTCGTTTTTCCCTATCTCCATTCTTAAAACATTGTTTGAAAAGTGTTTGGAAACTATGAATGTGAGCTTGTCCACTGCCTCCCAAGACAGAAAAACAGGGCTTTGTGTGGGAAGAGCTATTTCTTCTGAAAACTTCTGCCCTGTAAACTGTAAAAGCTTAGGGGAGAGTTGAGCCTGGGCTTTAAAGATGAAAGCACAATGAAATATTTGAGATTCTGCATTTCCAACCTTTTTCTCTATCACTCCATTTCATTTTAGGACAGGAAAAACACATGAAATTGCTATTGCAATCTAGTTATGAACAGCTGTGCTGGCCTGGACCAAGACTCTATTGGGGCAAACAGACACAGTCACTGGCCAAAGTGAGGACCTGTGCTCATCCATGGGTCACCCTTGAGACCACAGAGAATCCACAGTGTCTGCAGAGACATCAGCACCTGCTATTTGTGCAGTGTGGTGGGCAGGTGCTGCGGGTGCCGCAAGAAGGAAATGAGCGCGTCCACCCCTATCTAGTGGGGGAGGAAGTTTTCCGGCAGACTGGCATGACTTCAGTGGAGTCCTTTAGGGCAAGGACCTCTCCCTTGGTATTCCTGAGGGCATCACCAGCCTGGGCATCACAACCTGCATGCCCCTGCAGATGTCTCATGCACCCGGTATGCCGGGATGCTGCCCTCACGCTCCTTTTGTTCAGTTGTAGAGGGGTTTGGGATCTTTGGGGAGACTCCATTCTCCTGCTTGAGAGGGCAAACAAGGAGGCAATGGAAGAAATAAGACTTGTCAAAAACGGATTTGGAGAAAGAGAAAGTGCCGTGTCTAGCAGCAACCCCTGCGCTGCCCACGTTTTCCCCAGAGAGCTGAGGCCGGGCGGGCAGGAAATGACAGAGCTCTTCTTACAAATAAACACTTCCTCCCCAAAACCAGCTGTCGGAGAGGGGCCTCCAAATCAGCAGCCGCTCTTCAGCTTAATCTTGAAAAAACCATTCCAAAAGGAGAAATTGGAGTATTTCATTAGGAACTGCAGATGGAAACACATCCATTTTTCCACCTGCCAGAAAAGGGGTTTTCAGCACTGTTCCCTCTATTTTTTTTTTTTTTAATAACTAGTCTTAATTAACTTCAAATCTGCATTTTTTACCAAACAAATGGTTCACCTGGGCACATTTGCTACAATCCATTTAGGAATTGTAACTGCTTCTGTACATAGCAAGCAAATTAAAATAATAATTAAAGACAGTATTAAAAACTGCCAGCATACTCCTAATACGCAGGGAAAAAAGCATTCATCTTATGGTAAGTCAACAAAATAGTGGATAATGGAGAACAGTTAATACATTTTCCTGAGTGCTTTTTGATAAAGGCCATCAAAGAGGCTTTTAAGGAAACTCAATAGCCAAAAGGGAACTGTGTAAGTTCCACAGTGTATTAAAAGCTGATTAAGACAGAGAAAAGAAGAAATGGAATCAAGAGTTCATTTTCATCATATAAATAATATAATAATAGGACATCCCTGAGAGTCCACCTGAGGATTAAAGTCTTTTATTAACGGTGCAGGGGAAAGGGTGAATAGGCAAATAGAGAAGTTTGCAGAGAATAGGAAGGAACATCGGCTGGGAGAGTCTAGGGAAGCGGCAAAGGGATGTTTGAGAGCCCCTGGCAGAGGAGAGCTAGCGAGGAGCCTCCCAGCAGCTTGCGTGAAACGCTGAGCAATGGAAAGCGAGCACATTAGAAGGCATTATTGAACTTCTCTTACACCTTGGTGGGTTTTAATTAGGTGTAGCCACTAAGGAAAGGGAAAAAGAAAAAAAAAATAAAAAGAGAAGAAGATCCTGGCATAATTATGAGCAGAGCAAGACATGCTTGCTCAGCAGTGACCTGGAGCCTCAAGCACAACATGGACAGTAGACTGCATTGGGTAGGGGGATGAGAAACAGTACAGAAAATATAAAAATACACTAGGAAACACAGCAAGGCTCTAAGCTCAGTGCTCACCACTGCACTTCAAGAGAGACAGAGAGGCCTCTGTAGGGATATACTTTTACCAGGAAAAATAATCACTGGAGAGTACATCCTGTTCATGGAGCCATGCCAGTTTATACCAGCTCAGAATGGCACCCGGCTTGTAAAATGAATTCAGATAAGATTGAGCAAGATACAGAAACTGATGCTACAGGGTTCTGGGCTTTGCTCGACAGCTGAAGTTAAGATGAAATTCTCCCAGAGGGTTAATTAGAAACTCTTCTAAGGCAAAACATAAATGTTTTTTTCCACTTTGGTTTGAAATGTCTCTACCAGCCACTATCAAAGATGGGTGCAGGGCTGGACACAGAGTTTGCTCGTTCCTGTTTGATAACTCCTACGCTTCTGATCTTGTTTTCTAATGTAATTGTTTGTGGTTTTCAGCCTGCTCATGTATCGCTTCTGGATGGGCCAAGCCACTTAATCTCCACTTGTTTATTCATTACTGGAAAGCTTTTCAGTTTATCTCTAATATCGTTCAGATATAATTTGATTACAAAATTTGTTTAGTGGTGAGTTCATGCTCTGAGGAAGAAGCATTAATTAGATGAGGGCTGTGCAGCCTGGAGGCAGACTCAGAAAACAGGCCCTTTGGGGAAGGGAAAGGCATTTTCAGAAGGGCCAGGTGTGGATGGCTGCGTCCAGGCTCGCGTGCAGCAGCGGGCTTTACCCGGGCTGGTGCGCAGGGAGATGCTCCAGCTGCTCCGGGCCACGTGCCAGGGCAGCGAAGTCCCTGCTGCGGGAAGGGAGCTCTGAGCGCCCGCAGCGCTGGGTAACACCAAAGCGCTGTCCGTGGCTGTGCCTGCTGCGATGCTCAGCCCTGGGCTATAAGGTGATTTCTAGGGCCTGCAGATGAGCAGCAGGGAGAGCCTGGGGCCAAATGTGCTGCCAAGAGCCAGCTCTCCATGAACCACCTGCAGGGACTGGGGGGCTCCCGGGTAAAAAGCAGGAAAGTGCATGAATATCTTGTCCCCAGGGGAGCGGAGGGGGCCTGGTAGAGCCAGCATCAGTCCGGCAGGCTGCACCCATCACTGATCAAGTGGATCCTGCTTTCTCTTGCTGGCTGGGGTTTCTTTGGTCCCCCAAACAAGCCTCTCCTGTCTCTGCCCTCTGATGGAAACTCACTTGCTGCAAGCTGCTAGCAGCACCAGAAGGGTCAAGGCCAGGATGTGTTTTTTCCCCATTGCTTGTGGAAGAATTAATCAGAAAATTGCAGTCCCCTGGGCTTTAGGGTTGGAGCTAAATCCCTTCAAATCAGTGTCACTGAGCCCTCAGATACCGATTATTTCAATAATAACTCTTTTTTCCTTTTTTTTCTTTTTTTCTTTTTTTTTTATTGTATTTTACTCCCTGTCTTTGTGGGAGTGAGGGGGGTGAGGATTTTTGTTTCAATTTGGATGCAAAATGGTATAAATCATAAAGCACAGCTTTGCTGGATTGGATCTCTGCGCCAGCTACACGGGTGGATGAAGGGAGGCAGGAAGCCTGATGTGCCTCTCATGCACACAGTGAGAAAACCAGCCTGGAAACACACCTGGAAACACACCACAGGGCTGGGATGGTCCAGAGAAGAGAGGAGGGAGGAAGACAGGCCTGTCTCTTCATGAGATCAAGGCTCATTTTAGTCTTATCCCTGGCAAATTTGTGCCGGGTGAACCTGCTAGAGGTCAGGTCCTGCAGCCCATAACCACGATTGGCAGCTCACATCCCAGGAAATCTCTTCAGGCTCCAGGATGGCTTTATGTTTCTTACTCCATGCCAAATTAATCCCATACCCAGACTGGAGCAGCTGAAATTGGGGTTCTCACAGGGCTGTGTTACAGCTGGATTTCTTCCTGCGGTTGTCAGAGCTGCATTCTAGGCCAGAGGACAAAAACACACTGTGGATCCCTGTAGTGGGAAGAAGGGAAACAGGCCTGAGGAGGTCATTGGCAGCGCACAGCAAGGGAAGGTAATGTAAAACTATGGAGGCTAAGATTGGATGCGATAGCATCTCAGGACCGAATACGGGAGATACTGTCTCTGCCTTAGGACAGCAAGGATGAGCAGCTCCAGGCCCTGTTTCTCAGGGACCTGTCTGAAGAATGGAAGCTGATGGATGCATTAATCTTCCTTAGCTTAGATCACAGATTCTAAGGATCCCAGGGGATCATCTCTGATGCATGTGTGTCTAACAGTAAATCTTCTAGAGAAGGAGATATCCGTGCTGTCCCAGAGGCTAGTGCTACTGGTGTTGCATGTCGCTAGTGTAGCTGATAGGAAGCTTTTAATAATA
>JAUBNY010000256.1:3552463-3563966 GCA_032275445.1 Crypturellus soui | reverse complement strand
TGAACCTCATTCTATTACTCATACTTTTCCTCTGGACTTCCTCCAGCTTGTCAAAACCCTTCTCAGCCCAGTGTGCAATGGCAGACAGGGTGTTCCCTTCCCTGGGTTAACCTGAGAAGAGTAAGGTATGCCACATCTCTCGTACTTGGTTTTCTAAGTATAAGGCTCCTGCAAACACGTCATCATCTGTCAAGTGTCCTCTTGCAAAGGCTCCACCCTCCTGACTCATATTCCCCTGGAGCCCCAGTAGGAGCCCTCACCCCTTTTCTCAGCTCGACTGTCTACGCACTCAAGCGTCTAGGCCCTATTTTGCACTTGAGTGTCTGGCTTCTCCTTCATGGCATCTTCAATGACTTCCCATTATGCTGCTTTTAGCCTGGATTTTGAGTTTGCTTTCTCCAGTGCTGGCAAGGCCTCACAACTTAGATTTGCTCATGCATTTTACATTGGTACTGTCTTTTCCATCAGCAGAGTTGTTAATGAAAATATTGATTACAGCCAGTTTGTGGACAGACTCCTGCAGTGTCCCAATTACTGTGTTTTCCTGTCTCAGTACTGAATTGGTGATAACTACTCTAAGAGCAATTTAAAAGCCAGTTGCGCATCCACTTTCATCTGAATTCAGTGAGATCCCGTTTTCTCATCTTACAGCTACAAAATCCTGCTTAGGAGAAGATCAATATGCTGCTCCCGTCTGAACGCAGGAACTTCCGTGTTGTCCTCCAAGCCTGTATTAGGTACAGTAAACCAACCAGGGACTATATCTCAAGCAGGTAAACAGCAGCAAGACTGTTGGTGGCGAGAGGTGAAACCTGAATGGTTAGAGAACACAAAAATGCTGAGATGAGGGCATGATCTCATGTTACTTGTTTGGGCTGCTTCCAAGTATTTGCTGAAAGCTGTTAGACTCCTGAACCTTTCAGAGAACCTTTGCAACACGGACAATTACCTCGTGGATGCCTCATTTGCTGTCTGAGAGGCCAGTCTTTGCATGGTAGCAGTCAAGGGGAGAAGAGGAATAGCTCAGAGTGATGAATAGCTCAGAGTGGTGATGAATAGCTCAGAGTGGTGGTGATGTGGCCTGCAGGCCCTCAGGGCCAGACTAACAAGGCTTGAGGATCCCCAGCAGTGGCCAGAGAGCCCAGATGTCCCCTTGCACCAAGTGCTCCCTTGCTCATGTGTAGATTCCCAAAGCAGTACCGGGATGAAATGGCCACTATTGCATTAGTCTGGGACCAGCCTTGCCACACACCCACACTCCATGGGGACAGTTATGAGCCACCTGTGAGTCTAAAGTGATGCATCCATGCCGGTACCCTTGGGATGCTGACAACCACAGTGAGGAGCAAGGAGCAGTGCTGGAACGAGTCAAAGTCTGTGCAGTCACAGAGACTGCAGCTGATCCTGCTCTGGATGTGGCTTGTAGCAACCTCTTAGCACAGGGCTTGTGCAAAAAACAAAAAACACGCTCAGAACCAGCGAGAGGCTGAGGGCATGGTAATTACTTGCATTATGTCGCTCTCATCAGAGTTAAAGCAGAGGCCACTCAGTCTCTGGTCAACAGGGGACACGAGAGGACTTGGGCATTGCAGCAGTCAAGCTGAGCCGGTATTACCCAGTGCCTTCACTTAGTATCGTCTGTTGGTCCTTAAGTATAGCTTAAGCGAATGGTTTGCTTCTGTATCGGCAGGAAGATGAGGCACTGGCATAGATGTTCATGGATAAAAACTGCACAAACTGTATGACAAGTCATGTATTTAGCTAGCGGCCTCAAATTTTAAAATGTTTTTGCAAAACAGTTTTGTGGGTGTCTGAATGGCTGCAAACCCACAGGCTCTGCTTGTTTTAATTTACAGACAACACATCAAATGGCTCCAGGATGCAGATGGTGGAGGGGAAAGCAGAGACCTCTGACAGAGATGCCCTGGGGATGCGACCCTCTCTGATGGATTCTTGGTGTAATTTTGTATTTAATGTATAAATTTAGCTCTATCTTAGCTCTTGTGTTATTCAATTTAGCTGTCAGCAGTCTGGCAAGATGCCCGGGCCTTGTGAACTGCACAGGAACCCATATCGTGTGATAAGAAACACCTTTGGCAGGCAGCGGATCAGAAGCAGCAGCCTCATCCCAGAGCAGCCTGGCAGTTCCACGTCACTTAGAGGGAGGAAGGAAAGAGAAACGTGAGGGCTCTGCTAAGTTGCTTTTAAAGCATAGCAAGTAGTGTGCCAGGCCAGGTCCCTAAGGCTGGTAAGGATGATGCCACACTAGGGATGTGGGAGAGCGGGACTCTGCTCCTGATGGTACCAGAGGATACTGCCTGTGACCTCATGTCCTGCTGTGCAGGGACAGAATTGGGAATGCGTGCATGAAGGAGGGTATCCCTACCCTCTTCTCACCCTGCCCATAGAGAGAGAGCAGGAAAACATCTCCCTTCCACGGAAAAAGGGCTTGAGAGAACTTCCAGGCCAGGAGAAGGAAACCTGGGCCTGACCTTGAGGTGTGCATGGATTTGGCCTGCTATGGGCATTAGAGACGTCCTTCCAACCAGGAGCAAGGAAAAGCGTTTCCCACCTGACTCTGGACCCTCGACACAGCCTTGCTCCACAGGGTACCCCCATGCCCAAGGTCCCAAGTGGGCCTTGGAGGCTGATCTTTGCTCTCTGATTTGAGTACCTGGGCTGAGAAGGGGCATGGAGGAAGATAGGGCGACTTCTGCTCTCTTTATACCCCAAACCAGGTGTGAAAGCCACGAGGATGTGGAAAACAGGGATGCTCATGTGTGTGGACTAGATGTGAATGCCAGTATTAGATCCTTGCACACACCATGGCATGCAGGGGCCCATTGAGGATGCAGCTCCTGGGCACTATATGGCTCTGGTTTGGGGCTAGTCACATCTTGCTTGACTTGAACCAAGACTGACTGGGCTTAGAGCACCACAGCACTGCAAGCATTTATGGGGTGAAGAAGAGGTGCTTAAGAGAGTCTCCTCTAAAAACCTCCCCACTCAGAGAGATCTGCTGCTCAGATCACACCATGTAAGCTCTGCCCATCTTCCCCACCGAAAAAGAGCTGGGAATGCCCTTGCTAAAATGCCTCTGTCCTGCTCTACAGGCACCCTCTCTAGGGCAGAAATGGCCAGCTCTAATGAAGCACTGAGGCTGGAAGGCCCCAGCATGGCAGCTGGGGGAGGCTCCACAAACTCATTTCATAAGTGGTTCACTCTTCGACCTCAGGTCTTCAGATCATTAAGGCCTGAGATAATGCCAAAAGCTACTAGATGAGGAGCTTTCTCAGGAAGTGCTGTCCTAGAATATGCAGTCTCACAGAAAATAAACTTTTTAAAGCCACAGAAAATGATCCTAGCCTGCAATTTCTTCCTTGCTGTTTGGAATTGAGAAGCCAGTGAGACTTGGGTCGTGTTTTCCAACGTTTAAAATACAGGGTAGGGATGTTATTTTAGTGCATGGTTGAGCCCATTCAAACCTCATGCTAAACGGCTACATCCCTTGGTCCTGTTTGTGCAGATCCAGTGTCGATCTGGGCTCCAGGCCACATTCCTCCCACTGCTAAAGACGTGACTGTCTGTCCCTACGGGAATGGCCCAGGGTTCGGGAGAGCTGTGCAAAGGGGGAGTGGAAAAAGGGGCTACTTTGCAGATAGTGCTGAGTTATTCCAGACATGAAGTGCCAATGCAATTACAAATAAATGAAATCCCCTCCTCCTCCTCCAGTAAAAAGTAGTCCGTATCTCTAATTAATCCTAGGGATTACTGGTGGGGGAGTAGCAGCAAAGGAAGAGACTTAAAGGGGTTGGAGGGTCTCATGTGTTTAGTTAATCTGCGAAACATGTTACAGAGGGGAGCTACGTCTAACCCCACCATAACTGAGCTTTGCTGAGGCAGAACAGAACTGCAGATTCCAAGATTTACCTTGGAGTTGATGAAGACAGAGAGCAGGAAGGAGCCCACATGGCTGAGACATTGATTTCAGAGCTCCCATCCTATAAGCAATTTATGATGGAAGCATGCAAGCATATAAGCAACAGCATGAAGAAACTGCCCAGGGAAGGACAGGGCTGCGAAGACTTGGCTTGCGCTTGCTCAACTCTTGTGCTTGCACCCCTGGCGTGAGTCATCCCACAGTCCTGACATTCATGCATTTTTGATGAAATCTCCTTAGAAAAGACATACATTGTGGCTATGGCAGTCACAGCCCTGAGGATACAACTGGTGTGTAGCAGCCTGGGCTGTCGAAGAGGGAAGAGAGTGAAATCTCGAGATTCCCGCTGCAAATTACTAAAAATTTAATTCTAATTCCATTTCTGCTATGGCCATGGCCTGCTGCTGAGCAAGTCCCCTTGCAGGTCAAACACTCACACCTTCCTCAGGATTCACAGCTCCACCAAAGAGGGCACCTTGTTTTTAGATACCACAGGGTAGGCACAACTACCAAGCACCAGGCACAAGCACCAGGAGTGCTTGAAACTCCTGCTTCTCTAGGAATGTGCCATGATTGACTGCAAATGACTCAGCCTTTTGAACAAAGACTTTAAAAATAAATTATTGCCTCCTCCAGGTACTAAAGTAGGATAAGGAGATCTCCCTGTCTGATACAGCCATTCAGTGATGATATGCGTGAAGCATGAGGCACACACCGCTTTTCTTGCTCAGCTTCTGACAGAGGTATCAATCAGGTCATTAGCTTGAATTTCCCAATTAGTTTTGTGGACAGAAAGACCATACATTACTATTATTACACAGTAAACCTTGCAAACAGGACACACTAGTGTATCATTCGTTTATCACGTGTAATTGGAGGACTTTGCTCCTTTGATTCTGTGCCTAGTGTATTTATTTGCTTCATACTTCTTTTTTGACACTGGATCACTTTTTATGTCCTGTAATCCTTGGCACAGGACTGATGATCAAAGCACAGGACTGATGATCAGTCCTTTTATTAGGTTATTTGAGGGCTGCAGCTTTTTGGAGTAGATTTCCCCAGCCTCACAGACGAAACTGCTGGTGGCATATGTGTTAAATTACAGTTGTTCTCGACCCCTTCCAACAGTTTTTCATCCAAGAGCTTGCTAATGATCTGACAGTACACAGAGCTGCTGATTGTATCCTCAGCAAGATGAACATCTGCACAGCGGGTCATGGTGACCACCGCTACCCAGAGGGTGTCATTCAAGGGCGCTCTCTGATTTCAGCCTTGGGCACATGGGGAGGCTCCCTTTGCTGTAGGTGTGCTGGGGAGTTGTGTGCACCTTCTCCTTTAGCTACTCTGCAGCCTCTTTTCTGTGGCTTGTACCAAAAAACTGCCTTCCATCCCACTGTAAATGCTCATTCATGCCTGGCTGTTATATTTGGCCAATGTTTCGTGGATTTCCACAGTACTAAGTGAATCAGCACTGAGCAAGGGCTTTTCCCACCCTTAATGCATAAGCACAATGGAGGAGACATCCCTGTCTTTGTGCCTCAACAGTTTGTGATCTACACAAAACCAAGATACATCCACATGTGATTTTTACTATCCCCAATGGCTAAGGCTCTCAAGTCCCTTCAATGGTGTCCATCGACTCAGCACTGGATCTGGGGGAAGAACATTTTGATGAAAAACTTCTGTGAAAACATCATGTTTCATCAAAAGACGTGTTGGGGAGAAGAGATCCTCTGATCCCCAGTCCCCCTGCATCCAGCCACCTCCAGGCAATGAGCTAGCGCTGCTGGTGGGTACGGCAAACCTTTACCTGCATCACCTGCATCTTCTGCAGGTTTTGCCTTTTTCTCCAGGACACCTGAAGCCTCCTTGCTTCTTCCTCTAGATCCAGCTTTACCAGAGGGAAGGAGCAGGGGGTTTCAGCAGTACTGACTCACTGCACTATCATCTCATCTGTGAAAAAAAGAGCAAGGACGTTGGCCATAGCGTGGATGTCCATGACCTACAGAAAACCATCTGGGAGCCTCCGGAGGGGGCTGAAAATGCTGTTTCAGCATTCAGTGACCACAGAAACCTTGCCAGAGAAAACAGGGGAAGTCAGCCCATAAGGGCAGTGGCAAAGTTACGTAGTGGGATGAGGACAACTGCATCTGGAAAACAAGGCTCCTCCAGCAGGAACCAGCATCACAGGGTCACTGGGACGTCCATGCATCTGAGTGCAAGGATGGCTACGTGGCTCCTGCCAGCTCTCTGCTTGGCACAAGAAAGGATGGTTTGTCCCTCATTTTGATGGCACTGAAGTCTGACCTCAGCTCCTGCAAAGGGAGGGAGGAAAACTGCACTATGAAGGTCACTGGGTTCAAGATCTGACCACTTGTATCAAATATACTGTATTCCATCACATGGAAAAAACTTTGCTGTCTGGAGCCTGTAAAAGTAAAGTTTACTGGAATGTGGAATTAACAGCAATAATAAATAGTATGTGTGGCGGGACATCTAAACAAGTTCAGGGATTCTAGCTAAATGAGCCTGGAAGCATTTGACATAAAGCAGCAAAGTCTTACTGCAACACTGATGTATCTCAGATCCGTTGGGATTTCTGGCACTTCAATGGTCTGTTCTGCTAGTGTAACTTCTAGAAGACTGGGAATGCTTCCAAATTAGGATGTGGGGACTTGAACTCCATTGAGGAAAAAATAATAATTAAAAGGCTGCAGCATGGAGTTTTGTTGTTTTTTGTTCCCTGGTGGTTTTGTGTTCAGTCCTATCCGGGCGCGTAATGAACAATAATGTTTTGGGAACGCCCCTTAGGAAACATTAGCCATAGCCTCAGTTTCTTGGGGTTTGGAGTCACTCCACTGAAATGTCTGAAGTCAGACAACAAGTTTCCACTCACACAACTGAAGGATCCGCTCTGCTGAAGCTGGAAACTCAGCTGCATGGTAGAAAATGTAAAAATGCAAGTTCTGCAGGAAAGGTATAAGTGCCAGGGGCAGCTGTGTCTCTCTGCCTGCCATAAGCCCAAGCGATCCTGGGTCATGGGGAAGCCACGGATAACTCCCCTGCGCAGAAGGCTGCAGCGCTGCCAGAGCGCAGGGCGGCTCCGCGACAGCAGGGTTGCGAAACAGCTTCCTGTTTACTTGTCTCTTGTATTCCTCTCCATTAACTAACGCCTCTACCTAGCAAAACATTGCTCTTTGCAGCAGCTGATGGGGAAGGGCTCTGTCCCCTTCTGCTCTTATCCCTGTCTATGAGGTCCTGCAATCAGGCCTGCGTGGGGACAACTGCACATGTGTCCGCTTGAAGCTGGTAGAAGAGGGGACGGCATCTTTAATGGCACTTAATCCTCTGAGTTGGTTAAAGTAATACATTAGGCAGAAGACCTGCAGATAATGGGAATGATAGATGCCTGCCGATCCCAATCACATGGCAAGAGACTTGGCTGAATGACCTCTAGTCTCTTGTTCTGATTTAGAAGGGATGGATTAAAGCGTTATTCTTTTTTTGGTTAAAAGCCTCAGCTCTGAGGAAGTGATCCTCAGCTGAGGTAAAACAGACTAAGTGGGTGGGTTCCTTATTCACCTATTTAGCCTATTTTAAAAGAAGTTTCTTGCAAAGAGGAAGTGCTTTCTGAGGTGAGGAGAAGACACAAATAGATCATGCCCCATGTTCTGCTTGGCCATGAAGGCTCAGAGGTGAGGGAAGTGCTTGGCTATCAGTCTGCAGAGCCTCCACGTGAGGATCTCTAAGCTTGTGGGACTTGGGTTCCCTGTCTCTATGTTGCTCTAGGGCAGTGCAAGCCATTGGTTTTTCTCTGGCTGCAATTCTGCTACTCTAGTAGTGATAAACATTGTTTGTCTGGCCAACCTCAAAGCACAAGGCTGAGTTAAAAAGAAAACTTGAGATCTTGAGAAAAAACAAGTTTCCTTTATTTACTTTTTGATCTTTTTGAACCTTAAACATTTGTGTCTTTGTTTAGTTTTGGTTCGGAGCCCGCCCAGTCATGGAACAGCGCTCAGCAGGAAAAGCCAAACAAACGGTAGCGCGAGGAGCCTGAGGAAAGTCCAGGCTGCAGCGAAGCCGGGCAGGGCTTTCAGTCACCCAATGGCTAGCAGGGCCCTCATGAGCAAGACCTCAAGGGGGGCAGCACTCAGGTTGTAGCACAAAAGGCCATAGGGACGTGAGTGTATGTGGTGTCCAAGGTGTACTGGTGGCACTCTAAGTGCACGTGCATGAGCGTTATCTCCCTGCCTCACTTCCATTTGTGTGCACAGACTGCACGCAGGCATTTGGGGGCAGTGAGAGAGGATCATCTGCTTGTTCCAGTCCAGATGAGTGTTTGGGTAAGTGTATGCTATTTGCTGGGAAATGTTTTCACATGCACATGAAGGTGTCACTCTGTGCAGCCCCAGGCACAGACTACGATTTTATTTCTGTGTGTAAAACTCAGAAGCTTGCACAAGCACCTCGTAAACCTGTGCTGCTGAGAAATCATTTCCAAGTTTGTGCATGGATGTGCGTGTGAGTATGTTTGCACATGCATGTAAGGAGAACAACCTGTCTAAATCTGGAGGCAGTGACAGCTCCAACCAACAATGACTCTGGCCCAGAGGGAAAGGGTAAAAAACGACTTCTGATATACAGAGGTTTCTGCATCAACATCTCATTGGGCTGCACAGCCCAGATCCCCTGTATCCAAGGGAGGTCACATTGGAGGGAAGGCCAGGTCATTGCAGTAGGTGCTGCTTCTCCATCAATTAAACAGCTATTTGGTGCACACAGCTGTGGTGCAGCTGAGTACTCTGATGTGAGCAAACATGTCTAGGGAGTATGTGCAAGGAATTAATTGCTCCAGAAAGGCTTATTGGTGAAAAGTAACCCACCATGCTCTTGCTTGGATGCCTTATGAACCAGGCTCAACCCCAGTTCAGGCAAGAACCCAAAGCCTCCATGGCCTCATCAGAAGAGGCAAGGAAAAGCCTCCTGTGAAATTCAGAGGCTCAGGCTAACCCCCAGTCTTTTCAGGGCTGCAGGGATACTGTTTTTTCTATAAATGAGGCCCAGCCCCTCTCTGGCCCTCTCTATGTTAAAGAGGATCAGTGGTTTAGGAAAAAAACGGTGCCCTTAGCCATACACCCTTAATCTTGAATGTCAGCTGAAGTTTCCTGCAGTGAAGGAGGATCTGGAGGGTAGGAAGCAGGAGAAACGAAGATGGAGGATCTGTAGATGAAGGAAAAACTAGTTGTGAGGGATCTTTTTTAAGAGCTACTAGTTGATTGTGTTCTCAGGGGACACTAGTTTCTACTGGAGACGGGAATGCACATTTCGCCCAGGTCCTTTGCTCCTGCCTTGCTTTCTTCCTGCTCCTGGCTATGCGCACAGCC
This sequence comes from Crypturellus soui, assembly GCA_032275445.1. Taxonomy (NCBI): domain Eukaryota; kingdom Metazoa; phylum Chordata; class Aves; order Tinamiformes; family Tinamidae; genus Crypturellus; species Crypturellus soui. The sequence goes on along the minus strand of JAUBNY010000256.1, from coordinate 3,554,642 downwards.
CTAGTTTGAACCAGGGACCCATGTGCTGGCAATTTATGAGTGGCATAGCAAAGATGTCCAATAATTTTGGGCTGTGAAGCACTAGCCATTAGCTATACCTCAGGTACACCGAACACTACACAGCTCTGGTGCCGGGATATTGGGCATAGCCAGAAGCGACGCTGGGAGTGTGGAAGGAGAAGACCAAAGCCTCAAAGCGGTTGCTTTTATTGCTTCTTTATATGGAAATGTTCCCTCGTCCTCCGCTGGGAGCTCACAGGCCTGCTCTGTCCCTCTTGTACTCCATGTCCTGCTCCAGGAGCACAGCAGAGATTTATGAAGCCTCATCCAGAGACCACAGTCCTTCTAAAAGCCCATCCTCCAGAGTGGCCCCCCCAAATCTTGCAGCTGTTATGGATAGCCCAGGGTCTACCCTGCTGCTCTGGCTGATGCCTTGCATGCAGCAGACCCTGCTGCGGAGCTGATTTGGGGCAAGTCTGTGTGCAAATGTCACAGGCAGGAATCCCTGTGGGTCTTTGGGAAATTCCCATGCTCTCTCGCTGAGCTTTACTCTGGATTTTATGTCCTCTTTTCTTAAGTAAAGTACAAGCACTTCCTTATATAAACCTAATAGTTTGTCCTTGCAGTTCTCCTCCTGCCTCTCCTCCCATTAGGGACTTCTGTCAAAAGTATGTCGTCCCCCCACTCCAGATTCAAGTGAAACCCAAGATATTTTGGGTTTAGTGGATAAAGAAGCTCTTCTTGCAGGTTCCTGGCTGGTTATTCCCTCTCTCAAGGTATCCCTCTGGCTCAGGTGCCTTGCCAAGGTCTGCAGATTAACCTCTGATCTCAGAGGCTATTTGACACCACATCTTGGGCAAACCATGTGGGAAAGAAGGAAGAGCTAGTATGGGCAAGCTGCCACTCAGAGATGTAATGGATGCGCCAGAGGATCAAAACTGCCTCAGAGCTAAGCTCAGAGCTCACATTTTGTTTGACACATGACAGGGCTTTGCTGCTGAGAGGAAATCCAGGCATTTACAAAACACTCAGCAGCCTAAACTCACAGCTCTGCTGTCTCAGCTGCTTGATCAGAGGCCTCTGGACCAAGCTTAAAATAAGAAGCTTGTCTGCTGTCCAGGGGCAAGAAACTGCTGTTACTTGACCTAGTAACGGTAAATGTACTATACAAACCTCTGCTGCTCAACAACCGCAGCTCTGAAGGGGCAGACCTGCATTATTTAGAAAGCAGGAACCTTCCTTTCCACTGGCAAAGTGGTGGATAACTGCCTCCCCCTGCCTCCCCCTGCCTCTGCTTCCTCCCTCCTCTCCCACTCCCGCTGAAGACCAACACACTTCTCAGGACTACCTAGGGCTGGGCGCCTGGGTGCAGGTCCCCAAGGATGGGCTTGTGTCTTCACAGCAGCAAGTCCATGCACGTCCATGGCTCCACTTGAGGGACAAGCCCTAAACACTTGCTTCCTTGATCTGCATCCATAAGGAATGTGTGATTAATAGTTTGATACATTGCCAGACTGGCGAGAAACTGGCCCAAAACTGGCCCACATATTCAGGTACTTTAAGAAAAGGGAAGGAACACACTGTTACCTCAGCCCTTCTTAAGAAACAAAGCAATGAGCACTCACGCACGTGGGAGGGGCCCTTCCTGCACAGCCAAGAGAGCCCAGCAGCCTACAAAGCAGGCTGGAAAACTGAGGCTCTGCATCCTAATTCATGTCTGAAACATTGGGCTTCTATTTGAACAGTGCCCCCAAAGCCTAGACCATCCTTCTGGCTGTCTGCTGTGGGAGGAGGTGGCTCTTCTCCCCACGGCCGCTGGGGATGGGGAAGAAGTGTCCCATGTCAGACTTTCCAAAAGACCCTGGGCAGAGGATGGTCCCCCAGACAGGCTGGGCCAGTCTCTGTCCCCTACACATGGTGCTTTTGATAGGGTTCCTCACCCCAAACATTCACTCTGGATGCTCCTAGACTCAGGACCACATTAGCCTGAGATAATGTGCCCAAGAGCTTGGTTCTAGAGAAAGTGGGTGCAACACGCACCCCTTGCCCGCCTTGCTGCTGTGGCTCCAAGCAGCCACAGTAGAGGCCTGCAGCACGGCTATGCTCCATCTCACTCATTCCCCTGATGAGAAACACCGGATACTTTCTGCCCGCTAGCCCCTTGCTCAACCTTTGTCAG
>JAUBNY010000256.1:3531937-3542881 GCA_032275445.1 Crypturellus soui | reverse complement strand
GCCTGGGAATGGGGGGAATAGATGTGGCCATGGGGATGAGGGATGTGACTGCATGTGGCAGGGAGGAGGGGAGTTTTTCTGTGGAACTGTGTATTGCAATTATCTTTTCCTGCAAATCTTAGCAGGCGGTCACAAGGCCACAGATCATCCTGACATCAAGGCCATGCTTTACTGTGGAAACTGAAGGGTTAGACAGATTTTCAGTGTGCATGTGTGCATGCTTATTGCCAAGCACAGGGTGCCTATACTAGCCTTTATTTCCTGGGAATACTAAATTGAGTCTATTTTCTGTTTGGTCCACTGTTTTCCTAGCTCTATAGGCAAGTGCTGGCTTTGAGATCTTGTACTGCTCTATCAAACTTAGTTGAAATTGTCCTAGTAACTCAAAAGATACAAGGGGAGGGCGGATGCAGAGGTGCAGTATCTCGCACACCCACACTCATGCATGTGTGCATTTGCAGTGATCGTACTAATCTCTTTTCCTTAGGAAATGAGACTAAAAATAGCCTGAATTTGATAATACATTTGGGAGGCTACAAAAGCAAGACTGCCCTGGCGGGATGACTTGGAGACTCTGCACGGTGAAGGCTCTGCCCAGCATCCCCGGCCAAGGTGGCATCCCTGCCCAGAGCTGGAGTGGTGGGGTGAAGTGACAGAGTTATCCTGGAGGAAAAGGGCAGGCTGTGCACCACTGTATGGATGGAGGTGGAGTGGGAGCCCAGGACACCATGAGGAGCAGAGGAGAGCAGGCAAGATGCTGGTGCAGAGGTCTGAGCTTGAAAAGCTGCAGAGAAACCATGCTTTGGACTCAATGCAGGGCTGCAAACATAGCAAATATGCCAAGATGAGTATCTGCCCCATGGTCAGACCATGTGTCTCAGCCAATATACCCTGAGAGAAATGTTTCAATCCCTGTTCCTCAGCCTCCCTTCAGACTGGAGCTGAAGATAAATAATACAAGGCACTTTCCCATCCTGTTGGTGTTCAGATGAATTAGCATCATTCTGCCCTCAAGAACCTGTCCGCCTTCCTTTTAGCAAAAGTTCTGCCCTCTGCAATTCCCATGCAAAACTCTGCTCTCATCCCCTGTGATGGAGGAGCAGAGTATCTTTGCTGCCTCCAACTGTCTGCTGCAAGACTTTAACAGACTCTCCTGTGTGAGTGGAGAAGTATCTTGACACTGTAACAATTCCATCTTTCTCATTACTGAGGCTCAAATTGGTGCAAATATTTCACTGAACTGAAATGGAAAATGTGCAGGCCGCTGCTGATATGTCTTGACGCAACTCAAAGTATGATCTCCTGCAAAGAGGAAAATGATGGTGACCCTACGAACAACAAGGGGGTCTGGAAACTCTGGGGAAGTTGCCAAAAGGCTTTATAAGTCAGACTTTGGAAAACTTGTAAAAATGAACAGGACACGAATGTGGATCCTCCCCCTACCTCACTTCTGAAGACTTTATCAACCACAGGATTGGAACACAATTCACCCAGGTCCCAAGAGATGGAAGGAATGGGTTTAATTTGTGTTTATCTGTGTTCACTCTGTTATTTACTGAGAATGTGGCCTGGTGATTGCAAGGAAGATACTGGCATAGCTTTTTGGTTGCTATTTCTAGCTCATCACATTTTCTGTGCTTGGACATAATTCACTTCAGCTCGTTGTGCCTCAGCCTCCTCATCTGCAGAATGGGGGTACTGCCCATCTCCAGTATCCATGAACAACAATAATATTCCTATTCTGCTACTCCAGAAGTCTTTGAAAATTCCTTAAATATATATATTTTTATGTCCAAAAGAGCTACAAACTTAAAATTCCCTGAAGTTTTTTCTCAGCTGAAAAATCAGAAAAAAAAAATCAGTTATGCCCCCACCGGTGCTGGTGATCTGATACATCACACTGCAGGGATGTCATCTCAGAGAAATGGTGTGGCTACACTGATTTGATTAGTTTCTTATCTAGGGATAACTTGATTAGTTTCTTATCTAGGGATAACAAATCAAAATACAAGTTAGGGAAAGAATATTAGAGGAAGAATCCCATATTTATTGCTCATTTCATTAAGTATCCAGCTCATTGCATACAGCAGTTTGGATTCTACTGCTGTAATTCATGAACTAGGGCCAACTGCAGGAATCTTTCTTCCTTAACCAATGTGCAACTACTTCTAGAAATGCAACAGAGGCCAGTGGTAAAACGGATCCCTGTGAGGTCCTATATTACTTTTAGTATGTCCAAATAATTGCTCTCTTCCTGTCAGTCAGTTCCTCTCCCTTACTTCTAGCTCTGCTCTTTTCCTTCTTCCCCATCTGCATTTCTCCAATCCTTTCCTCTCACCATTCCCATTCTACATGCTAATGGGCTCTGCAAAACAGCAGTTAGCACTGGCATTAAAATACCCCCGTGCTGGTGTTTTCAAGTATTGCTGAGAATAGTGGAGGTGAAAGGAGCCCCCACCCGTGGGTCACTTCATCCCGTACAGCCAGGAGGAGGAATCAGTGCCTGGCAAACACGTGGGTCCCTGTAAGTCAGGAATAAGGCTGAGATCGCTGAGACAGAGCTTTGACTCTCCTCCTTCACTTCTCCTTTTCGTATGCAGAGGCCTGGGGAGCCGTGCGGGTCTGCTGATAGGCGCAGGTCACCTGCACACGTGAGGTTAAACAGAAGCAGTGCTCCTTTCATTGCTCTGTCTGTAGCAATTCCCCGCTCTCCCTCTTAAGGACTTGCTGTGTCTGAATGAGTAGCCTGGAAACTTCAGCCATTGCCAGCTTCTATAAAAAGTGGTTAATCTGCTTCTGCTGGGTTAGGAGCTCAGGTGGCTTTGCAGCTCTGGGAACAGAAGGGGGTAAGTAAATGTGTACATCTGACCCTGGCTGTCATGGTCCCATTTGCCATGTCCATACGAGATGAGACTTTAAGTTTGCATTTCAATAATTTACTTACACATCTTATCTTTCCCATTTTTAGCAGCATCTGCCAACCTGCACTACGGTTTTTGTGTCCTTTCTGTGACAGATAGGTTTGGACAAGGAAGGAAGAAAGCTGCACTTAATGGTGAGCTTTAATTGGCTTTTCATCATGAAAGCTCAGATGTCGCCGCAACAAAGTGCTGTTAGAAATCAGTAGCAGATGGGGATGAGGCTGCAAACTCCTCCTAAAATGTGGGAGTTTCTGAGGCCCAAGGCTTTGGTTCGGTGTCATTGCTACAGGAGGATTTTCTAGGATCCTCGTCGGCAATGATGAAAGTGGTACTATCATCCCTGACTCCAGTGACGATGGAAATTCTGTATTGGAGATCCTGTTTCCATCCTGTTACACTATTTGCTAACAGGAACAAGAACATGCGTATTCACTGATCTCATCTCACCATCTGGTGTCAGGAACTGGATGGCCACTTTGAAAGTATTAGTATCCCTAAAGCAGGGATGTCTCATGTGTTTCATGTCTTCATAACTTCTTTCATGCTGTCAAATTAAAATCATGACGTAGGAAACCAAACCTCACTGTGTTTCAGGCAGTCGATGTCAGGAAAAAAAAACCCAAAAATGGGGAAGGACATTTGATCAGGTTTGGAAGCATTTCAGCATGTCTTTAATACTTGGAGAAGGCTGACCAAGAAAAAGGTGAATTAGGAATGGCCTGGCCATAGACAAAGCTTTTTCTGAAAGGCAGCAGATGGGATTTACTTCACTGAGTAAATTTTGAAGACCAAGTTCTACCTCTGGCACGAACTGGCAACTCAACCAATTCAGGCTTCTGCTGAACCACCTACCATTTGCCTAATCAGGATGTTGTTCTCATGTTGGGTACTCTGCAAAAGCAAACGTCATATGCAGCATGTATCCAGGATGCAGGTAATTTAGACAGTGAGCTGGAAACAATCCGGGCTATAAAACAATCCCTATATGCTTGCCTTTTATACACAGGATATATTTAGGTGCTATCCAATAACACCCAAGCTTGCATCATGCAACAGAAAGATGTAGTAAAAAAAAAAAAAAAGGAGTCTAAACACAGGTAGGCGGCAGCCAGGTTGTAGGAGGAACCTGTGCAAGCCTTGCTTCAGGCAGTCTGTTCTGTGGGCTCTGCCAATGCTGTGCCCCAGCGTGAAGATGCCATCTGGCTTGGCATCCAGCCCACCAGGCTGAGGACAGTGCTAGTGCACGCCGAGGAGAGGATCTGCTGCAGCACATGCCCCTGTGAAAACCAAATTTTCTGCAAACCCCAGAAGAATTCACATTGCCTCCCAACTTGTGGCTGGGACTGGGTCAGGATGGGCGAGTAAACAAGAGGCACCGGCCTCTCTGTCCCTTGGATCCTTTGACTTAAAATACCCCACGTGTTGCCTCGAAGAGAGGTAGCTGTTGTGCATCTCTGTGGATCTTCAGAGGAGCCTCCTGACCCTGATGCTCTGAGTCACACTGAGAAATCCAGGATGTCTCAAAGTAGTTTCATCTCTGCCCTCCCTATCCCATGTATCCTCCTGCAAATGGGAGGGTCTGTGAGAAAGAGTCCTTTCTATTAAATATGGTGTGTGGACACCCTGCAAAGCACAAGAAAATGAAGGACAGACAGGCTTATGATAGCTATGTCATTATAAAGACATGGTCATTGTCACAAAGCTTCTGTTCACACATTGGCCTGGCTTGTGAGCAGTGTGAAACTGGCCTTCACCTGCTCTTCCTCTTTTGATGTGAATTTTGACTTTTTTTATCTCCCATGTGCTTACAGTGTCTTCTTCATACGGAGTGAACAGATCTTCAGACACTTGATGAAGAAGAACAAAATTGGTGCCAGACACAGAATTGCGGGACCGGGTTCGCAGTGAGTATAGTCAGCCCTTCCACTGACTTTCTTCTTTTCAGCCCTGCTGAAGGCAGCAGGACACACTGGATTTTGCTCCATTTGTCAGTGGCAACAGCAGTTTTCAGAAGCAAGAGGATTTTTGAAGGGATCTCATCTGACTTTTGCAACCTTGGTCTGTGGCTTATGTCCTACGGGAATGTGAGAGCCTACAGGCATGAAACAGTGTCAGACTTACAGAATGTGCAAGGGGGCAAGATAGTAACTGCCAAAATTTCCCACTTGAGGGCAAAATGACCTACATCTATCAAGACTCTTACTTGATCTTTCCTCTTTTCCACCTGTTCTAGTTGCACAGGAAGGATGAACCAGCCAAGCACTGGTGATTTTCAAAATGCCGGAGAGCTCCTTTCCAACCCAAGGTGCAAAGGAAATGGTTCAAACAATCCTGCCTCAAGCAAAGCGAGGACCAGACTGCTTCCAAGATATGCATGGGACTGCCTGAAAGTGAATTCAAACACTGCCTTGATTGATGAAATAGCATTTTACATGCTCTCAACATTTCAAAGCATGATTATCTAATGCCGATCAATTGTAAGTGAAGGGAAATGATTAGACTTTCTCAAGGAGTTGCTTTCAAGTGGAGAATCTTTCTCTGGCTCATTTCTATATAGATTCTTCAAAGTTCAGCCTGGCCTTCAGATGTCTGATCCTAACCTGCTTAACTTCCCCCCTCTCCTGGCAGGATACTTTGAAAATGGAGCAAATGAATGAGTTTCTTAGCGAGATGCCATCAAATTTCTCTGTGTCCCATCTTCTTCTACCCCAAGGGAGTCTTGGACTGCAGCACACACACACAGGTCACTGTGGACACTCCCTGGTCACTACAGACATCATGTCCCTATGACTCTCACTCTATGGCAGATGTGTTCTTGGACAGATAAGTAAGAGATGACTGACATGCCTTGGCTGACATGCCTTGAGTGGAAATGAAACCACCTCATTCCCAGAGAATAAATAGAGAAAATCCTAATATTTTTTCCCGGGGTAATTTCTTTTTTCTATAAAAATACAGTAAGCCTATAAAAGATTTCTGTTTTCCACCCTGTCAAGACAGACTGTGTTCACATGGCACCATGCTTCCCATTACTCAGTATCTTGTGTTCTCAAAAGTAACTTGATATTTAAAGAAGGTCTTCAGAGTGGCACAAAAATCAGGTGTTCTCTACAGACTGATCTGTTTCCAAAGCTTTTACTGCACCAGATGCTGGTTTTACAGGAAGAAGCTGTCTTGACCATGAAATACAGATTAGTCATCTTCCAGTTTGTCCGATCTGACTATTTCTGGATGTATGCATCCTAGTGTCAGCTGAGCTCTTGGTGTTATTTGCAGCTGATGAAAACACTGAAAAAATCCAGCCCTTGATTTCACAGAGGAGTGCCTTGTTTTGAGGAAGATTTGTATGATGTCTGCATTTCAAGAAGACCTTCACAAGCTTCTCTCAAGCTGGTCACTCACTGAATACTGGAAATCAATCACCGAATTGCAGGTCAAGGTAGACTAGATGGGAATCTTTTTTTTTTTTTTTCCTTTTCTTTTTTCCTGTATCTTTTTCCTTATTTTTTATTCCACTCTCGTGCTCCAACCACTGGATAGTGCTTCCTCCTATAGGCTGCTTTCTTCAAGTGAAGCATTAAAGGTATGATCTTGCAGCACAGTATAGCAGAGGCCTTTTGCAATGGAAGCCTATTTATATAATGCCCTTAAGGTCATTGAAAAGGATAAGCTTAATCCAACTTTGACAACACAATCCATGATAGTACAGTTATACTGGTGAAGTGTTTAGGAGGACATACATGAAGACTGGCAGGTCATCACTAAATAAACCCTAACATGGTATCCACAGCCCTGCTATTTGAGCTTCTGACCCCAACCTAAATGCAACTATTGCCTGGGAATGGCTTCTGCTCATGAAGCGTTTTTGCTTTAGGCAGCTAATCCCTTTAGGATCTGGGAGTACATGGGGAAGCTATGGTCAGGACTTTTCATTCACTGTCCTCTTTGGGAATCTTTGTTGGTTCTGAAGTGACTATCTATTGAAACAGCCAAAGGAAGGAATTGGGGATTGTTATCTCTTTTAACCAGTGGCAGCTTTTAAAATTAACACATGTTTTTTTAATTGGGACAGATGCCCAGGAGGCAGGGGACTCACTCACAGATGCAGATGTCTCATCCATCAGTCTGTGCACGCCAGCACATGCTGCCACCTGGGAATGGGCCACATGTGCAGTTCCCCATTGAGAAAATTCTGGAGAGAGTCAGGATGGGGCTGAAACATCAGCATCCTTAAGGACTAAAAAACAAATTAATCCATTAATAATATAAAAGCACGTATTCCCTGGTGCTTCATGACCGTTTGCCATTGCATTTCCATAGAAAACACAGCAACAGCAGTGGCCAAACTATGGCTAGAAGAGGTGACTCAGACTTTGCCCTCACATTACCTGCTTGAAATGCTCAGCTGTCAGGCCTGCCATGTGCTTAGCTTAAATTATTACCAGGAACGATGCCATGGTAATGCTAGGCAACCTGCACACTCCACTGTTGGGAAAATCTGCTACAAATAATGAGAGTGCTTAACATTTTCCGTGAACAAAAAAGTTGAAAGCATTTTCCAGATACAGGTCAGCAACCTCCTCTCCTTTGCTAAAGAAAGTAGGATCACTGCTTAAAGACCAAGCAGTTTCTGAAGTTAGGAGAGCAGCTGAGACAGGACTCAGGGACTGAACACCCAAGCTGCTGCCTCCTCTCCTGCATCAGAAATAGCCAACTCCATAGTTATGACCAGAAATTATGTTTTGCCTTTTTCTTATTTATTTCTTCCGTAAGAGTATCAAAAACACTTCTTTTTCCAGACAGGAACAAGTTCGTATTCTCCATGCATAAGGGAGTTTGAAGAGGAACATGACAAGTTGCTTCTCCCTCCCCAGGAATGCATCAGGCCCAGAGCCAAAAATGTGGCAGCTGTTAAAGCTACACAATTATGACTATGGGAGCGTGAAAAATGCTGAATTGACACAAAACTGGAGGCAGGGAATTAAAGAAGCTAACCGTAATTACCTACTGCACATCTGGCTGGAACATCTGCATTTAATCTCCATCATCATTTTGCTAGTGATCTAATTCCTGATATACCCTTGCCCTGTTCCTGTTTTGTGAACTTCTGTCTCTTGCCCCTGGTGTCCTCGTGCTGTTCCTCTATCTCACACTCATTTTAGTCTAGGTGAACTGGCAGGATCACTATCCTTATTCTACCAGCTGCAAAGAGGTGAGTGATTTCCCCAAGGTCAAACGTGTCGATGACTAGACAGGAAATGTCTTACAGAAAAAAAGGGAATGTCACTGTTCAGCATTGAGCAGGAGCCAAGACTTTCTGGATTTTTTTTCATGCTCAGAAGATAAGATGGCTACACCCTGAATGTTTCAGTCTTCATTGTGATCCAGGCAAAGATTCTTCTACAAGTGTCTAAGTCTTTGCGATGTCCAAACTGTCCAGAAATTAGCTGTTGCAGGATGGGAGGTGCTGTTTTTGAAGAATTATTCCCTTCTGAGCCAAAGGAGATTCATCACTGAGATGCCTCTCAAAACTGACAAAAAAAAGTTTTGCTTCCGATAAATCAATATTTCCATTTTCTTGGAAAATTTCCAGCCATCTGCGTCGGTCGCCGAATCATAAAATGGTCCTAGGGCACTATCTGAGGCACAAGCCTCTCTCTCCCCTACATCCTGTAGTGTCCATTACCTGCTTCTTCATGAGACTTGTCTCCTGCTGCCACTACAGCCTGGGCATCACCTACCCACAGCAATGCGAGTGACGGCAACTGGATTTAGAAATCAGGGACAGAGCATCTGTCCTGCCACAAACTGACAGTTTGTCACCCTCTGGCACCTCACGGGTCAGCACCTGGCAAGTGAGCTTTGGTTGAAGTTTGACGTAGGTTTAATGAGCAGAAGAAAAACTTTACGGTGGAAATGTTGAATATTTAATGCAAATGGCAAGCGATAAAACTCATTTTCCTGTTAAGCAGTTTTAAGGGAAGTGTTATCTTTCTGTGCAGCCACTGTTCTGAGGGAGTGAAGCAGACACTGCTTAACTCCATGCTCTGTGAGGCATGGATGGCACGTTCACACCGGCCCTTGCATGTCATTCTCTAACACTGGGGCTGCTGCAGTGCAAAGAAAAGGCACAGATTTCTCTAAAATGTGCTGGGAAAAATGGAGTTTCTACAAAAAGAAAAAAAGAACCAGAGGTGAAGCATATATCTTAGAAGCATGTCCTGCATGCTCAGAATAGCCCCAAAGATTACAACTTGCCTCAGTACCGTTATTATCGTTAACATGGCTTAGCCTCCATGACATGGCAGCTCTCAGCTTGACTTAGCTCCTGGGTGACAGGGACAAGCCACCCCTATAGCCACCCTGGTTCTAGTTAACAGCACTGGTCACACACATGTAGATGCAGCCACGACGCTGCCCCATGTAGCCACAGCTGTTTTGGCAGTAGCTGCCATATGTGCCTTTGCTTGCAAGAGATACTAATTTCTAGGAGAGGTGGTGACAGGATTTGTTGGGAACTGGTAACATCTGTGCATTACTTGCACTGGCTCTCAAAAGTGCATCCAATCCGTTCATGTTACACCCAGGATGAGTAAGAACTGGCTGATTGCTCCTGGGATGAGATGACACTGGACAACAGCAACCCTGAAGCAGAAGCTGCCTGGAGGAATGGAAAGCTCAGCTTTAAATCCAGCTTGTTTGTAAAGGCATCCTGAAAAGACAAAAAATAATATATATGCTTTACTCTCTGTTGCTGCAAGCTTATAGACATGAATTTAATGCTGATGCACAGACACTGGCATGCAGTTTATCTTGCAAAAAGAGGTCAGCCTCCTCTGCCTGCAGTCTTGGACTCCAGCCTGCTGTGCATCCGGGGTCTTTGATGCCAGGTGCTGCCAGGAATGACAGGGAAGTGCTATGTGTTGGGAGGAAGGAGTGCATGAAATCACAGAATCATTGTAGTTGGAAATGACCTTCAAGATCATTGAGTCCAACCATAAACCCTTCAACACCAGGCTGGTTAAACCATGTCCCTAAGTGCCTCATCTACATGTTTCTTGAACATTGCCAGGGACAGCGACTCCACCACTTCCTTGGGCAGCCAGTTCCAATGCTTGACCACTCTTTCCATGTGGAATATTTTTTCCAATATCTAAGATGCGCCTCCCCTGGTGCATCTTAAGGCCATTTCCTCTGATCTAATTTTTGAGAATAGATCATGAGGAAGTGATCCCTGCAGGCAACCAAGGACCATCAGGGAGGGGCCACTGAGAAACCAGAGGTGACATTTCTTCCCCTTTAAAACCTGATCCTGTATTACTGGAGGATGTAACTGATGAGTTACTGATGAGGATGTAAATAACCTTACTTTATATGTGAACCCAGAGGGTTGTCCATGTGCTCCAGCCTTTCTGTCACTAACACAGCTCTGGGAAAACTCTCTTACACTGCAGGGCAGTGCCCGGTGCCCACTGAGCTTATCCAGGCAGATTCTGCTCATTGCAGGAATAATGTCTAGACCTACAAGTCTGTTTTTTAAAGTCCAGAGTTAAGTTAATCTCTCCATAACATGTTCCTGTTGCATTTGATACTATTACAAATCAGAGTCACTATGATGAGGAAAAACTCTGACTGAGAGCTGGGCACACAGATGCAAACTGAGTTGGGTGCATGGATGTCTTGTGTTCTGTATTCCCGGCTTGAGCTCACCGGTTTATTCTTTATGTTGACTTGAGGAGGGGAAGGAAAAGTTGGGCCATAAAATAAAGACAAGCATATTTCTCCTGCTGCCACTGGCAATTGGGAGCATAGATACAGTGCTCACTGGGCTGGAGATAAATCAGGAGGCAGGGGATGACAATAAAGTCGTGCAAAGAAATAAGGGATCAGGTTAATAGAGACATTTGGAAGCAAAGGAGCAGGCTGATGCCTTTGGCGTTTCCCAGCAGCGCTGGGCAGCACCTTCTAGTGGGTTTGGGGCCGTGTCCAGCTCAATGCAAGCCTCCCCTTAGCACCTTTGCCA
>JAUBNY010000256.1:3442051-3463593 GCA_032275445.1 Crypturellus soui | reverse complement strand
TTCCCTCACACCAACCATGAAATATCGAAATCATGTCTCACACAATGACAATTCTTTTCTGAGAAGATTGCTATCAGAAGACAGCCCTAGCTCCCAGGACAACATTTTGTCTTAACTACTTCAGGAAGTTCATAGTTCACCAGCACAGTACCTGAATATATATTCTATTCTCCCTCTCCTACTTCTTGTTTCATGCAGAGCTTTTCCCCCAACATGTGATTATGAAACATGTCAAACTATTTTCTACCTCAAATTGAAGGTATCAACTATTAGTGAAAAAAAATAAAGCTCTGTTACACTGGGTCCAGTCGATCACTGATGTAATGCTTCCTTCGGCTGTGCCTGATCTTCAGTGAAAGCTGGTAGTTTTCAGGAGTTAAAAATGTACCATTACAAACCAGGTGAATGTGGTTGGTAAATCAGCTCTGCACTGGGATATTTTACTGGAGTCCACAGAAGGGTAAATGTCACCCCTGCAGCTGGGAAACCTCTCCCATTCCCCAGTTTGACCTGAACATCATTTTCCAGCAAACATCTCCCTAGGGAGCAAGTAACTGTTTGACCTGCAAGGGCATTTCAGAGCCGAGTGTGACTCTCACAGTTGTCATCAGTGAACTGCCCTAGTACTGCGTCTTCTGAGATAGCCATACCTGCCCCATTGGGAACAGCACGGCTATGGTTCATGTGCTCCTCCTGGCCTTTTGCAATGACAGGGCCATTGCTGTGAACCAACGTGTATTTCTTCTGCACCTGCTCCAGTATTTCCAGCACCTGAAATGAGCAAATAGTTGTTGCTCCAAGTTGTTTACTGGTTAGGGGAAATAACATATTTCTTTTCAGGCTCTTGAAATCTACCCTTTTTCAAGCTACCTCTGTGTGTTTCTCTTAGGGCTTGCCCTAAGCACTTCTGTCTGCTCAAAGATCTCTAGGACAGGTGTGAAAGGAAAACCTGCTCCATAGAGATCCATGAAGGATATGCATAGCAAAGAGACATGCAATGGTGGTCCATAGGCACAGTCAGGACACAGGCAACATGAAGCTCTATTTTTCTGCTCTTTCTGCTCACTATATGATACCTCCTTGCACCATCACAGATTTATTCAGCTCCTTATGGAAAAAGGGAACCCCCTGCCCAACATCCCTTTAATGGAGAGGGTTAAGAGAGAAGAAAAGCAAAACCAAGCTGAAGATTAATTTTACCTGAGACTTCGGGATGATACCAACCCTGAAGAAACCTATGTTTCCACTGTTGATTTTGGTGCAGTCCACAACAGTGGATGCAATGTTCTCTGGAGAAGGCCCATCACAAAGAACTGCATCCACCTGAAGAGAAGCAAATATTCATATCAAGTTCCCTGGTGGCACTCGGGAAAAAAAGATGACAGTTTCCTCCTCTCAACAGCTGGTAATTATTATCATAGTTAGCTCTGCTCCTCCTACCCTTGCTCTGTATTGTACTCTACACCATGTAACTACCTTATAAGTTTGATTGCACAGAGGAATGAATTAATTCAGTAAAAGCAAGAAGAGAGTTCTTTATGTGATGTAAATCATCAGCAGAGCTAGACAGGTTTGCATCCACTGAGAAGCTTTGATTAAGTTCCATTTAAAAAGCAATTATGCAGTAAATCAGATTTTTGAGGAATTAGAGGTAGATGGTCATTACTTCTTGTTTGAAGCTTGCCTCATATGAGTTGACATGAATATTCTATCTTATGTGTGCTATTCTTAGAATTTATCAGTGAATGAATGATATCATTTGAATGATTATGACCATTGTACTTCCAGAACTTGTGAATGCTGTAAAAGACAGGAATGTGTTAAAGCTTTGATGGAAGTTTAGACCAGCTTAAGGTAGGAATCCCCAGTGTTCTGACAATTCATCACCAATGAGCTCTGTCATATTCAGGCAGTGATGGATTTATTGCTTCTAAGCAAAGAAACATCTCTTTGTAGCTCATGTCATTCTGTGGTGAAAGATAAACTAAATAATGGTGCCAAGACACAATTATACTGTCCAAAACAGTGGCATTTTGGCTTTCCATCAAGTTTCTTCTTTCTCTTTAACTCTGTCATCAATATAAGCAATGTCAGTGAGATTCTTTTAATTAGATGTTTCCCCAGATTCTTGCTACCATTAATTGGTTTGGCTACTTGGAATAAAGTGATTTGGTTCATCCATCCCCAGCTCTTTTGGGACCAATCTGAATAAAAAGAAAGATGGTCTCAATTACCTTATCTCCTAGCTTGGCATATACTTGGTTGTGATGTGTTGTGTCTGCTTCTCCTGTTGGGTTAGCAGATGTTACCACAATGGGGCCAACCTGGTGACATGAAAATGGGAAGAAGAGCTCTGAGCAGGCGTTGCTGTGTCACACAAACATCTTGCACTCTGAGGTCCACTGATGAGTGTCCATGACTGAAAATTGATCTCACTGTGGCTCACCCAGATAGAGACACCCTTTCTGTAGATAACTAAAGCTGGAAGAGATGAATCCCAGCAAATCTGTGCATGAGTGACTAAGACTCCGCTGAACTGGGGTTTATCTACTTAGATCAAAAAGGAACATTTTATTTTCAAGAGATAGCAAATATCAAAGAACATCTAAGGTGTTCACCCTAGAAATGAAGTAGTGAGCCAGGGCATTACTGTAGGACTTGCAGGGTGCCATAGATTTGTTAGAAAGGCCCAGAAATGTAGAGATGGGTGATGGGACTGCACTGTGAGAGGAAGGTGGATTTTTTCCTTCAAGGTAAATTTACTAGCAAAGGTGTGGGGCTGCCTCCATCACTCATTGTCACACATCTTCAACTCCTGCCATCAGAGTAATGGCCTGGCCTTGCAATTACTGGCTGAGCCAGAGGTCTGCTTTTTAAAGAGAAGATCATGCAAGAAACTGCCTCTGTAAAGAAACACTACTCAGAACTCTAGACAGCACCATCAATGTAGAAACTCATATAAATCGTATCTATTAATTGCATCTTTTTGTGGTATTCTGACCTGGTCGTCTCTCTTCTTCCATTTAGACTCCCTCCTGCAATAAAATCCACTATAGCTGCCTGCATATCCTACTCCTTCCTAATGATTTCTTTTTTGCGGGAGTTATTCATTTGAGCACTTTCCACTTACCGGATCTCTCTGAACATTATAGGATACTCATTTCAAAGAGGCAAGAAAAAAGAGAGGAGAGGGGACTTGTCAAGACCCAGTAAGAGGACTAGCTGAGTACTTCAGTATCACCATACTTCTATCTTCCAGCAGGCCAGAGGTCCTGGAGGCTAGAGACTGATCCCAAGCCTGCCATCTAGACAGTGGAGTGGAAAGATCTGGTTGCAGGTGCTGCTGAGAAGAATGTGCTCTGACCACTCACCAAGTCAATGAGGTGTGTGGTGACAGAACAGTCAGGAATGCGGATGGCGATGCTCTGAGGGGTACCAACATATTTTGCAGAGTCCTTCATTCCCAGAAAGTCCACCCATTCTCCTGCACAAAGAAGAGCCACAAAAGAATATTGACATGGAGTATGTGGCACTGCAATCAAGTGTGAACTGCATTGGAGTTTCAACACAGAGCTCTCCAAAGAGCTTGTAAGTAACAGCATTTTCTCACCTCTGGGAATAACCAAACTAATAGGAGATGGCCAGGCAGCCTCCATGAAGTCCCAGAGTAGAGGAGTGAACAAATGCTTTGCAGGTTCCAGCTGCTTCAGGCTAGAAATCCAAAGGGACATGGGACGCTCTTGAGCCTGGCGCTTGGAGCTAGAAAGGAGAATGAGAAATTATCTTGGAAGTAAACTAGGAATTTATTTTCAAGCTGAAACAGAAACAGTGTTGGAGAGATCTAGTGTTAGACAATACCTGTAGGCCTTGCCCCAAGTGATCAGTCTCTGTAGTAAAAGCTGAACTTTCCCATAGATGACCTGACAGGAAAGGACACGGATGTCTATTCCCAGTTACGGTTTTAACTCTTTCTGTAGTGATGGGTAAAAGTCAAAACTGCGCAAGTTGTGAGAAATATCCTCCAATGTCAGGGATTCCAGCTTCTTACAAAAGCACAGCCAGAGACATAAAATGAGAGGGGTTTGGGTATGTGCCTACAGATAGACCCTACCTCTTTTCTCATCTTTCAATACTTAGGGAGACCATTTCAGCTCATCTGTCCCTTTTTCCCAATCAGATCATCTCCCCAGGCTTGTAAGCTTATTCCTCACAAGCAAACCATATTATGTGTCACATTTTTCTGGACAGTTGCTGTAGTCAGCAGTCAGCTGTAAGTCCTAGAGGCTTCCTTATACTAGCCAAGATAGTCTACACTGGGATAGTCAGAGAAATACTTACTTGTGAGCTTTCTCCACAGCATCAGGTCTATTACAGGCTGCCACAAGCACATATACAGTATCTGTGGGGATGCCGCAGGTCCCTCCGTTCTTCAGGATATCTGTTGATGTGGGAATGGGGCAGAATCCCTTAAGTCACTCGAACTGAGGGGCTTAACTAATGGAAGAGCTGTCACAGACAGCCAATTCAGTGCTCTCATCTCCTTCTCCCAACTAACAAATATCTCCTCTGAGTGTATTTAGAATTCACCC
Source organism: Crypturellus soui (assembly GCA_032275445.1). Classification (NCBI taxonomy): domain Eukaryota; kingdom Metazoa; phylum Chordata; class Aves; order Tinamiformes; family Tinamidae; genus Crypturellus; species Crypturellus soui. Next base: position 3,459,004 of record JAUBNY010000256.1, on the reverse strand, counting down.
AAGAAGAGATATGACATTTGGGGGAATTCTGGGCCATATTCAGAAGTTTTTCAGCCCTTTGGAGAGAGAAATGCACCACGCATTTGCCTAATTTTTTCTGTACAAGGTTTTCAGTGGTAGTCCCAACCTGGAGGACTCATGTGTCTTAGTCCGAATGAGCAGAGATATGATATAGGAAATATAGCAACAAATTCAATGATAAACCAAACTTCTGCCATGGAATTGGTCCTATTCCCCCCGAAGTGTGCTTAGGTCCTGATGTCTCCCGTAACTTGGCTTGCTTAGTCAAAATCTAAGATCAGATTATCCTTATATGATTATCATGGTTTCCATATTGGGACAATAAAAACTGTCCTTTTAATGTTTGGTTTCCAAGATGACTCTGAGCTAACCCTCCACCCGCACAACACCCCTGTACATTTCCCTTACCTGCAATTCTCTTGACTGAGGAAGCTTTTCTGGCAGGAAGATGAAGGCACTTGCTCATTCCTCCCCCCACACCACTGAGCTGTACAATGGGCCTACCCATGGGTAAGCAGGAACCCTCAAAGACGCTGTTGAAAAGGGCAGACAGGAAGCAGTAGAAGCTGACCAGACCAAAGATGAGAGCAGCAGCAATGTCATAGCCAGCTGGAAGAGCATTGATGGAATCCAGCAAGAAGCTGATGGCGATGAGCAAGAAGGTGAGGGAGTAAAAGAACCAGGTAATGCTTAAGAAGAGTGTGCAGAACACAATGAAGCCATTGAAAAGCATGAAAGCAATGATGCCCACTACTGTGTGGAAGCTTCTGGTAGTACCATAGAGGCCACCATATCTTGTCAAGCCCCAGATGATCCACATGACACCATAGAGAATGAAGGCACTGCTCTCCAGGGTTTTACCACGGGCAAAGGCCACTGAGCCACCTAGAAGCTTAAGGAACCCACCAGCTACCACAACCCATGGAACTACAACTGTAGCAAGTGGAACATTTGGGTCCTCTGTTATCATTATAGCAAAAGAAGCAAGGACACTGCATGCATAGCCAAGTACTTCAGCATCTGCATACTTGGAATAGCCTAGATAGGGAGCATGAAGGTCTGCCCCCTCTCGAAGCTTCAGAAAACTGCTGTGAGCAAGTAAGGCCTTCACAACACCTTTTCCTGTTGGGATTATGGCATTTTCATTTGTATTGTACTGGTAAATTAGAGTCATCAAGGCTGAGGCCACAAAGATGGCCACATCCATGCTTTGGGGTCCTCCTTCAAAGAATCCCTTAGGACAACAAGCTATTGCAATGCAGTAAGCCACAAAAAACAGCAAATACAGGCCATCCACTAGACTCTTAAACATGAGAAAAAGAGCCAAGACAGCAAAAAGAATTGCAAAAACCGCCAGAAACGGAACAGGGAAAGATGGCTCCTCTGACTGCCAGATTGGGTACAGAAGGCTATATCCTCCAGCAAATTTCAAGATGGAAGTAAAACCAAAGAATGTAGCCATCAGTGTATCCATGGCACGGTATGATAAAATGCATATTCCGATCTGGTAGACCCCAGAGACCCACAGCCAGGGCACCTGACCGATAAATAGTTTGCTTGTTACACCCAGGAGCCTACAGCCAAAGACGCTGGCAGACAGCATGTTCAGGATCAGACCTGTGGTTGCAAAATGATTCATGTTGCCACTGTTGGATTTGATCTGTTCATGGGTCTTATTCTTAGATGGCTCTGTGGCAGGAAGTACAATTCTCTCTTTGGTGAGGAAATAAAGAAACCGCCCCAGTGCAAAATAACCTCCAACCAAAGAGACAATCATATAATTGCAAGCAACAGCAGAGGAACCAAAAGCTGTGTTATAGTGCATGGCAATTTCATGAGCACTTGCAAATGAGAGAGCAGAAGCAATCATAGCTAGGATGACCTCCCTGTGAAGGAAGCCCACCACTGCAATAATGAGTAGTGCCAGAGTAAATGTGACCAGGCCAGGCACCAAGGCATTGCGGAAATCACCAGTGTCATTCAAAACTCCTTGCCCTCCTAGGATGAAGACCATTCCATAACTGCACCAGAACACTGAGATGGTCAGACAGAGAGACAAGAACAGGGAGGCATTTCTTAGGCTTCTCCGAATTCCTAGGAAACAAACAACAATGGAGACAGAACTTTAAGACTTCAGGTTACTGAAGATTGTACTTAGCATATGTGTCTGTGCTATCAGCGCATGGCAAGTTCATCAGAGTGCCTGGACTGAGCTCAAGGTTCATGAGTAACTTCAACTTAAAACCATACCAAGCCTGACATGCAGTCTGCTCAAATGCAGTTCAGGTTCAGCAAGCTGTTACCTTCTCTTCCTTGTGATCCCCACAAGACTCAACAACAATGACATTAATACTTTAATGCAGATCGAGTCCTGGCACTAGTCTCCTTTCAGTTGCCTAGTGGCTTGTTTTTTTTTTTCCAACTGCAAGCTGTCAGGCCCAAACACATACCAGAAGTCTCAAACATCTTGTTGGATTTCCAAAAATAACGGGTATAGAAACTGCTGAATTCACTCCTTCTCAAGAAATGAGTTGTCTAGTATCTTAATATCAAAAAAGACAAGGGACATCATTGATTTAAAAAACTTCAACTCATCCCCTTGTAGGAGGCTGTTGAGTTCTGCAAATTGTGAAGACATCAACCGTCCAATAGACCATTTCACATGGCGCCATTAATATAACTACTTCTGCTAGTATTTTGTGCCACCACCAAATGAGAAAGGAGGTGGGCCTATGCTTTAGGTATTAAAGTGTCCTTTGCTTTGTAGGGGAAAACATCAGGATCAGTAGTGATAAGCTAGCATCATTTCTTCATTGCTGCATTCCTACAATAGAATGAATGCTTCGTCATTCAGTGTGAACTTCAATGTCATCAGTGACTTTCCCTCTCAGCTAAGTAGATCCCTTGGCATTTATACATAAACATGCTATTTTAATCCATGGATGACTAACTCACACTTCAGAAAGCCTGGGAATAGCTTTTTAGAGAAATTATGCAACCATTCTGATGAAGTGCTCAGAGACCTGGTAGTAAAGTGTTTGTTCAAAATTAATATTTATTTCATAGGTGGCATACACTGGAAAAAATGGTGTGCTTATAAATTCCTATAGGAGAATGCGTCTGGTTTGATAAGGCTGGCAAGGTTTACATAAACCTCTTGACAAAGCAGACCTCATACTTGTGAAGCTATAGAAAAGGAGGCCTCAAAGCTGGCCACACTCTGAACCTTACCTGCATATGCCAGAAGAGATGATAAAATCAGCAGAAGGATTCCTAAAGCTGAGCTGGGGATGACAGGGGCTGCTCTGCTTACAGTGTAGAAGTGCACAGTCAGTAAGAGTGATCCTTTGTGTGGCAAGAGGGAAAAAGAGAAAGAATTTGTAAACTTTCCTCCCAAAACAGGAAAAGGGAAAACAGTAAAGGGAAAGACAGTAAATAACCATACAAGATCTAAAAATAATAAAATATAAGGGGAAGCCCTTGTGTCCATAGCCTCATCTCATCCTGGGTGCCTAGTTTTAAGAATGTGAACTTAATCATCTTTGAAACTGCTCCTCCACTGCCAGACAAGTAAAAACCAACTCTCAGATTTCAGTTACAAAAAACATACATATATGCACACTCTACAGAGGATCACATGAGGTTTTTGCTTACAGAAAAACAGACCAATAATGAGAAGGGGCAACACTCAAAAAGGAGAAATGCAAGAAGAAGCAAAAGAAAGGGGAGTGAACAGATTCACAGGGAAGACAGAGAAAGGAAAAGGGAGGAAAGTGCATTCCAAAAAAAAAAAAAAAAAAAGACTGTATGACAAATGACTATCACAAAGTTTTGATTTGCTTCCCATCCAGGATGGAATGAATACAAGAGCTCAGGCCAGTGCTTTAAAGCCAAAATAAATATGTTATTGGCTGCTGAAACAGACAGAGGGATCTCTGGATCTCAGAGTTTTATCCAAGTAGAGAGATTCAGAATAAACAAACTCTTTAGCCCCCTTTGAAAGGGGGTTGTCCGTGCAAGCCAGTCCCAGCCCCATCCTTCCATGCCAAGAAGAGTCAATCCCTACCTGCGGAAATGCCCAAGAGCCCTATGGAGTAATGCAGTGAGTCAGCTTTTCTGACTGCCATTGTGGAGTCCGCTGAAGACCCAGGTGCCGACTGAAATGCTGCCTCTCTTTCCTCCCTAGCTCTTTATAACCAAACCAACTTCACTGGCCTCTGTTCCTCCCTACTCTCCACCCCTTTTCCCTACAAACCTCTTCTGTTAGTGTTCCTCTCTGCGAGCGGGGAGGAAATGCAAACGAGTTGGTAGCTGCAATAAATTTCAGTCTGTGAGTCAGTGGGGACTGCTGGTAGCTCCCTCGAGGGGCCTCTTAATTTTACTGCTGATTAACTCTTGTTATAAAAGACACTTAAAAATAATGTTAAGGTTTTATTGCTATTACTGCCTTTTTGCCACTGCCAGTGAGGAAATCGCACTGGTTAAAATTAAGTTTTTTTTTTAAAAAGAATACATCTTGCTGGAGCAAACAAGCACTTTGTGAGCCCAGAAGGTCCTTGGGGACCAGCAATTTTTCTTAATATTGACCATGGCCTTGCTGTTTGTCCCTGTCACAGCTCTGAATGCTTGGCACCACTCTTCCATACTGGGAAAACCCAGGGAAGATTCAGTGCTGTTCCCCTTAAAAGTGGCTTCTGTCTGTTTGCCAGTCCACCTCAATCTCATCCAGCCTCTCCGTGCAAATTCCCAGGGAACTCCTCCTTGCTGCTGCGTAGTCTTCATGAAGGAGATGTCAGTGGAAACATGAATTCTGGAGGCTGCCAGGGTGAGGATAAAATCTAGAAGAGTCTTGTTCCCAGGAGCTTCCCAGGAGCAGTGGCCCAGGTGAGGCCATACTCCTGTGGAGGACTTGGATCCTATCAGGGCCACTTAAAGCAAATCCTTTTCTTGCCCTCTTGACAAGATAAGAGGCACAGAGCAGGGGTTTTATCCTGTTGGACTGGATAAGGATGCCTCCAGAGAGGCCCTACAGCAGCAAGCTTTGATGATCCTCTTGGCAGACCTGGCTCTGTGTTCTCCCATAGGGCATGCTTCACAGCATATTAAAACAAGTCTGAGAGCTCTAATGAGAGTGGGCAGTGCTGGAACTCAAAGCCAGGCCACCAAGTGTGACCAGGTGGCTGGGATGTCACCATCCCAGATGTGTCAGATCTGCAGTAGCAGTCAGAACAAGCCCCAACTGGCAGAGTCCACAGGTAATGACAAGGGACCACACTCCTGCTCTCCAAGCCAGGTAAAACACAGCAGTCTGTTGCCACTGAGCAGCTGGACACCTATAATGGCTCCCAGATCTTTCAGGTTTCTTCAGTGCTTTGGAAGATGGTTGTCTTAAATTGTGTTCACCTGGCAAGAAGAACTGTAAGGCAACAGGGCTCCTTCACGGTCATCTTCACTTCACGTAGAGTGTTTATGGAGATTAGAACAAGGTGTTACTATCTAAGCTCAGTGATTATTTCTAGATAAATATCCAGAAAAAGTCTATTGCAGATAGATCTTTAGGTTCCATATGTCTACTGAGATAGGTCTTGAACAAGGACCAGTAGAAAACAAGGTCTAGTATGAAAAAAGGACTGGAACAATACCGTTTTGTCCAGTTACACCCAACCAGTTATTTCAGTAAGGTGAACCTGCTTAGTCAGTCAGCAACATGCAGAGCTAGACAATGTGGTTTGCCACAAGCCATAAGTTTGTTTAATCAGTAGCCTTATACTGGCTTTGTCTCACCACCAGTGTATCTCCTCTATAAAAAGATAAAGGAGGAAGAAACTATTTGTTCAAGCATCAGCATGATTCAGCTGGAGTATTTTGGGTTTTTTTTTTTCGTATAAGAGGAAATAACAAATTTCTAAATCACACTTACTATCCCTTAGATAGCAAATTAAACAGCAGGGAATTAAACAGCTTTTGGAATTTTGCATCCCTGTTTCAGAGTTTAACTCCTTTGCTGGATAATAAAAGTAACTGAAGGGAACTTCAGTTGGGCTTTTCCAAATCCTTACTCCACTCACCACACGTGCAGTTTTGTTCCCATTTGTAAAGATAACAGACAGGAGTATGGAGTGCCTGCAGAACTAATTTTAGGAGATGCATGTAATAAATGATGACACATACTAATTGCTATGAGTAAAGAGCTTGCAAAAACATTATTTCATTATGCACTGAATACACTTCATGCCTTTTCCAAATATGTTAGAGACCCAAGGAAAATGACTTACAAATAAGCCCTGAAAAACATTTTCCAGACATGTTACATGAGCTCTATTCTTCTCTGAAGAACAGCAAGGTAGCCTTAGCAAGCCAGGATTGTTTCGGTGGTGCCAAAATGGAGTAAAGAGGTTCATAATCTTCTCAGCAGAGAACACTCCAAGGATGGGGAGATGGACCATGAGCAAAGGAGTATCCTTAACATGTGCTGGGAACCTTGTTGCTGGGTATCTCTTAGGAGGCCAGATTCTGCCAGTGTCCCTCCTTGCCCTGCTACCACTCTCCTGGCCATTGTTGTTGCCTTCTTGCAGAGTTGGTGCTGTTGATGGAGCTCCAAGTTATTCACTTCTAAACCCAGGGCCCAAAGGCCAGGGAATAACTAGAACTGGGTGAAAAACTATTCTTCAGAAACAGGGTATGAGGATAAGGATGCTTAAGGTCCAAAATGGGAAACTTGGTGTTAAAAACGAGAAGTTGCCTGGGCAATGCAGGGATTGGAAAGTGGGGCACAGAAAGGAAATTCACTGACTCAAATGCTTGCTCTGGGCTGGCTCTCTCCAATGTCATCACATGTACAAGGATTTTGATGCTTTAGTCTGGAATAGAATGGAAAATTGACAGCTGAGAAGGAAAAACACAGCTGCTCTGTTGAACAGATCATGTCAGCTGGGGATACTTTGGGGACAACGTGCTGTGAAGAAGGTCTGCAAGGGAGCTTTCAGTTTAGGAAACAAATAATATTTACATGCCCTGCCTGTGGCACTGGAAACCAAAGCTTCCTGCCAGTAAGAAGGACAGCCCAGCCCTCCTGGCCCCACCTATGAACTGGGGGAGGGACAGTGCTATAAAAGGCTCCAGGCAGGGAACAGAGATGCACAGCAGCAAGTTGGCACTCTCTGGGGAATCCTCTCACACCGGTAGTGGCCATGGGAAAGAAAGTGGCTGTTGTCCTGGCTGGTTGCGGAGTGTACGACGGGAGTGAGATCCATGAGTCTTCTGCTGTGCTGGTGCATCTCAGCAGGGAAGGGACACAGGTAAGAGAGTCCTTCTGCATGGCTCTACTTATCACTCTCTTGCAGAAGGTTCTCTGCTCTCAGGAGCTTTCCACTGCTGCTGGGCTCACTGCAGAGCATAAGTGAGCAGAGACAAAGCAAGGGGCACGGTGTAGAAGCTGCTGCAGTGAGCGTGCTTGCTCTTTGCTTTGCTCTCACAGTGTTGCTCTGCAAAGGCATTGGCAGGGTGCTGTGTGTTGAGTGTGTCCAACCTTTGTGCAAACTTTCCTAAGCACATTCCCTGTTCCTCTTGGCTGCCACTTCTTCTTTTCTGGTATTGCTGTATTTTTGCCTTTTTGAAACACATAAAAAAAATCTAGCAAATTAGCTAGCTAAAATAGAAGCTAGATGAGTCCTTATGAGTTGAACTGCAAAATGGTTTTTAAAAGGCAATCCTCAAGCAGCAGCTTTACATGCAGTTAATCACTATAGATGTTCTGCAAGGGGAAGTAGGGAAGCCGTATGTAACATTATGCTGAGCTCTGAGCCACCCGCTAACCTGGGCCAGAGCCTGGCTCCTGGAATCAGCACTGCTCTGCTAACTACAAAAATGCAGTAGTGATCTAAGAGCTCTGCAGAGCTCAATGACCCCATCCTGCACTCTCCCAAGTACGCATTCTCAGTTGGATAAGAGGTGAGATGTGTCCCGTCCGTCTTCCACTACTGTATTTTTGCCTTTTTTTTCCTCTTCTCTTGGAGCTTCTGCATTTTTTCTCCCTTCACAAGGGCAGGTTCATACCGCGATTGGAGTGGATGTCTAGCTGATGAAACTTGGGTGTTCCCTTCCCTTCCTCCTCTATTCACTTTTTTCATTCTATTTGCTTAAAGAAATGAAGCTTTCACAGTCACAAAATCCATCGGTCTGTGCCATTCTCAACCCTTAATTTCTGTATGCCACCTCAAACCAGGGCTGGAGAAGGGGAAGCATTTTCAAGGTAATTCAAACTGCTGGCATCTGGGAAAATGCTGGCTGGAGGGAGGAACTCAAATCCATGGTTTGAGGGAGGCATGAGATGGACAGCCATTGTTGGGCCATTAGCAGCCACACAAGGAGTGACCAGCTTGTAGATGGGCACATCTCCTTAGGGGTAGTGCCCAGCTAGTTGTAGGGCAGTGCTGCCCTTCACTTGGGAGTAGATAGGGCAGGACTGGGGTTGTTTTAGTGAAAGTGGCTCTTTGGGACACAGATAACAATGTCCACGAAAAGAGCTTCATGGTCTTGGAGCATCTTGTTTTTCTAGGAGGAGAAGCAGCAGTTTCCCCCTCCCCACTGATTCAGCCTCCCACATAAGCAATGGGGACAGGATTTTTGGCTTTCACCTAATATGGTTGTCTCTGCAAGGTCAGCGCAAGGATTCCCATGCAGAAGCTACAAGCTTTCTCCAACTGACAATAATGCCAATGCCATTTCCCCATGCCCATGTTGGGTACAAGTGAGCCTGAGGACCTCTGTTCACCATCAAAGGTCTTTACTAATGGCACAACTCAAGCACTTGCAGTCTCTATCTGTGGCTTTGCAACGCTGCCAAGGATATGTCCCCAAAGAATAACAGATTTCACCCTGTTTCCAGGCAGAGATTTATGCTCCTGATGTGGACCAGATGCATGTTGTGGACCATACAAAAGGACAGCCAACTCAGGAGAAGCGCAACGTGCTAGTTGAAAGTGCCAGAATTGCCAGAGGCAACATCAAGGATCTAGCTAAGCTGGATGTCAAGGGACTGGATGCTCTAATCATACCAGGTAGGATGGCACTGGGGTCTGCAAGTTCAAGGTTTTAGACTGGATAATCTCTAGAGTCCCTTCCAACCTCAACTATTCTGTGATTTGGTGGGTTTAGAGAATGCCACAAGCCTTCAATGACATGGGCTTTGTGGTCTGGAGAACTGGATGGAACCACGGGGGAAGGGGATAGTCTGGAGGAAGGAAGGAACTGGAAGGACTGGAAGGAAGGGAAGTGGGCTTCCATCTATTCTGGACTAGCATGTTTGCTTGGATTTGTGCCACGAGAGCACATGGCAATATGGAAGCTCACTCCAAAAAGGAGAGAGCAGATAGCTGTTGGTTGACTTCTTATTCTTTGTACCATATACTTTGTCTCTGCTTGATGCAAAGACATATCTACACCATCCCCTCCTTCACCAACTTGCCTATCCCCTTACTAGGAGAAGGAGAAGCTAGGACAGAGAGAAAGTGACACAAATGGAAAGTTTGATCACTCTGGCAATTTGTCTTTGGTGAGAGTATGGCCAAGTGACTTTAGTGTGGATGCTCCAACCCTGGAGCAAGAATTAAATTACAAGAAAAATCTGTAAGCAAGTTCCACCATAATTCTAGAGAGAAGAGCTTATGGGTGACACAGAGAGTAATTAACAGAGTACTGATACCTTCCCAGTTCAGTTCTGCTTAGAATCAATAAAGGTGCTTTGGAGACTTCAGGTCAGGAGCTGAAAAATATGCAGATGCTCACAGAAATGTAGCTTGTATATTTTAGCGCTTTTGTCGACACTGGTCAAAAGCTTCTATCCAAATCCATTTCATACCAAATCCTTTTTAGCATTCTACTAGGTCAGTTCTCACATAAAAACTCTGCTCTTGAGCAGTAATCTTCCCGTCTAATCCATTCCCATTTTTCTCAGGTGGCTTTGGAGTGGCTAAAAACCTGAGTACTTGGGCCACCCAAGGGAAGAACTGCATCATCTCCAAAGAGGTGGAGGACGTACTGAAGGCCTTCCATGCTGCCAAAAAGCCCATTGGCTTGTGCTGCATCTCCCCAGTACTGGCAGCCAAAATCTTCCCAGGCTGTGAGCTGACTGTGGGGCATGACACAGAATGTGAGAAGTGAGTAATCATAAATACAAAAGGATGATATGAAATCACCTCTTGAACAATGTATGATCACATCCGTCCCCAGTGTACGCAGAACCCCGTCTCTTCAGTCTCTTCAGTCCCAGGGTAGTCCACTCTTAACAAGACCAGATGGCCTTGTTAAGTTCAGCAGCTGCTGGGCAGCAGCACGGTTGCACAACACTTAGTAGTGTTACGAGAAAGAGGCGCTTAAACCGCTCTTACTCATCCATGAAAAACTATAGTTTTGCATCAAGGTCTTCTATTGGCTTTGTGTAGGGTTTGTAATTTAAATTCATTGTAATCTGGAGGTTTTCCTGTTTAGTTCTATAGCCCCTGAGAAAATCCTCTGACTGAAAAAAAAAAGAAAAGAAAAGGAAAAGGATCCCATTGATCTGGCTTTCTGTAGGGACCACAGACTTCTTTGTAGCAGCTTTGAAGCTGTTGCCAAGAGGCGCTCATGGGCTTTTCACTCCATGACTTTGTCAGATCTTTCTCTGGAATGACAGTTTCTCCTCTAAGTGTTTACTCTCTTATTCTTGTAGATGGCCTTATGCGAAGACAGCCGAGACCATGAAGGAACTTGGCTGCAAGCATGTGAACAAACACGTCACTGAGATTCATGTGGACGTGAAGAACAAGCTGGTGACCACTAGTGCCTTCATGTGCAATGCCCCCATTCATGAGATCTATGATGGTATTGGAAAAATGGTCAAAGAAGTGGTCAGACTTGCCTGAATGCCACAAAGCTGAAGGATCCAACTCTTCTGAAGTGCAGGCACTGAGCACAAGATAATGTCCTTCCCCCTTTACACCCACAAGTCAATAGGAAAACTGCTACTCAAATGGAGTAGCAGACTCCCCAGCTGCACCATGCTGGCTGCTGAGGAGGAGGAACACTGGAGCAATGTAGGCATTGATGTGTCTTGCCAAGGTCACACCACTTAAACTGGCTATAAAATGGCAGCAATTGGACGGGAAGTATGCATGGAGCTGATGTGCAAATGCCAGGTCTCCACAGGGCTGAGATGCAGCCATTGCCTATGGTTGTGAGGAGCAGAGGTGTCTGGGTCAATTCAATCATGCCTGGGCTGACCTGACATGACATATGCGTATCACATGCAGATGGGAATTTGCACCTTAAGATACTTTCAAATCTGTCTTTGCTGGTTGAAAGCTGCCCAAACACTACCACCTCACAGAATGAATGTATTAGTGGCCAAAGGAAGAAACATGATTCTGCTCCTGAATAAAAGTAGACACTTGAATTCTCCCTAACTGAATGACATGCTTTTATTTTGTATTGTGCTCTGTGGTAGGAGGTGCTTTTAGTGCTAGTGGTTGACCAGTGAATGGGGAGAATGGTGTGGGTAGAAACCCCACTTGCTTTGCTTGGAGGTGTCAGAACTCAGACTTGGACATAAATATGGAATCTGATAGCAGAAAGGGGAAGTAGATATTCTGGACTGATTTTTATTTTCCTCCATGCTGAAGGGAACAACCAAACCACCAATAGCAGTGTTGTGTAATGAGCATAGTTGAACACTAGAGCAGGTTGCCTGGAGAGGTTGTGAGTCTCCATCCTTGGAAATATTCAAAACCCAACTTGAGACGGTCCTGGGTAATCTGCTGTAGCTCATCCTTACTGAGCAGGGGGTTGGACAAGATAATCTTTGGGGGTCTCCTCCCTCCTCAACTACTCTGCATTCTGTAGCTGAAAGAGGTTATAACACATTCTGTATTAACAGAAGACATATTATGATAGAATGGAGTATTTAGAAAGCAGCCATCCATACTACTCCTCAAGTGCTTACTGGCACAAAAATCCTTTTGATTGTTTTTTTGCAGAAGAAGTAGAGAAGTTTCTGACATCAGTACTAACTTCTCAGAGTTATACTAGGTTTTCTGGGCATAAAGAGCATTTTGACTAATTTATCAGACCGAAACGCAGCAGGATGCAACTACAATAGGGAGAATTTCAGTCACGTGCTGGAGGATTTAGACCAGTCTCAGACTTTAGAAACAACTCACACAGACACAGAGCTAGTAAAAACACCATTTATCGCCATGTGAAAAGCTGTTTTCAATAGTGGAGCACAAAAACTGACCCCAAAGAATAAAAATATTAGTAATATCTTGCCTTGGCAATCAACGGAGTAAACTCCACAAAAGCTAATGAAGCTGGAGATATATGACATTTCTCCTGGTTGTTTACAACAGAATACGAGGAAAAAAAAAACTCACATAGTTATGGGTCAGTCAAGAGTGAGGATCTGCAGGAACTCATGTTTATTCACTTGCCCATCTCCATCCAAATCTGCTTCATCAATCATTTCCTAGGGGAGAACAAAGATTTGGAGACCAGATTAGGTGGGCTCTGAGAGGGTGGAGACCCAGAAAGCCTGAAAACCTCTTAAAGTCTCAAGCAAGACTTCAGTTTAATCCCAAGTGAGACAGAGATTGTGTGTTAGACTTTAGCCCTTGGACATAAGATGGAGTTCAGAGGAGGAATGGAGACAGGAGGAATGAGAGCAGCAGTGATGAGTTGTGCCTTGCAAAGCGACACAGAGCTTCGTTACCCCTACTAATGTTCCTTGCAGGAAGGCAGAGCCCTCCCTCCTTGAGTAGAGAATAGGAGCAATGTGCTTTTATGTCACAAACCTGCAGCTCTTCATCCGTGATGTCCTCCCCAATCTCAACAGCCACCTGCTTGAGTTTCTCAAAGGAGATCTTGCCGGTGCCATCACGATCAAAGAGCTTGAAAGCTTTCAGGATCTCCTCTTTTGAACATTGCTCCGCCTTAACAAGGAAATGGAAAATGCCACCATGCAAGGATGACATTGTTTCACTCTACAGTCCCCCCTCAAGCACTTTAGACAGCAAGCATTTGGAATCAAATCCAAGCCAACATTTAGGGGAAAGCATGGTCATAGCAGAGAGTTATCTACCAGGGCTATTTCACATTTACTTTTTTTTTTCTTCCCCTCCCATGTCATTACGTATTAAAGGAAAAAACTCCCAGAAAAGCTGTTTGAACAGCATGGGAACTTGGCTGGAAATATCCTGACCATGCTTTGTCAGGAAAAGAGGGATTAGCAGAACTACTGGAAGAAGAAGCAGTTGCCAAAATGAACCCATGGCTGCAGCAATATTTCACTTCAGAAGCAAGTCTGCCTGTGCTCTAGCCCTTACTCTTCTTGCTCCCAGGCAATGCATATGCAAGCCCAGGTGTAGGCTTTGCCTGAACTCCAGAGCATTACTGGAGGGAAGCTTGGATGTACACTTACATCTTAGCATGGGCCCATAGCCCGGTAACTAGGACAGCAGTCGCAAGGGAATAGTCACACCAGATATGGCCCAGTTACCTCCTGCACATCCTACAGAACCTTGCTATGAAACTACAAGGATGACAGAGGCAGGACCAGCCAAGCTGGCACTCTTCTAACATGGCCTTTGCGAACATGCAGTTATGACTAGAAGGTAGAGAGGTGTCTGAGATACAGGAATTTGGATGAGGAAACATGAATCAGAAAGCTGATATTAAACAGCACTCTTAGAACACTCCACAAACTTGAGTGGCTATTGTTTGCAGGAAGTGCTGACTGTGTCAGTGGGTTGCAAGGAATGATTTCTCTGTGGATGGTGATTGTTCATCTGATATACAATATTTGTAGAGCACTGTTTTAACGAAAAAAAAAAAAAAAAAAAAACTTGCAACTATAGGCACAGTACTGAAATTTCATGTGTAAAGGTTTAAGGAAGGGAAGGGGACAGCACCAATCCACACAATGCATTGGCCTTTGCAGTAGTTTCACTGCTAAAAGATGAATCCTTTCCTCAGTTGTTTCAAGTCCTCCAGCTTCTCGGTGAAGATCCCAGGTGCTCTGTGTGCTCAGCACACTCCAGAATGGGGAGGAGCTGTCTGCTGAAATGCAGCTGTGCTCTAGCAGAGCCAGCCATTCTGCTCCCTGTACAGTCCAAGTAAAGAGACAGGAGGGCTAAACACCCTCAGGGAGATATCTAAAATAGCCCAGATAAAACAGAAATATTCCTGTTTCTCCCCTGCAGGGAGCTAGGATCACCCAAACTATTTTGGGTACCTGCACTTTGAAGTGGGGCACGGGGAATCTCACTTTTTGTGACCAAATAGGTTCACATACCATTTTCCGAGTCATCACCTTCAAAAATGACTCAAAGTTTATCTTCCCTGACCCATCCTCATCAATTTCAGATATAATTTTCTTCATATCTTCTCTCCTGAGTTCACAGCCTAGAGCTGTCAGGGGTATCTGCCAAAAGAGAAAACAAACTAGTGTGTGTCTTGGAGGACAAATCAAACAGCAGCAAAGAGAGCAGGATGCCTGAAACAACTAGATATATGAAAGCAGAGGGGAAGTACCAGAACACTTTGCTACATTGGAAATTAAATGCAAAGATAAGATCGCAGCCTGTCAACACATAGATAATAGAGCAAATCTCATTCCTATCTGCTCCTTACTCCCCTACTGGAATGCACTGTATCTTTCCCTGCCCGGAAAATAAGATTATTTATTTTAAAGGGCCCAATGCTGGCAAATGCTTAATGGCTTAATTGCCTTCAGATCCTTCACGTCGATTTGTCCGGAGCCGTCGGGGTCGAGCAAGTCGAAGGCTTTGCGTAACTGCTGCTTCTCCTCCTCGCTGAGCGGGAAGGCGGGGGGAGGTCTCTTTCCCCGGAGCCGCCCCGCCGCCGCCGAGGCTTGTTGCTGCGGGACAAATAGCCACGGGGCTCAGAGGGCGACCAGGGGAGGGCGGGCGGGGGATGGCCGGGGTAGAGGCACGACGAGCCCCGCCGCGGCTCTCACCATCCCGCCGCTCCGCCGCGCTGTGGTAGCCGCAGCTCTCATTGGCCAGCGCCCCTGCTCCTCAGTGTAAGATGCAAGCCGATTGGCCGAGGCGCTCGCTCCCGCCCCTCTCCCCACAGCAGCCGTTGCCGCCCCGCGGGCGGGGCGCTCCTACGCCTGAGGCGACCGCGGCCTCGTCTGCCCGCGCGCAGCGCGCCGGGCAATTTGAACTTTTTTTTTTTTTTTTTTTTTTGGCAATACAGCTGTTTTACCACATGGGGGCACAACACATCACAAGAATTTTCTTCTACCCCACCATGTTTCTTCTCAGTTACACACAGTGAAAGGAAACACAAGGGATTACTTTTCTTTCTAAAAAAAGAAAACGGCTTTAATTGAATTTGGCCTATACCATTGTTGTATTCACTTATTATTTTTGATGTTGAGCTTAAGCTTATACTTTTCCCGTGTTCTCAAGTTGTGGATGTAAGCTAAACATTCATGGCAGCACTGGGAAAAAGGTAGATACTAACTCTGAAAAGTAAAGGAACAGATTAGATTTCTGAGTCATGGAAAGGTGAGAGAATTTCTGGAAAGGAAGAATCTCTTTCCTTTGCCTGAGAGAAAGGCCCGAGAGTTGGAGAGGTGGCATGGCCCTTGCGTCAGGAGGGATCAATTACACACTTACCTCGGAGAGCTGCCACTTCAGAGACAGGATATCCTGCAGCCACTGCTTCTGTAGTGAAACGCTTTAGAAGCAGAGCCCTTACAAAGTCTATTTAAAAGTTAAAACTTGTTTAAAAAAAATCTGGAAGAATTGTTTTGTTTGCCAGCAAATCAGAGTGAATGTGGCACCTGCTGAGTTGTTTGTATTTTTGTATACATCTTTCCACAACTCTGATGGCTTAAAATAAAAAACTTTATTTTAAATACAAGCCTACATTTGAAGCCACTGACTATTCTCCAAAACATATAGAATTTTAATAATCAGAACTGGTCCCTTTTTCCAGAAATTTATTCAAACTTCTGAATTGAATAACAATAAATTAATCTGTACCAGATTATCTACTAACTTTTTTCTTTTTTTTAAGAACATATTAAAAAAGGGGGAGGGAATAATGTCCATAAAGCACAGTAAAAAAAGCTTATCCCTGCAAATATATCATACAAAGATTTCACTGTAGCTGAGTCCATACCAAAGGCATTAGACAAAAATACCACTTCAACTGGTGGGAAAACACAGATTTACCGTATTTGGTTTTCAGACCTCTCTTAACCAAACCATATGCATTTAACACATGGTTTTTAGTCATATAAGAATCTGAATGCTGTCACTGAAAATGTGATTTGTGTATCTAAAACATAACAGTGTAAAATCTTAGAAGCACAAACAAGCAACAATATTTCTACATGTAAACAATTTAGCAGTTAGTAACTGTACAAAGACATGAATTTAATATAATTGACTTCAAAATAAATTGACCTAACTTATTTGTTGTCTCAAAAGAAATAAAAGACTGGAGAAAAACAAAAGTTAGACACCTATCAAAAGTATACGCACAAATAAATAAAATTGAGCTTCAGTAAAGGCTGGTCTTCTTCATGATCCGCAAGAATTCTTGCTCATTCACTTCCCCATCCCCATCTCTATCTGCTTCATCAATCATTTCCTGAAAGACATTTGTATTCAAAAATTAAGTTAGATCCACTTGTACGGGAAGACAATTTTACCTCAAATATTAATATGCTCATATAAAAATAAACATGCATACCTATGTAAGAAATATTTTCCTAACAGCTCAAACATAAAGATCCTTTTGGATGGCATAGGACCATAGCACCTAAAACAGACTGTTGCCTTTACCAAAAGCTCATTGACCCCAAAATTGCTTCCTTCCCCCACTAAAGCACAAACTCCCATTCCTTATTTTCACTAGCTCTAGGAC
>JAUBNY010000256.1:3257800-3282626 GCA_032275445.1 Crypturellus soui | reverse complement strand
AAAGATGGGTTCTTGATGCCAGTCAAGATGAAGACAGAAGACCGCTTTGTCTGTTGTCTAGAGGTGGGATCCTTCCCACTCATCCCTTCCCTTTCCTTCCTGCATGCTGCCATATATCCCTTTATTATCTAACTCTTTTGAGGTCCATGATTCAGGGAGATAGATTAGGACTTCCTTCAGAAGCTGGGCCAGAGCATCACTGTAACGGGGGGAAATGACAGAGGCTCTTTGACGGGCTAGCTCACATGCACCGAGATCCTTCAATGACGGCTGTGTATGTAGCAACTTCTGCAAACTTGCTTTTTGTCAACACTGCCACCACAGTCCCCAGAGGTGCTCAGGCTTGCTCAAAGCTTTATTCACAGCAGTGCAGATGTGCTCGAAGACACATCTCCTTTGAGGGTACGGCTTCTCTGGAGCTGTAGGGAGGACAGGAAGAGAGAGCAGAGAGACGGCAAGAGGCCTCGCTATCATAAGGATGGGAATATTCCACTGTTCTCCCATCCCTGCCGTGCAAGTGAGGTCCCCCACATGGGTGGAGGACAGAAGAAAGTGGAGGCATGTAAAAGAAGAATAAAAGAACATGATGGGGACGTACAATCAAAGTCTAAAGGGAGGGCTGCTGGCAGTCTTTACTCTGCAGGATCTTGCCTGGGGCCTGCAAGCACACGGACATTGAGAGACCACGCACTGCTTACATCTAGGGACCTCGTTCCCCCAAATTCTCCATTCTTCTTTTCCCAGCATTGTCCTGGAGATCTCCTTTTATTCACAGGAAGACTTCAGACCTGATGAACTAAGGTCATTAGGGGAAATCACTAGGTAATGAGGATTTTAGTGAAGGGAGCTATGAAAGTTCTCTGTATGGAAGTGCTTTCTAGGTGTTTTATTTATTTATATAAAAGGTTAATATGGGATAATGACTTTGTATTTTTGCAGTGGGACTGGAAGAATCAGAGAAGTATTTACTCTCTGGCAGTATTTGGCTTGACCTGGGTTCTTCCAAGGGCAGATAGCACCTGTTGCTGTGAAATCCTAGAGCAGACAGTAGTCTGAAAATGATATTTTTTAACAGACATAAATACCTGGAACTGCTTGTAAGGAGGCACTTTTCTCCCTCTCCAATTCCTGCCCTGGGAGCGAAGTTGGTTCTGGTGCACAAGCGTTAAGAGCCTCACAAAAGAGAATGAAACCATCAAGACTTGGCACAGAGGCAGCCTGCATTTCCATTCCCTGTAAATTGCATAGTCACTGGTTCACAACTCTCTCCCAGTTTATTTTAAGAGGATTTTTTTTTCTCTGTAATTGCACTGATTTTTTAGGTGCTCATTGTTTTTAAGGAGCAAACCTTGCCTGAGTGGAAGGTTGTCTTGGGAGTAGAAAGCAACTCCTTGTCAACAACTCTGAGTCCTCTCTCCTCCATCATTTGGAGCCGTGGTTCTTAGCAAATCCTCTGTGCTGATGGGCATGGTTTATAACAGCAAAGTGACTGCCTAACTTCAATCTCCTCCAGGCAAAAAATAAATTATTATATGCTGTGATCTGCCCCTAGTCACCAAACATTTGTGTGGTGTTTAATGTGAGGCAGATAGACAGGCTTTCTTCCACCCACAATCCTTACAGAGTGACCTCCCCTCTCTCCTTGCGCTCCCCAAGTCACAACTTTCATGCCACAGAGAGTGAGTTTGATCCTGGCAGTGTCCCAGAGTAATGCCATCACATCACCCATTTCTTCCAAGAGGCAATTCCAGTCTAGCATGCTAACAAGTTATTGGCAGCCCGTTACCCTGGTGTTGGTTGCAGCAGGACGGGGCTAAGCACCAACTGCTGAGGAGATCTTTTCTTGCAGTTTTGTCAGAAGTACTGCGTGGACCTTGAGAACTGAACATGAACTGAACTGGAGAGGCAATGTAGAGAAGGAAGGAAGAAAAAAAGGCTGAAATGGAACTAAAAGATTATTTATTTATTTATTTATTTATTTTTTCAGAGATGACATGAAGACATCTGGTAGGGCTGGATGGATAACTGTGATAATGCTAAAGGGTCTTAATTCTGCAAATAACTTAAATTTATTTCCTGACAGATGAGACCTTCTTTGCACTGTCAGGGTGTTTGAAATGAACCTAGAGATGCCTTACAGGAAATGCGCAGAGGCTGATATGCAAGGAGGACATAGCTGATCTAGCAAGACCCTTGGCTGGCACAACCTGAAAATATCTGGGCTCATGACTGGAAGTGGACTGAACACTGAACCCTCAACACTGGGACCTGCCATGTCCAGTCTTCTTGGGGTGGTTACTCCTAGAAATTTTGACACTCAGTGATTGAAATGAGTGTGCAACAGCATTAGAGTCATTAACTGGCTGGTTATGGCATTGTATGGCAATCTGATGATAGTAACTGCACACCTCTTTCTTCTCTTCTCCTTTTTTTCTCCTTTTTTCAGTCAATAGCTGTGGTGAGAATTGACACTTTGAGTGCGAGCATCATGGCAATTGTAGAAGAGGTGATAACTTGTTTAGAATTGCTCCTGTTGAGCCTGCAACCTCATACACTACATAACCTGGATATCTGGGGTCGGTCAGCTGTCTAATTGCTGAAACACCAAATCGGGAAGGTTGACAGGTAGGTATTGGTGTAGGACAAGGACACTGGCAATCACAGTGGTCACGCCAATGAGCAGTTTCATCACACGGCCGTATCTCCAGCTGATCTGTGCCTCTTGCAGAGGCCTTCTCAACTTCATGAAGAAGGTCTCATCTTCTCATGGTGTAGGCCTAAACCTCTGTTAAGAGAGGGATTTTCTTGGCAGTGGAAAGGATGCTTGCACAGCTGGACTGCACACAGAGGCAATGGACTTAGACATCACTTCCGAAAGCAAAAAACAGGAGAGAAGCGAGAGTGGTGGCTCAAGGAACAGCTTGGCTGGGGGGAAAGGAAGGATACTTCTCTCCTGTGCTGGAAGACCTGAAACCAAAGAATGAATGAGCCAGTCTATACCCTTCCGAACTGTGGCTCTCCTGAGGCCTAGTTTTGCTAAGGAGGCACCAGCGTAGTCAGTTTCTCCCATAGTCATGGGCACACACAGCAAAGGGAATTAAAATTTGATGGTTTGGTCTGAGATGACCAAAGAACTTCAAGACTTGATATTTGCTTGGCATGTTCAGTCAAGTGGTCTAGCTCAGAAGGGATATGCTGTTTTCAAGTGTGATCCGAATGACAGGAAGTGGTGAGTGGAAAGGATGGAACTACCTGGATGCAGCTATTGTTTAACAACACCTAAAGCAAGAAAAGCCTTTAATCTCTGGGAGCTGGAGGCTTCACTCCTCCCTCCCACTCCTACAGAGAGTTAAGAAACTGGGAAGTCTACTTTAATTTAATTGAGCTGACCTTTAGGCCACCCTCACCCAAACCAAGTTGCATGAGCCAGCCCCATCTCTGTCACATCCCATGGAGCACACAAAGCCACACACAAAGTGCTTATACTTTACCCAGATACCTTCCTTGGCTCCATCAGACATCAAAAACTTTCTAGGGGTTACTCTTCCCATTAGCTAAATTTGGCTCAACTTGTGGGCTATGATAAAACCATGTAACCTGCAGGAAATTTAGGACAGCTCCAGAGGTTCTGTTCAAATCTTGCATGGCTGCAAGGACTAGGGCACAAATAGGGGATATCCCTGATATCTCATAAAACTGCTCAGCATGGAAGGGGCTACAGGGACAGGGATAAGTGCATGTAGTGCAGGTGATTGGCCCCTGCAGACTTTATAGCAGCTCAAAGAAGAGTGTGGTTAAGGTGCTCTCTGCTAGAGTGCTAGAGTCAACTGTGAAGACACATGTAGGTGTTTTCAGGGTTAAAACAGACTGTGGGGTTCACAGCTGTTTTCGTTTGCATCCCCACAGGCTTTCCTATGAGCAGAGGGAGCACTTGTGCATGGCAGAGTTTGCAGGAGGATCGATGCAAGGCGCATTCACCCAGCCACCCTGAAAAGACTTTGTGGCTTTGGCCCTTTTCCAGGAAGGGAGCTGGAACAGCATGGTCTAACCCACCGGAGAGCACACAGAACAAAGCATTATTAACAAATGCATGGAGCAAGAGGCCTGCATGTAGCTTCTTAACTGCTCACTGGGCAACGCTTGATTGAATGAGAGTAAAATCTAGTGCATCTGCCTGCTGATGAGGGAGAGGGGAGAGTCTAGGAATGAACTGACCCACCAATGCAACCTGATAAAGACTGATGAAGTCGGAAGGCACCTATGACTTGCTGCAACATGTTGTCCTTTCAAGCCATGGTGCTGATGAAAACCCCAAAATGAAGTGCAGGCTTTTCTTAATTCATATTTATTTCCTGGACAGAATAAGGTGATCTAAACTGGGGATGTAAAAGCTTTCAGAGTTGAATCCAATGAAGACTCAAGACATGTTTCTGAGACCTTTGCTGCCCTATCAGCCTAGGGATGTGCCTGCCTTGCTCAGTTGTTCCCATGCTGTCGCCTCTCCACTGCTATGATTAAGGCTGTGAAAATGAGAAGATGAACCTTCTGGCAGACCTGAAGAGCCAAAAATAATTCAACAAAGACAGAAACTGGTTATTTCCCAGCCAGAGGAGTCTCTCATTCTAATTCATCAAAGAAATTATGGTGCAGGCACACAAAAGAGAGTAATGTTGCGAAGGGACAGCCATTGCACAAATCACCTTCAGCACTGTAAAGCTTAAGTGCAAGTTCCCCATATGTCTTTGGGGTTTGGGGTCCCATAGAGGAAAGCTGAGAAAGTAAAGCTGTGAATGAAGGACAGCACCTCTCTGGTGTTCTCACCCTGCCTGCTCAGAAATAAGGTTTGAAGCAAGCAGGCACTGACATCTGCCCATTCTGCATCACAGAGATGGCGAGAAGAATGGGAGTGAGTATTAAATCAGCAGAAAGACAGGTCCTCCCCTGGCAAAGTGATGCTTGGCAGCACCTCTGATAAGCAAAGTGCTGTTGTGGGCATAGGAAAGCGTCCAGAGCTCCTTTTCTGGATTGTTTCTCCAGCACTGGGTTCTCAGAGTTGACAAAGGGTGTCTGTCTCTGCTGCACCTCACAGCCATGTGGCAAGCAGGTCAGGGCTTGAAGACACCTTGCTGCTCCTCTTCCCAGGGTGTACACTGCGTCTCTCCCGGAGGCTGTGGACAAACTAGGGCAAAGCCTATGTGAAAACAGCAATTTCTGGCTTCATGAGGTGATCACATCTCTTGGCCAGTTCCCTTCAGTGCCTACAGCAGCAACAAGGATGTCACCTCAAAGTTGTCTCAGCTCTCCACATCCACGGGGTGTAAGAAAGGACACTGGGGCCAACCTGCCTGCCCAGAGATGGCCATACAAGGGCACTGCAAGGGCTGATCTGTAAGAGCACTGTGTCCCCAGCAGTGTCTCAGGGACACTTAAGCATGGCTCTGTGACCATGTAGCAAATTCAAACTCAGAAGGCAGCACATTCATTATTTTCGGTCCTCTGAAAACTCAAGTACATGGTGGATTGGGCTTTGAGACTATCTTGGTAACCGTATCACTTAAAAAGTTAGTATTGAAAGCAATGAAGCAGATCTATTGAATTGATCTCCACATTTGCATGAGAGTCTGGAGTCTCTGCACAGTGGCCACCTAAGCTTTAACTGAACCTTTGCTCTTCACAAAGCCCGAAGAACCTTGTACAGCTCCCTTGTAAAGGGAGCTTTAAGATTTCCTCAATTTAACCAAAATATCCTGCAGCCCATTTAATAGTACATTATGAAGTTTTATCATAAATAATTAACACTGAGCTACAATTGACATTATGAAGCATGTGGTTGGCTCATTTAGTATCTTGTAACAGCCAGTCATTCACCAAGGTGGGGGGAGTTACACAGTCATCATGGCAAAAATCAGCGATTTCCACTAGCAGGAGGCTGGCTTAATCCAGCTTTCTCTGGTACAGAGTATGACAGCTGCTTAACAGCTCCCTGGAACAATAACAACAATCACGAGACACAGCACAGGAGAGGCAGAAAGTGGCCCCAAGTACTAAACAGGGGAGCAATCAAACATATCTGTATCCGTATTCTGATACCAAATGCTTTCCCCTCCTAGTCAGCATGGACTATGTCCTCAGGATGCTCGTCTGCGTATTTCCTTCTCATGGGACTCTGGGTGTCAGATACAAACCTGCCCTTACACTCATTATTAGCTCCTGGTGATTTCAGCAAGAAGTTAAGACCAGAGGCTCATTCCTAGCAATGTGCCTGTCCAAATTTACCCTCAGTCCTACCTGGCATTAGAAGTCTGCTCACTCCTAGCTCCTGAGTGCCAGGCAGTGGTTTGCCCTCCTGGCTACACTCCACAGGTGGCTATGCTACTTGTCGACAGGCAGGGAAACTCTCAAAAATTTGGCTTTCAGCAATGTCAGTGCTACATGGAATGATTGTCTCCATTTCAAGGTAACGGAGAACAAACTTTGACCCAGAGCTTATAAAACACAGAGGAACTTCCAGTGGAAAAGATATAGTGTCGTGTAAGTTGCTATCATGAGTAGACCAACCACAAGATACAGGGAGTACAACAGAGTATCTCCAGCAGGGTGTCTCCCCCTGAACCCTCACAGCTGGTGTGCACTGCCCGGGGATATCCTGCTGTCTGTCCACCTGCCTTTGCACCAGAGAAGACAGCAGCACAAAGACAGCAAACACATGTTGTTCTGTGGAAAACGGTTAACTGTGATGGGTGACCTGCTTGAGAAGAATTAGTTAGGGCTGGAGAAGTGACCCCATGTGCTACTGCTCAGGTTGGTTGCACTGCACAGCTGCTGGGTGCTGCACACAGCTGTAGAGCAGCAGATTCCCGTGGTTTTAGCTATAGAGTACACCTAGGTCTAATCTATTTGTTCTTCCCTCTTTAAGCTGTGTTGTTTAGTAAAGACACACAGGCATCACATTTGAAAACGCACTTAGACTTGAATCAAACAGCACAGCTGGGATAAGAAAAAAATCCACGAGAAGCTGAAGGTTAGTCAGCACTACCATACACTGGCTGCAGGAGACGTAAGACTAAAACGTAAGATGTGCTGAGCAGAGTAGCCTGCGAGGGTGAAACCCGGGCAAAGACAATTAAAGCATCTCCAGGAAGAGTCATCAGAAGCCATTAGCTCTGTACACAGACTGTACTCCCTCCCTGGCTCCCTGCAAGGAGACTCTGGTTCTAATGGGAGAGACTGGAGCCTGGGACTCTTTGGGGGTTTCTGCTGTTGCTGGGTCTTGCTGACCTAGTCCTACAGGGCATGGCTAAAAATGGAATAATGAATTTGGCATTCCTAATCTGTGGATCCTACAAGCAGATTTCACTTGGGATCCCCAGGTGTATAGCACTAATACAAATAAGCAAGAGAGACCTCCCATACTGAAGTATTAATCTCAGTGTTAAGAACCAATTCTGGAATCATTGTGAGATACAGAGCAGATGTGTACATAGAAATATTGTCCTATGGATTGTAAAACTCACCAGCAATTTTCTCTTTGAGTTAAATGCTCAGTTTTATGGAAGAACATGTTTTTGCTTCAATATTTAGCCAACAGTTATGCACAATATGATCGGGGAGTGCTTTTCCTGGAGCTAATGATGAATGAGGCAGAATCTGCTGAGTAGCCTTATAGAAGAGTCACTGTGTGCACCCCTGAAAACAAGCTCTGCAAAGCGAGCTCACATGTAGCAGCTAGATAGTCACAGAATAGTTAAACATGACTTTGCACACACACACACAAAAGAACTTTTTTTCTTGTGAAACTAAGACCTTCCTTGGTATAAATAAAACATCATCCTTAGTTATCATTTTCATATTTCTCAGAGAGCACTTATTTTTCTTGAGCTACTGGAAGTGTTACTGAGATATTGTGGATGAAATATAGATTTTATCCCTGATCTCTCAATCTCCTGATGCCTAATGTTTCTGAAATCTCACAGGAGCTCCTCTACTCAGTGATCTGAAGCTAAGTCCTACAGCCTTCCTTAGACCTCATGGCTAAAACAAGTAGAGGTGAGAAGACCTTAGTCCTAGCAGTATTCCCACAAGGCTTCAGCGGGATCTCCTGAGCGGAGTGCTATTATTGTAGGTGAGACCTGAGGTGAGATCAAGACCACAGTATTTGTATAGCAAAAACAGCAGATTAAATTAAAATATTTCCTTAACATATATTTTTAAAAAATCTTATAACTTTATTGGAACCTCTTATTCTCAATGGTCCCAAATACCTATGTACCGTGTCTCTGGTCTTGCTGGAGTCAAATATTAAACCTGTAGGTGACTGCAGTAAGACTGAGCACCCTGTAAGGTCCCAGTTCTTGATTTTGATAGCAACAGAAGAAACCTCAAAACTTTCTCCTTGGAGATGTAAACTAAGAGATATCTCAAGAGTGAGTGGCAACAGACTTGTCTTGTTGCTCTTTGGAGCTCCCATCCTCTTCTGACCAGACTCAGGGGAAAGTGATCCAAATTCTGCAGTATGGCTGTGAACAAGAACAGAACTGAGTCCTGGACCTGGATTTCTTCATAGTACACGTCTGACAGTGTCCTGCTGGTGAATCTAGAGACTTTAAAGCCCAAATCATCATTCCTGACCTGCTGAGATATTCAAGACTGTACAAGAATGTCATGAAGATCTGACCCTTAACTGACACAGTGATTTATTTGCTCATTGTCTTTATTTCCCTACACTAACCCTTGGCTAGTGTAGGGAAAGTGTAGTGTAGCTATGACCAAAAGCCAAGGCGGGCTGCAACGCCACATCTGTGTTAACCTTCCTCTTGCAAGGTCACCTCTCCGCAAGCTCTCCCTGTGTCCTGAATCCCTACAGTTCTTCTACCCTCAGACATATTTTCTCCCTTTTTCTACTGAAAGTGTGTCCCCAACTTACCTCTGTGTCCTGATACCCACAGCACTGAAAGACCTTGGGGTGCACACTTACATGGGAGGGCATGATCCTACAGTCCCTACTCAGACAAAATTCCCCAGGCTGGGTGAAGAGCTTGGAAGTTGGTAGAAGGAGAGCTCCCCTCTCCTTCACAGTCAGCCCTGGGGTTTGCCCCTAATACATGAAGTGGCCTGCCCCATTTCCCAAACTCTTTCCACAGTCAGCTCATTGAGAATTTTCTTCCTGGGCTCCCCCTCAAGCCCAACTGTCCTTCTCTCTGCTCAGGCACCTACGAAGCCTGTAATTACTGCTTTACTCCTTTTTCCCCTGTAGTGGAACAGAGACTACTTCAAGCGCTGGCCTCTTTAAAAATACATCTCCTCTGCACTGCACTAAAACACATAGAATAATAGAAGAGAGTCCATCAGCATGGGCACCCTTTACCTGTATGACTTTCAAAGGCAAGAATCTTTTAAAGAACATGGAGGATTTTCTCTCCTCCAGATACAAAGTTGAGCACAAAGCTGCGACATGCTGGAATTTTAACGGGGGGGGTGGTTCCTGCATCCCTCTTCTGTCCTGAGGGCTGGTCATAGTGACATGTGTGTTGACTGGAGAGTCAGTCAATGCTGCTGTATCTGGGGGGTGACAGTGCTGGTGACCTTCCCTCCTGCTTCTACATTTCCTCAAAAGCCCTGTATGATGCTTAGAGCTACAAGTTCCAATCACAGAGTTTAGCGATGAAGGCGCAGTGGGGAGCCAAAAGTAGGAGACTGCAAAATCCTCTCAGGGGGGTCCCACTGATAATCCGCATGCATCCTGGATATCAGCAACCTCTCTTACCACATTTCGCTTCCCAGCTGGAAAGTCAAACTCTTGGTGGTGCGATACAGTGCTGCAGGAGGAGCTGTGCTGGCTCTACTTAATCTGTGGCCCAGAAATAAGAGGTGTCCCCTATGCCTGTAAAAATGAAACAGTGTGAAAGCAATCTGATGCAGTACATCAGCTACCGTTCCAAAAATGTTCCAGAAGATAAAGGAAGGATAATATTTTCCCTTAAATCTCTTTCATTCAGGTACATCTGCATTTGTCTATAATTGCCAGCCTTGATTCATCATATATCAATATTCATAGATAACTTTAGGCACATTCTTATGTGCTTTAAGGGGTGGTGACATGCACATGCTGGCCTGGATCCTTCTAAATACATGCTGAAGCCTCAAGAGATCAACACCTGAGAAGCAAGCACTGCATTGCCAGAGAGGCCCTTGCTGCAGGGCCACCAGCAGTTCCTTTTCTGGACTCACGTCCTGGACCCGCAGACCATCTTTCTTCGGGAAGACTTGCAGCACTAGGGGTAGACTCACCTCTGCTGAACTGTTATTATCTGTTCGTAGATGTCTCTACCTGAGCTGCTCATCTAACATCTTCATGATCTTTAAGTAAGATGCCTTCAGGGCATAATTCATCTATTTTTTTTCAGAAGTCAAATTTAGAAAGAGCTTAACTGTACTGGTGACTCTTCATTGACCATAGCTGAAGCCCAGAGGTCACTCACCCAAAACATTGACCTGTGCTTTTCTGCTTTGGTGGCCCCAGATGTGTCTATGTCTGGACTCAAATCTTACCTCTCACTATGGATGACTTAGCTACTGTCTAATGCTTTTGAGCTCCCAGATGAACAATCTCCTGGTGGAAGATAAGGGACTAGTCCCATCCCAGTCCGTCCCATCTACTTAGAAGTAGCAGAGAAGGCAGATACCCTTAGAGGTGAACTTACTGCTAAAGCTGCGGATTTGATAAATCTCAAAGCCTCGTCCTATATCAAACCTCAAATGAAAAAAGATTGCAAGAGCTGAGTCTTCAATACAATCAATATACCTTTCATTTAATGCTATTTTTGCTGCAGGATCATGGTTCAGGGGCTTTGCCCTCCAGGAACAGAGAGAAAGGAAGGGTAGGAGAGTGTGCAGGTGTCTGAGAGGGTGTGCTGTTTGTGCGTGTCTGCGTGTGCATGCTGCCTGTGGGTGCACTGTGCGATACCCATCTGTTGGTGTCCTGTGATACCTTTGCGCACAGGCGTGTGCCTTTCTGATCCTTCTTCCAAAACTCTTGCCTGCTCTTGCCTTGCAGTTTTCTCAGTCTCTGCCTGCACAGTGTGCACCGCAGAGAGGCTCAGCTCAGAGGGGTATGGGGCCTGTTTGCATTTCAGCCTGGACCCCAACACCTGTGCATGCTGCCCCAGAGGAGAGGAGAGGCCCCTCAGCAGTGAGGTCAGTCTCCCAGGCCACGCAGCAGGGCCACTAATTTTCCCACTACTTTCACACCCTGGAGAGCAGCACTGTGGCAAGTAATAGCAATTCAGCAGCAGGAGCAAAAGAGCAGAGACCCTGAAACATGTGACAAGGAGGGAGAGAGACCAAATCTTGGAGCTCTCCCTGGGCTTTCCTTGTCCCCTGCTCTTCTGACTCCCAACTCTGCTTCTGGGAGAAAGGACCAGGGGCTGTTCCCTGATTGTGTGGCCAGCAAGGATCAAAAAGGGGAGCCAGGCTGTTGCAAGAGAAGTGGCCAAAGGGGCTCTTCTCCACCTCCTCTTGGACCCTCCCACATATGTAACCCACGATCCAACACCCATTCCTGACAGGAGTAATTCCCAGGTCACCTTGCCTTGCTCCAAGCTCAGTCCTGTCCAGTCCCCAGGGTAATGAGTTTGCCAGGCCTCATGGCTACTCCCAGAGCCACAACCCGCCTAACAGAGCCCCGACAACCCCCAGCACCCTCCCCAGCCCAGGCTGTGCCTCCCACTGCAGACTGAGTCTGCCCCTCTGTGAGCTGCGTTTTGCTCTAGTCCCTCGTGGATGCCCCCTTACCTGGCGGCTGGCAGTGCCCTTCAGGGACCAGGACTTTCCTGTCGCTGCCCACGGCAGAGCCCTGGGTGGCCCAGCCTCACTCTAGCTCCTGAGCCGAGCGCACATTTGCCTAAGCGCTTTGCATTTGTGAGTGGGAAATACCGACTCGCCTTTTTATGATCACGGGTGATAAATATTGCATCGCTTGCCTCACAAACTTTTAAGAGCAGCGGCAGAGTGGCACCTGCAAGCCGCTGGCTCTGGTCACTGCCACCGGCCAGGCACAAAGGCCCTGCGCCTTGACCACAGTCCGTGCGGGATTTGGGTGCTCTCCATTTCCGATGGGGGCCATGCCAGGAGAGCCGCTCCGAGGCAGGAGGAGCAGCAGCCTGGAGTGTGTTATGTCTGCAAGGGAGAGCTGGGGAGGTGGGGAGAGCGAACAGGGCCCTGCTAATGCTGCACGGAGCTGATTCTCCAAGGCCCCCCCGGGCAGCACTCAGCATCCAGCCTTCATTAAAATTTCATGGCCAGCACTTGGCCAAGGTCTATTTATGAAAATGCGCTTTTCGCTTCATGGAAAAAACGGGAATGAAGCGAAAGAACAAAGGCGGGGAAGGGGTTTGCGAAGCACCCGCGTACGGATCGGCGCGGCCGCAGCTGTGCGGGCCGCGGGACCGCCCGGGACCGGCGCGGGGCTGCCCGGGGCTGGCAGGGCCGCCCGCGGAGCCGCCGCAGCGCCCCGGCGCTGTCCGAGGTGCTTCACCCGCCCCGCGGGCCGTGAACCGTCCCGGGCTGCGCGGGAGGGCGGCCGTGTCCCGGTCCCGGGGTGCGTGGGACGGAGACCGTGTCCCGGTTACCGGCGCTGTGGGAGCGCGGCCGTGTCCCGATCCCGATCGGTCGTCCAGGAGCTGCTCCCGCTGCTCTCCGCGGGTAGAGCGGCCCAGGGAGCGCTGCCCCGGCGGCGAGGCTGCCTCACTCCGTTAGCTCAGGCAGCTTCTCTCTTTACTTTCCTCACAGTTTCGGCTTTTTTTGAAGCCTTTGGTTCCCCCTCTCACCTGCTCTGCCGCTCTTCGTATTTTTTTCCCGATAAAACTATGAATTCGAGAGCGACTTGGCGTGCTTCGTCCGGCTCCAAAGCGGGACACCCGACGGCGACCAGCCAGGCTCGGCACCGGCGCTGCAGCCCCGGGTGGCGGGTCCCCCTCAGCCCACCCGCCCGTCCGCCCGTGCGGACAGCACAACCCGGCTCCCCCCGTCCCGCCGGGGCTTGTGTTTCCGGAGAAGTTGTAACGCAAAAGCACAAAGCTGAGTGACAGGGAGGAGAAATAGGGGTGGGTGTGCTCTGCCAGTGCCGGGGGGACAGTCACCCAGGGAGAGAATCACCTCCGGCGGTTACGACCCCATTTCTAAGTAGTTTTACTTTGTTTTGGAAGAGGCTTCGATGCATTAGGCTGACATCGGTGGCTGCTAGAGACGAAACTCGAAGCGTGTAAAGAGCGAGGAGCTGGCAGGTGAAATACACCTTCTCCAGTGGGCTCAGGATGCTTCTCCGTCCCGGGATCAGGACGGGGGAGGTGTCAGGACCTGACTGGAAGGATTCCCCCTCCCGGGAGAAATATCTTGTCCCTGCACTCGTTTAAGGGCGAGAGGCAGAGACTTCCCCGCTGGCCGCCGCTATCCATCTGCCCGCCCCGCACAAACGAATTTAGCCCAAAGGGGCACGGCTGGGGCCTCCAAGCAAACGGCACCCAGGGAGCAACATGTGGCGGTTTCAATCGGTGCAATTTCGGCTGATCTCGGGCAGGGAACTGGCTGCCTCAAACCCAGCTCGGGTCACTCCTGGACTGAGCGGAGGTGCGGGAAGGAGCTGAAATACAAGCGGGCGGGAGGGCCTTACCGGCTGGACCGGGTCGGGGGTCCGAGAAGGGACGGGGGCGCTGGGGACTCGTTCCCCGGGCGGCCCGAACCCGCACCCGGGGCCGCGGTTTCGGGTCCCGGCGGGGCGGGCAGCGCTGGCAGAAGGCGCGTGGCCGCCGTTCGTTTCGTTTCGCTTCGTTTCCTTTCGCTTCGTTTCGTTTCCTCTCTGTCCCCTCGGGGTAGAGAAAAGCCGAGTCCCTCAGGAGGGTCACGGGGAAAACAGCGGCATTGCAGCGAGCGGCACTAGGCGCGCCGAGCCGAACCGAACCGGGACCCGCAGCCCCGTGGCTCCCGGGGCAGGGGAGCCCCGAGCCTGCTCCTGGGCAGCTCCCGGGAGCCAGTAACTCCACGAGGCAGCAGAGTGAGGTAAAACGTGCATGATTTATTTGAAATGCTGCAGCGTACACGGACACCAAATTTCATTCAGCACACACACAGCGAAACGAAATCTAGTTAAAAAAATAGAAAAAGAAAAGAAGAAAGAGCGAAAATAAAATAAAATAAAAATTAAGGAAACGGAGGCATATTCCTCTATTAAATATGCAAAGAAAAAAAAGTATTCTTGCCTTAGAAAGTGCAGAGTTCACTATTTGCAAAGGCAGCCGCCGCCGCCGCCGCGCCGGCCCCCGCAGCCCGGCTCGGCCGCTGCCGCTGCCGCGGAGGTGCCGCTCCTGCGAGCCCCAGTGCCTTGATTGTCGAAGCGCAGGTTTTGTACAGTGAGATCATATGGATGCCGAACAGCTTAAGCAAAACCAAAGCAAAACAAAACTCCATTTTCCCCAAACAAACCGTGACTCCAGAGTCGTGCCAATTTTTTTTGTTTTGTCTAAATTTTTTAAATCTTTTTTTCCTTTTTTTTCTTTTTATCTTTAATTTAGCAATGAGGTAGAAACAGAAATGCTATTGCAAAAATGCGATGGATTTGCTGGGAGTGGGGGATAGCAAACCAAACCATGCAAGTGCGTGTGTGTGCGTGTGTGGAAGTGTGCGCGGGGACCCTCGGCAGCGAGCGCAGGGAAGCAGGGCTGGCGCCTCCGTATTTACAGCCGTCCAGGACAGCTTTGAGATCTTTTTTTTCTCTCTTTTTATATTTTTTTTTCTTTTTTTTTTCTCCTTTTTTTTTCCTGTTTTTTTTATTTTTTAAAGAAGAGGATCGGTCACTGAAGAAGGATAGGCAGCCCCTATCCATCCGGGAAGCCAGGAAGGGACAGGGGGCTAGAACAAAGACCTGCCCGGACTCTCATCATCGCTGCCCGGTCTCCAGTCATCCCTATACCTCCCCCCAGGCCTTTCATTTTGTCTTTTCTTTTTTTCTCCTTTTTTTATTTTTCAGTTTTGTCTACAAAAGCAAGTCTGTACCAGTCATAACAGCGCAGCCAGTTGGCCCGGGGGTAAGGAGCAGACACCAGGCTCCAGGCTGTTCACTTCGCTTTGGGCAGGTTTATTATTCCTTTTTTTTTTTTCTCTCTCTCTCTTTTCTTAATAACAAACAAACGAAAAGCCCGGCCCGTTCTGGAGGGGCTGGCACCAGAGCCATGCTGGGCTGGCTGCGGGGTCAGGTGCTCCCTGCCACCAGCCTCCCAGCCCCTTCTTCAGTAGGTGGCAGAAAATTTCATCCTTTTCTGCTTCTGTCTCTGATTGCAAAACCAGACCCGCACCACGTTCTTCTTCAAGTCTAACTTCTCAGCGATGGCAGCGATTTTCTCTGAGGAGGGCCGCGGCTGCACAGCAAAGTAGGCCTCCAGCGACCGTTTTTCTGGGGCGGCGATGGAGGTGCGCTTGCGTTTCTTGTCTCCCCCTGTGTAGATCTCTGGTTTGGTCATTTTCTCCCTCTGGGCCCGCTCTGCCTCCTCCAGCCAGGCTTCCAGGATGGGCTTTAGGGCCACCATATTGTTGTGGGACAAGGTGAGCGACTCAAACCTGCAGATTGTGCTTTGGCTAAGGCAGCCCACCCCCGGGATCTTCAGGTTGGCCAGTGCGGAGCCCACATCAGCCTGGGTCACCCCCAGCTTGATCCTCCGCTGCTTGAAGCGCTCGGCAAAGGACTCCAGCTCCCGCGGGTCCGTCTCTGTCTCAGGGCCAGAGATGACAGCGTGGGAAGTGAGGCCGTGGGGGTGGGACATGTTCATAGGCTGGGAGTGGTGGGCCATGTGGTTGATGGCCGACATGTGGGAGTGAGGGTGCGAAGGTGTGGAGCCCACATCAGGGCCTGGCACTCCTCCGAGTGGGATGGCAGAATTGAGGTGGTCCAGGAGCTCTCCATCCAGGCCCTGTGAGGGCTGGTGGTGGTGGTGGTGCGGATGGTGTGTGGTGAGCACAGACGGGTGGTGCAGGTGCACGGAGGATGAGGTAGGAGTGCAAGACACGCTGCTCATGGTGTGGTAGGTGGCATCCGGCTTGAAAGGGTGGGTTTTCTGTGATACTATATCCACAGCGGCCAGAGCCTCAGCACCTCGCAGCAAGGTCTCATCAAAGCCCGCAAAAATGTTACCTTGGATCTGGAAGGAGTCGAGGAGGAACAAAAACAAACCAAAAGACCAGGAGAAGATTAGAAAAAATGCACTGCTTCAGAGATCCCACTCTGCTCCTCAACAGCACCCAGACCAGTAAGACAAACCAAGTTCAACCCTCAACCAAAAAGAGCATTGAGAAGGGGATGTTGGGCCCTGTGCACCCCCCTTTCCTTTGGGGCAACCTCGTCTAAAGAATAGGCAATGCAGAGGGAGGATAGAGCCAAACGGGAGTCCAGCAGAGCCTCTGCTCTGCTGGTTTGCACGACCGAGTTAGGCAAGACGCCTGGGACCGACATGGTACAGCCGCTGTTCCCCAAGCCCCGCTCCCACCTGGGAGCCCCTGCCCGACCAGCTGCCGTAGCGGGGAACCCCAAAGCCCATCGCCCCCCTCTCCAAGTAACTCGTGGGCCGGCGCAGGACGGGGCGCACCGGCGAGCTCGGCGTCTTACCTGGGGGGCGGGCAGGCAGGCTCTGCGGATGGCTTCGGAGCTGCTGTGCAGGTGCGGGTACTTGGGCTCGTGCAGGATGGGGTGCATGCTGAACGCCTGCTTGCTGTTCATGGACATCATGGTGCGAGCGGGGCAGCGCGGGGGCTGCCCGGTGCGGGGGCGCGGTATTGTCTGCCGCCGCCGCCCGGCATCGCGGGCATTATAGGCCGGCCCCCCCGCCCCCCCGCGCCTTCATTGGACGAGAGGCGGCAGGACCCGCCCCCACCCCGCCCCCACCCCGCCCCCAGGGCGGTGATCTCACCCCCCCTTCTCCTTCCTTCGGGGTCCCCTTCCCCAAAACGGTGCTCCCTCCCCCGCGAAATGACCCCGGACCTTCCCGGTCCTGCGCAGCCCCGGGACTCCCCATCGGGGCTCGGATGTCCCTGGTGTCCCGGGCTCCCTCCCCAGCTCTCCGAAGGAAGGAGATCCCAGGCTTAAAATTCACCCTAAGAATGAAAGAAGAAGTTTCATCAACTTTTATCTTTTTTATTTTTTGCTGCTCTTGGATGAGCAAGACTTGGCTGGATCTTGGCTTACCTGGCTTGATTGTATGTGTCCTCCTGCCAGTGCAGCCGCACGGGCTCCGTGCCTGCCCGTCCGTCTGTCCGCAGCCTCCCCTCTCCAGCCCGCAGCTGCCTGCCGGTGCCTCAGCAGTGCGGTCCCTCTTCCTCAGCATCTCCCAGTCCGTGATTATCCCCCTCTGCCCAGGGCATCGCGCTCTCTCTCTCATCCTCTGTCTCCCTCACTGCCCCTCCACCTGGATCCAGCCGCTGTCCAAGTGCTGTGAGGTGAAGGCTGGTGCTTCACCCTGCTCCAGCCGCTCTTAGGCAGACGAGAGCTCCGACACGCAGCAGCGCTGAAGCCAGCGGAGCAGCAGAGGGGGCTTCCTGGTGCTTTCAGGAGAGGGGACGGCAGCTGTTGGGATGGAGAAGAAGGTGCCTGGTCTTGCTCAGAGTCAAGTGACCTCTCCGGGGAGCAGCAGGGGTTTATCCAGCCCAGAAGAGCCAGCCCTAGCAGTCTGTACAGCCCTGCTGCTCTCAGGGTGTGGAGGTGGAGACAGGGCAGTGTTACACAGTTTTCCTGGCCCGTCTCCACTCACCGTCTAGCATTACTGTATGCAGTCTCCTCTATGACATCCCTGCTCACAGGTCTTCTGCTGGGCACCGTGAGTCTGGCAGGGCCAACAAGTGTCCAAAGGAAAAGGAAAATCTAAACTAAGCTCAGTCTTAGCAGAAATGCCCCAAACAAGCTGCTAGCTCAGGTCTTGGCATGCAGAAATAAGGGTCAGATCCAGCGTCAGGAGTCTTGGAAAGCAGTTGTCACCAGGTTTGTCAGACAGGTTGTGCCCAGATTCACACATGCACGTTCAGAGAGAAAGCTGTTAAACCAGACAGGATGCAGCCAACATGCCCATGCACAGGGACAAGGGGAGGCCCTTTGGGATCCAGATTCAGGAGCCCCCTGGGTGGGAGAACGACATCAACTATGCGTTGCCGCCAGGAAAGCTCTCTCTGAAGACCTGATAGATCGTAGAGGGCCCATGCATAATCGCTGTGTACAACAGTACATGAAGCCCTTTCTGCTCGTCAGAGCATCCCCTACACACACCAGGGACCTCTGGTCCCAGCAGAGCAGCTGGCCAACACAGTGATGCTCTCTGACTATCCACAGATAGGAACAGGCGGGAGCCGTGGAGTCTTTCCGCCTTCCGCTTTCCGCCAGCACAGCTCTGAGTCACAGTCTCCCCTCTGCTGCTTGCAGCGACTGCAGCATTCGGTGATGGGCAGAGACGAGCTGCTGCCAGAGAGGTTCACTGGAAGCTTTCTTTGCACTTGAGGCTGAGGCAGAAGGATTGCAAAGGGGAATTGTTCCTCCCGGGGAGTCTGCCATGTGCCCAGCCACTTTCTCTGCTCTTCACATAAACAGCCCATGCACTTGCTAATGCTCAGGCCTGCCAGGAGCTTTTGTTGGGTGACTTTGTCTTTCTTTTCTTCTGCCGGTCTCTTCCTGGTGACCCCCGCCCCATGCCACACAGACCATCTCTTTTTATTCCTGTTCACTCACACCATCCCAGTAGATCAAAGAAGGAAAGCTGGAGAGATCACTTCAATACCTAGCTCTAAAATTAGCTCTTCTTGAGGGAACAAACATTATGACAGGTTGTTTTTTTTCCAGCAATGAACTGCCTCCAAACTCTGCCTCAGAGCATGTCCCAGAGTTTGGGGACTTCGGTGACTAGACCTGGGCATGCTCTACTTCTGCCCACCCTGCAGAGAGGCACCTGGGGAAAATCAGATGACACTCCTCTTCGAGGGGCTCAGCAGGTAGTTTTCTGCATCTTCAGGAAGCCAAGACCTGAACTCAGAGCCTGCAGACAACACATGGCTAGCAAGCTTAGAAAAGAGCACAGAACTTCCTTTTCCATTCTGATCTGATTTCCACTCCGAGTTGTGATCGCATTTCTCAACCTGTAATCACTGAAATGATCACAGGAGCAGCAGAAATTTGTCCCAAGCCAACACAAAGATTCACCTAGCCCTGGATCCTGGGTGTTTGCCTAGGAAAGGTAGATAAAAAACAAGTGACAGCATTTATCTATATTGTTTTCTGTGCCTACCAGGGTTTAACAGACCTTTATTAACTGCCTCTCACAAATCTTCCTTTTTCAAGCAGACAGTGTTTACACTCAGTGCACCAGAGGCCACTGGAAACTAATTTCAGAGCCTCCTGTCCAGCTAGGTCTATGACCAACAAGCTCTAGCTCTGTGGCTTCGAAAAAATGACCCCTGATTTCTTCTTTTGGCTTTCTGCCTCTAATGAAAAATGTTTGCAATGCTCCTCCTAATCCCTGTGTTCGCATTTGAAAAACACCTCAGTGCAAACTCTTCAGAGGATCACCCTGCCTACCAGGTGCTTTGGTGCCCCAGGCAGTTGCCCTCAGCCTCCAGCTGCTTTTATTACCCAAGAAGGTGACATTGCTCCTTCATCACCTGAATGAGAGCTCTTGGCACCCTCATGAGCTCTAATGGGGTCCGTGTGCTCTGGCTACTTCATGGCAGTGATTATCATCTCCCTGTGCAACCCTGACAGAGCAGAGGGATATGGTTTGCCATTCTCCACAGAATGATCCATCTGCAGTGACGCACATGTGGCTTTCTCTGGCAGGATCCAGGGCCGTGGATCCTGAAAGCACAGCTCCTTGGTCCTCCCGTGCTACTTGGCAGCTCCAACATATTTCACCACTGACTATGGAAACTCTGGGGAGGATCCATCTATCAAAACTATGTCCAAGGATTAAATGTTTCAATCTCACTGGAATTTACATTTTCTGATGAAAATTGGTTTTGTCAGAAGATTTGTAAGATGCTCTACCTGCCATTAGGCTGCACATGGTAAGCACAGTGATGGTTTAAATTGCCTGCCCACATGCAGGAGGGCAATATTGAGCCCCAGCATTTTTTTTTAAGAGTTGCACTGAACTCCGCAAACCTCTGTACTTCTGAGACCGACCCACGACACTGAAGAGAACACTTCTACTGCACAGAATACTTATTCCCATTTAAAATTAGTGTGGGATCAGAAACAAGACTCGGGTGAGCTAACGTTATCTCCAATGCTTTGATAAACGCTAGGGATACCAAAGATTCAAGAGTGGCTCGATGCTGTGCATTTCACCATGTAGAATGGGGAACAGAAAAAGGAGTCAAGCCATGGTTCAAGATATCATGTTTTCAGAATGATCTGGAGGCTGGGAGAACCATATGGAAAGAGCTCCTGGGGCCAAGACCTGTTTCTTTGTCTGAATAGCGCAGTGTATTTTAATGCACAGATCTAGCACTTCAGGTGTAAGAAGGAATATCCGTGCAGACCAACGCTGAAAGCCCGCTTGTAAAAATCCTTATTAAAACCCCACGGAGTCTAATCGTGAAAGATAGCTTTTAATTAAAAAGTGCAACCATTCAGCCAAGTTTTAAAGGGAGATTGCTACGACCCCGGGAGATGCCAACCAACAATAGACTGAGCTTCTTCCGGAGGGAGGAATTTTTCCCATCCCTTGGTCTTAGCTGGCAGGGAACATCTCTGACTGTTTTAAATGGGCAACTTCACAAGTTTCCTGAGTGTGGTTTCTTCCATTAGGAAATGGGAACCTTTAACAGCTCACCCAGGCAGCAAAATTCCTCCACTCTATCTATTGCATTAGGAGCCCGGAGTCCTTGCTGCTCAACTCAGCAGAGTAGGAGAGAGAGCAAGAGAAAAGAAAATCCAGATGGGGCAAAGTGTAGCTCGACTTTTTAATACTAAATTATTTACAGTAAGTAAAATCGTGTGTGTCAATTGTGAAAAGAGTCCAATTTGTTTGATTTACATTGCAGGGGGGTGCCCTGGGGTAGGGGGTGTTTAACTATCTTCTCTAATGTAATTGCCTATGGCAGGCCGTTAAATATTTGATAGGCTGCCTGAGCAAAGTAAGGAACTTTGTCTGATACGCTCCCGCAACCCTTTCAGTGTATCAAATGTATTTGCAGCCAGAGAGTACCTGAGACCTTTCTATTGTGTAACTGGTGCTACGTAGCCTCCTTGCAAACCCACACAGGCTGCAAAGGACAGGTTTTACCCCACTTTTGGGGTGCACTTGGGTTCTGTGGGAACACGTACTTCTGTGGAAAATAGGGGCTCTTCCCTAGTAGCAAGAGGTACTAACTCCCTGCTGCAGTTAGACCAGGGTGCCTGAGCAAATGTGCCCGTCAGTCTCAGGAAAGTCTTTCCTCGCAGATCCAGGTGAGCTCAGGCCTTGACTGCAAGGTCATGATTATCAGGCTTGCGAGTGATAGGGGGACAAGGATATGGGAAGAGCTGTAGATATCAGCTGCGGAGATGGACCACAAAAAAATCTAAGGGCCCAAGGCAGCTCATGCAGCCCGGCTTCAAACCTGCTCCTACAGTGTTTTACAATGAGTGTGCAAGATGGAGAAGTGCAGGGTGATTTGGGTATGACTGAGGAGTGTGAAGAAAGATGTCCAAGATGCTCCAGTTCTCTTGGTCTTCCCCATGTTCCATACACTCATTCCTTGATGGTCTTCCAGAGAAGGACATTCTGTGTCCACACTCTTCATCATGGCCACATTCAGGCCTATCACTATTTCCAGCAGTGCACTCGGGCCTGAAGATTAATTGGAAGTTCAGTGATGGCCACTACACAGCTCCTGGCTTTTCCCATTGTAGCTTTTCCTATCAGCATTTCTGTTCCCAGGAAGACAACTGTCTCTTTGCCCCAGCAAAGAGGAGAAAAGCAAAGTGATTGACTAATGTGCTGCTGAAAAAAGCCTGGTAGTGGTTACAGAGCCTCTTTCCTGACTCAGAATTACCACCTATAGGAGGTAACTCCTGCTGCTTGATGAAATGCTGAAGGAGAGGAAAGTGTTACTTAATGTGATATCCTTTCAGGATCCTTTTGGTTCCAGAGTTATTTACATTTTTTTTCCATTTATATTTGAAACACAACTAACAGCAGAGCATCTAGAAAAGGCTTCCAGATCACCTCGTCCTCCACGCGATGCTGTTCTCTTAGGTAGCTGGCCCAATCCATGGACATGTAAGAATGCAGCATACAGAAAACACCTGCACCACTGGGAAAATTCGGGGTTGAATGCGAGATGAGTGGCCTCCTCCCTTATCCGTCAGGGAACTGGCTTAGTGACACCTGCACTGCACCAGACAGCTGGGAAGCCTGGGTCTCAGTCTCCCTTCTGTTTCCTAAGCAAACGTCCTCCTTTCATTACAGTCAGAAAGTAGTTCAACAGGCCATCGAGGATCCCTAATGCACAGGCCCCCTTGCAGGACTCCCCGCTGAGGAAAAGCAACAAAGACCCCTGTGTATTTCCTCCAGGAGTCACCGGGAAATAAGAAGCTAGAAAAAGATGCAAGGACAACACCATGCTGCCAAATATGGGACAAGCCTAGTGCAGTTACAAGGAAGAGACCTTTAGCAGCAAAGAGGCAAGAGCATATCTGTTCATACTGAGAAGCTCCTCCAGCATTTACTGGCCTTGTGGCTACAATAGGCAATGAGGAAAGTACCTGGAAATTGAAAAGCTATTGACGGCCACAGCGACTGACCCAGGTTCTGAGACAACTGAAATAAATAACAGACAGTGTCGCCTTCCTAAAAGGCATATGGTGATAGCACTTTACTAACAGACACACAGTAAGGGATTCACACACCAAAGCAGTCTGGGCAGGTTCAGCTGTAACACTTGCTCTACCCACGTAAAGGAACATAGGGTAGGCACGGGTACACAGTTTTTGATGATATTTGGGAGACTGGTGATGAAGAAAAGGAAATGACTGTCTTCAGTCAGGTGCAGTTCTGAGCTCCCTTGGCTCTGCCATGCATCCTGTGGGGCTGCTGATGCAGATCTGTCAGCCTGAGATATGTGTGGCAGGATTTTTCCCTTGTTGACCGGGGCAGGCATCATTGGCTGTGACATTTCACTGAAGCTAATAGTCAGGATTTGGACATCTATCAGCTGACACAATCACTGCAGGATTACCATGCCTGGAGTCAGTGCTGCCTGGAGACCTTGGCTGATGCAGTGTGGAAGGTTTCCTTCCTCTCGCAGCTGCCTGGGAAGGAAACCCCAAGTCCTTGCTTTGGCCAGCTCCACCAAGCCTGCCCCTGCATTGGGAACATGCCTTGACAGGAAAAGGATTAACTGCCCTCCAAACCCTACCTGAAAGGTTAGACCTTCAAGGAACAGTGCTGAGCCCAAGACCTCAAATACCTCTGGTCAAGGACAACGTTTTGCAGCTCAGGTAAGCCTGGAAGAGCTAGGGGAAAGTTCCAATCCCCATTCCTCTGTGATCAACCTTTCCATTCCCTGAGAATTCCTAGAGCGCAGGAAATAACGGAATCACTAGGCTGGGATGGTAAATATTTAACAAGGGCAACACCCCTTCGTTTCTCACTCCTCTCTTCACACATATTCAGCCACTGCATCTCTTGTAGTTGGCAACACTGACCCTCTCCATTTCCTTCTTCTGGCTACCCTCCATCGCATTGACATAGGGCAGAGAAGCAAAGGACCCGGAAATTTAGAGGTTTTGCACAAGGCAGTAGCCCTTAATGAAAGATTGAGGTAGCCACAGACAGGGCACACTGAGATTTAGGTAGAAGCATAGAGCATTAAACATAGCCATGACTGGTCTCCAGCCCAGAGGTAGAACAACATGGAGAAAAAAATTAGTTCCTCCACTGCTAGACAGCCTTGTTGGGGGCAAACTGTCTTCTGGATATGGTCCAAGGCTTACACTGAGCCCCACTGAGCTGCAGTTTGCTGTGGCAACAGTGGCAATGTACAGTTTGGTTCAGGTGAGAACACATCAGAGAGAGCATTAACAGTGCAAAGTTAAGGCACGGTGGATCTGCACGATGTCTGGAAATGACAGCCTCATTACAGCACCTCAGTCCTGTCCCAGGAGAGGTGTTTTCTGTTCTTTGGCGGAGATACAGAGTCACAGAGTATTTTAGGTTAGAAGGGATGTCAGGAGATCCCTAGTCAAATACCTGTCTTGAAACAGGGCCAGTTAGAGTAGGTTGCTCAGAGCAATCAAGTTGGAAATCTCTAGTTGAGATTTGAATGTCTCCAAGGACAGAGATAGAGTCTCTGGGTCCCTGCTCTAGTGCTGGAGTGAGCATGGAGACTGTCAACTTGTTCAAGTTCCTTGAGCTTGTACAGGTTCAAGTACAAATGCAACCCAAACTTGCCTGGGGGTGTTACATCTGCCTCATTTAGCATACAAACAACACGGGGCTGCATAGGAGAGGAATCCGACTCAGCTGAAGCCGGTATTTTAGGTGCCTGGAAGTATGGGACACCTGCACTAATCTGAGTGCACTGGGCTTACACCAGTCCCCATATACCCACAGATTCCCAGGAGGATTCTCAGAGTCATGGTTGGCCATGGTTGGGAGACAGGAGTGATTTGGTCAAGATAAAGTAAAGGGAGGAAGGAAGACTCTGATGAGGCCAGGATGCACGTGCCAAAGATATGCTTTTGGATGGCAGTAAAGGAGGAAGGGCAGCTTCATGCTGAATGGCACATAGCAAGAGCAGGAGAGATTGGCTGGGCTCCCAGGGT
>JAUBNY010000256.1:3218554-3255577 GCA_032275445.1 Crypturellus soui | reverse complement strand
AAGAAAGAAAGAAAGAAAGAAAGAAAGAAAGAAAGAAAGAAAGAAAGAAAGAAAGAAAGAAAGAAAGAAAGAGGAAGAAAGAAAAGAAGAGAATGAGGAGAGGAAAACACACAAAAAAAGGAAGGAAAGAAAGAGTCTTGGTTTTCTGAGTTAGAAGCAAAATTATCTTGATTTCCATTTGAATAATTCATGTTTGCCACGGGCCATGTATTCCTGAGCTTGGGTGTCAAGTGTTTATAGAATATATCTCTTGACAGGGCACTTGTGTGATATTCAGCCATTACCAGAGTGTTAAAAAACACACACAACAAATGTAAAAGGAGGAAGAAAAAATAAAAAGGGAAATGCCGAAATGACGGCCTCCTCCACCTCAGTTTGAGAATAATTGGTCCAAATGAAGCACTTTTACTAAAGCCTGTTTCCCTGCCCCCTCCCTAGATGAGTAACCAGCCATAGCGTGTGGACATAGATGAGAACTCAGCATGGGTGGTTAGCAAGTTGTCCGTACACCCAGAGAGAGGCTGTCTACTCATTCTGGAATATAGACTTGGAGGATGCTGGAGGGACTGTAGCCTTTTTCTCAGACTTTGCCAGGATACAGAGCTCAGATTCTGAAAACTAGAGAAATGTCCCATCCCACTCACTTCTATCCTGGAGGAAATCCCAATCATGCTGTAAGACAGAGTGGTCCAGGATTCATGCCTGGATGTCTTGAATTTCTCCACCTCCATATCATAGGCCTTGTGGCCATGGAAGCACCAGCTAGTGAGTTTAAGTGTATACCACAAACATTCAAGTATAGAGTTCCTTGATGCCCAAACAGTGATGGAGCAGGACAGAGATAGTGAAATATCAGCTGACATCTTCGCTTAAGCAATTTGTACAATAAGGGTGGTGAAGGCACAGTCTTCTTGGTCCTGTGATCCTCTGGTCCAGGAAGAGCAGGAGGTGGAGGAAGGACACCTCTTCTGCCTGGATAACCCAGACTCTATCCTCTTCCCTAGGAAGGAGAATCCTACCTGTGGCTAGTTGGGAAGCTGTAGGTAGCTCTGTCCCAAATCCAGGAGACAAAGAGATGGGAATTGGGAGAGATGAATTGGGAGTAAGGTGGAAAGGGAGATGCCTTTGATTTTCTTCAGCAACTTTTCATTTACATTCTTTGCAAGCATTTGCAAGTTTCAGAGATGAAAATCACCATCTTTCCCCCGTTGTATTTCATTGCCTTAGTCTCACATTTAACATTCTGGCTAAGGGAAGGCTCTAAGTCTAGTGGGGAGAAGAATGACTGTGTACAGAAAGGGCAAAATGGCAAACTGGAGAAAACATGCCTGCATTTTCCACCTGGCCCAAACCCTGGGGACCAGAAGGAATGGAGAGTCCTTCCATGATGGTACTTCCAGAACCATGCCCAGAGTAGTACTGTGAGTATTTGTCACTTAGGAAGGGAGAGATGGATCATTTCTTACAGCTCTTGAGAGCAACTAACTCTGGCATAAGACCTGCTGGAAAGAAGGGACTGAATGGATACAGCATGAGTGTCAGATCTCTCTGTGCAGGGAGGTGCCAGAGGCAAGGCTCATGTCCACTTTTCTCCAGGTAGAAGAGTCAAACAAGAGTCGCAAGTGGCTGGTCAGGCTGAAACACAGAGAAATGTCTCCACGATCATGTCAGGCCTTGGCTGCACACACCAGCTACAATGTCAGGGATAGCAGCAGCTCCCTAGAGTGC
Organism: Crypturellus soui; assembly: GCA_032275445.1. Lineage (NCBI taxonomy): Eukaryota > Metazoa > Chordata > Aves > Tinamiformes > Tinamidae > Crypturellus > Crypturellus soui. Next base: position 3,253,849 of record JAUBNY010000256.1, on the reverse strand, counting down.
TTTCCTAAAGCATATCCATACAAAAGGCTTTATCACCCTTCTATTACAAAAAAGAAAGTGCAACAGTCAAGCAACATTCCTCTTTTTTTTCTATTTTTTCATGCACAGTTGAGAAAATAGGAGGTTACAGATATTTCTGTATATTTACCCTGATTTTCCATGACACCTAATGGTTTTTGTATATGTTACTTTTTTTCTCCCCGCCACAGATACTCCACAGATTCCCCAGTTATATCTCAGTCCACCTTCCCCCAAGTTGCTCTGTCTCCTAAAATAAAGTGTCCCTTGTCACACTCCTGGAGACAAGAGCCCCTCTTCCCCCAGGGGGCAACAGAAGGATTATTACTGCCATTTTCTCTGCTTTCATTGCCTCCCTCAGGACCTCTGATCACATAAGCTCCATGCTGGCTTTCCAGTGTAACAGAGGATTGAAAAAAGGCCAAAAGAACAGAGGGAGAGAAAGAGATTTCACAATAAATAAATAAATAAATAAATAAAAGGCAGGGATTTCTTTTTGCAAGAAAAATCTCCCTGTGAGTGCAGAGAGGCCTGGCATGGACATTTCACTGGGTACATCCACTGCCACAGGGACAAGGGCTCTTTGTTCAGAAAATGAAGGAAAATAGCAAGCTGGTCCCCCAGCATTGCTTGAATCCTCTTCATGGGGACAAGGAAAGAAGCAAAGGGAAAGAAGATCATGGGCTGAGTTATCATTTACGACCCAAAAGCTGAGAACTTCTTCCCTGCTGGAGTTGGAGCCATGGCTGCGTGTCAGGAAAGGTATGGGTGATGCCCGGCTTTGTAGCTTATTTCGGGAGCAGAACACGCACTATGCCAGCTTGTACACGCTGAGGATGTGTGAGAGCCCATGGTGTGAGAGATGGCACAGTCCAAGCTGAGATATGGCCAGAAACACACAACAGTGATTGGAACTATTTCTCATTTCAACTTATCTGCTTAGGAGACAGGACACTGGAAGTTGGCCAGGGCCTCTTCCACCTAACTGTACCCAGAATTGTGCTATGGAGGAGATGGATGCTCCAAAACAGCCCTACAGCACATTTGAAAGTGGCAGAAATTTATATGCAAGATGAGCAAGATGAGAGTGTGTCTGTGTTCAGATCCCATCCAGCTGTCTGGTTAATACCCATTCCAGGCTGTGGGTTAGGAAATAAGAGGTTTTCATGGTGCAAAGGGTTCGACTCAACCTAAAACTGAGCAGCGAAGGGGAAAGCAGTCTAGTAGCTGATGGACTAATGTGAACCCTACTGCTAGCCTGCACCTACTCTGTGACCGTACACTATAAATGGTGAGAAGCTGTCGCACCAAACAACTCTAGTCCAAATGGTGATGTGGAACAAGGACAGGTCACTGTGTCTTCATTAAGCTGGTCTCTGAGGTTCACAGCTGTCAAGTTATATGATGGCAGCCACACAGGACATGCACAGAAGGGTCTAAAAACTGACCTAGCAGGGTAGTCCCCCAAGTCGACTCACGAGAGTGGAAAAAAATGAAAGGGTATTAGCAGGCTTCGGGCATTCCACATAACCTCTTCCTCCCAAGAACAGGAAAAAAAGCTTTATGGAGGGCCACCACCTCAACCTGCTGGGCAAGAAGACTATGGCCTCACAGGCAGTAGCAGGACCATCTCCAGAGGAACACATCTCCCACCCCAGTGCATTGGCCCCCCAGCTCCTGTCCTGAGGCCATGTGCCATGTAGAGGCTCAGGGATTCCTCACAGGGCAAAGAGCCTGGCCAGACAGAGGGAGCCAGGTCTTATTGCAAGGATGAGAAAACACAAGAAGGTGAAAAGCCCCTGCCCCTGGCAGGGTAGGGGTCTGCTGGAGGGGGTTCATGTGGAAGGTCTCCTCCGGTGGGAAGAAGCCTATGAAAAGTGTGAGGGGGACCTGCTCCTGCGTGTCTACTGTGCAGGCCCCCACCTGCTCCACAGCATCAGCCTGCATCCCGCCGCAGAGCTGATGCACGGCAGAAGTGGGGCAGAGCAGTACGGCTGGGGAGGGCAGGGGGCTACACTGAAGACAGCAACAGAAGTGTGAAGACAAGAGAATAGAGCAGGGACATCCGTCACGAAACCCGGAGCATTTTCCCTTGCCACAGCACCCAGACAGATAGCGAGACCCTAAATGCAGACCTCTTTTAAGATATGTCATTTGAATAACTGCTTGAGCAGGAAGAAAGAGCCAGACAGGGAGACGGGGCCTTTTACCGCCTGCTCGCTCGCAGCACCCAGTTCACAGCTGGTGCACCAGCAGGGATCCCTGCTTGGCCATATGCTCTACGTGCTGCTTCAATTACCCCTCAGAGGAGCCGGGCTCTGCATGGCTCTGGGGAGGGGGAGGAGAGCGCCGGGGGGAAGGGAGGCAAAGCCAGCGCAGAGGAGGGGACATCCCCTCCGTGGCCTCCTCCAGGAACAGCCATGTACCTGGAACAGCGGAGGGCTGAGCGGCTGAAATCAGAGCATCTCTGTTTCGTCCCAAAAGGACTCCCCGGCGCGGCCACACGCAGGCATTTGCAGGGTGGCTTTGCTTCAGTGGGGGAAACCCTGCCAAGGAGAGCAGCCCCAGCTGTTTTCTGCCCAGAACACGCCCAGTCTGGGCAGAATCGGCCCACACGGGCCAGAAAGGACATGGGGTCGGGCTCCTCCATGCACCTCTTCATGCTGGGGCCGGTTCAGAAACCTCCTGCTCAGGACTTGGGGTCGGGCTGCTGGCTCTTGGTCTGAAGGATACATCCTCACACTCAAGGAAGCACAGCTGAAACAGAAGGAATATCTGGTTTTCCAGTCGCCCCTGTAGAAATCTGATTATTTCTAAACTGAGCTCCCCCAAAAATTGTGCAAGTGGGGAAGATAAAATTTTTCACTGTTTCTTTTTATTTATCCTTTTCATAGAAAACTCTTTTTGACTAAACAAAAGTCTAGAAGACTTTGACTAAACTTTAAGTTTAAAATTAGATCCTTTCTTGAAAAACCAAGAAGCTAAAAGCTAGTACTTTTTTTCCACATCTTTAACCAACACTTTTCATTTTCTTACCTCCATTCACTTTTCTTTTGAAATTGTGTTTTCTTTTGAATGACTCAGGCTTGGTTATTTGATGAAAGTAAAGATTATCCATGGTAAAGTTTTTGTTTTGTTTGTTTGTTGAGTCTTGCTAGTATAGAGTTATTCACTACACCCTGGAATCAGATCAGTGGAAAACCTTTACCTCAGCAATACTCCTGCAGTGTTGCTGACTAGACATGTCACCCTGTCCCTATTCATGGAAAAAAACAAAGTGTTATACACACATGCACACAAACATTGTGTTCCCTCTGGACTGGAAGCAGATTTTCTTAATGCACTCCTTCCTACACCATCTCTTCCTCCTATGCCTTGATTTTCTTGAGAAATTAACTAATCAGAGCAAGAGTCTGCTGAGTTGAAGTGGAGTTTCACCTGTGCTATGGCTCTGGCAGCTGCTGACCAAGGCCAAAGCAAGGCCCATCATCCCTGAGCCACCACCTGCAGCAGGAATGCCTTTCTTGACGTGGATGGATCAATTCTACATTAGATGACCAGCACAGCCTGTGACACACACGATGCTCCAGCAAGCTGGGTTTGCTGCAGCCCCAGTGTGGGCTGCAGTCAGAGTGCCCTGGTACCCCAGAGCTCATATGATGAGGTCTCAAGATGATACTTTGGGCTGGGCTGGGCCAGGACAGCCTTGCAGAACCAAAGCAGCATTTCAGGCCCTGACCCTCTTGGAGAGAGGGAGGGAAAGTAGCAAAGTGTGTTAGATAAAACCCACTTGAGGGAATTGCTTTGCTGCTAGATGAAGAGCTTGGCCAATTACATGAGTCTGTCTCCCAAATCCTCCATGACTCCCCCATATCTTGCCCATCCCTGCCCGCTCTGTCCACCATCTTGGGCCATTCTTGCTGCTTCTCTCAGGTCAGCAGAGCCGCCGAGGTGGAGGAAGCGGTTCCCGCGCACCCTGCACGCTGACACGGGGCTCTCCACGCTCTGCAGCAGCAGCTGGATGGTGCCGGACGGTTTTGTTCTGGGGACAAAGGAGTGCCGGGACAGACCCTCCTCCTGGCTGAGGCAGGAGCTCAGCCGGACTCCCCAGGTGATGAACGTCCCCGTGCAGACGAGCCCTGCTCAGGGCCTCGCGGCCCGGCCGGCTGCTGGCGCTGCGTGCCCGGGGCAGCTTTACGGTGCTATCTGGTGACAGGAGCTTTGTCCCTGCTCCTCCGGGGATGGGCACGAGCGCATGGCGGGGGCAGCTTCAGAAGTGCAGAAAGTTTATCCTGCCAGCAGCTTGCTTTCCTTTCAGCAGGGACAAAGCTGCTTTTGCTTCATAGCGCCTGTTTAGTCACATCTCCAGAGGAGTGAGATCAAAGTGGCACTGTGTGCAGGTAGGGCACTCCCCAGGGACACGGCAGTACTTACCCACAGGTTTTAACCCCGTGTTTCTGTTCCTAGATCACACGAGTGCTTTCCACTCCCTCTAGTGATTTGGCTGCTCTGAGCACAATGTTAGTGCTTTTCTTCCCCAGAGCATCACCGTAAGGGGCAGGTGGACAACCCAAAGGTTGTCTTCCCCAAGACGGCCCTAGAAGCTGGAGTGGGACCATCTCTCCTGGTTTTGCCTGGAGGAACTTAAACGCTATATGATGACATCTTGTTTTGCTGAAAAGCGACACAAAAAGTATAATAAAGTCTTCTGAAAAGGACTCGGTCCTTGTACCTAACAGGAAAATTACATCTGAACTATCCCATTCAGCAAACACAGGGTGATAAACAGAAGTTTTCCAACCACCCCAAGGTAAAACTGGGATCAGTCAAGTGCCCCTCGATATCTCCACTGCAGCATTGACACTTAGGCCTGGACACACGTGAGAGACTGAAGTTTCTGACTTCCTGCTGAAATAGCAACAGAAATTAGTTTTCTAAATGCTTTTGGTGCTCTGGTCCCCTGAGATCTTTTGTGTTTGTAGAATAAGGTGTCCAATAAGCCCTACAGGGTATTCTTCAGAGGAGGGGTGGAGTATGATGGGGAAAATATTTGAGAGGGATGGTTTATTTGACCTTTGTGCATAAATCTCTATTGTCCTTCCTGACAGAGTTCTTCCAGGCAGGACCTTGGGGACTCAAGGGAGGAAAGGGTTAAGAGCCCTCTAGGCCATGGCCTGACCCACAGACCTTCCCGTATTGTCCCTTTTCTTATCCCCTGTCACTGGGGAGATTAACAGTCAGCAGATTAACCTAGTCTATGCCTGGCAGACACTTTGGGGATGAAGGGCAGAGGAAAGAGAGACTCATCTCTGAATTCCGAAATGCTTGAATGTCCATACAGGAGTCCTCCAGCTGGCGGTGGGAAGTCAGGGTTTGGAGAAAGTATTAACTGGCATGACAGTTTCTTTTCTTTGAGGGAGAGGGGTCCAACCCTTGGACCTAGTGTGTTCCCAAAGTGCACCAGCATCTTGAGAGCATAGAAAGATCTCCAGGAGGAGGTGAACAAGACTCTGCTCTTTTCAGCAGTAGGACCTGTCCAGGAATGGTGTTCATCTTCCAGACAAGTCTAGAGCTACACAAACTGTGCAGCCAGTGAGGAGCTTAGCAGCAAGCTGAGGAACATGGAAAAACTGTTATCCACAGGTCAGGGATGGCACATGAAAGTCTTATGTGAACCATGAACTTGTACAGCAGACAAGCAATGGGTTTAACCTGCTGTGCATTAGTTCCTGGAAGCATTAATTAGTGCCCTCAGCAATGCATTAGCAAGAGGGGTGCAGCTGAGCCACAATCTTGACACGATAGAAGGTCTCTGTAAATAGTGGCTGCTTAGCTGAACTGAGAAATCGTGAGAGAGAGCCACAGAGAGAATTCAGAAGTGCTGTATTTTAGGGTTTTTTGATGAAACCTTAAAAACCTCTCGCATCAAGCAAAACAGCATGGCCAGGCAAAGTTAATGAGTTTCACCAAAAGCAAATGTATGGGTATGGATGACAGAACTTTGGTGCATGCTGGTCACAAGAGAAACAATAAGAAAACTCTCCCCTTTTACCCAAGAAAGCGACAATATCCCTGAAGAAGGCTCCAGTATGAATTCCTAAGGGGACTTTAATTCAGGTCACTCACATCAGAGCTGAGTCCTGACCTCAGGCTTTTTCTGGAACTCAGCTTCTGTGAGGTCTCTTCCACTTGTCTGGGAACATTTCAGTACCCCAGATTGAGAGGTTGTCACCTACTTGTTCTAGGATTTTTTTAAGCAATTGATGCAAAATGAACCACTCTTCCCAGAAAAATGCATCACAGTGGGACACTTTCTTTTTGGTCTCTCAAAATAGTTAATATATTTCATTTTCTCTCAACTGACACTGTCCAAAGTGTTGTCTCAAAGACACTGGAAAGCCTGACATGTAGTGTGGGAAATAGTCTCCCTAGCTTGTTCTGATTGGAGCCAGACCTAGGGAAATACCTGGGCTTTTTCTCAGTTATCAGTAGATTTGTGAGGAAGCTGAAAGCTGCTTATATCATGTACCAGCATTGCCAGTTTTTCCTGAAGATGTGTTTGGGATGAGGGCAACCATGAAGATTAAATATTAGAAAGATCTTCCAGTGTCTGTCAGGAAAGTCTGGCCAACAGCTTGTGTACGCAAGACGTTTGCTGGGTTAGATCTCACAACCAAATAAGAGGAGAGTTGTGTTAGGACAATATCTAAGATTACCTTGTGCTACCCTTATTCTGAGTTGTGAGTGGCAAATTCAGCCATGTCTCATGAAAGAACTGAGGAGCACCTCATACCCTTTCTGTCTAGATCTAATTTTTCCTGTAAGCCTCAGTGTATTTACAATGAAACCTTATTTCATTGATCAAGGCCTGAAATCAATGGGCATCAGAGTACTAAGACACCATCCAAATAAAGATAATACGAACAGCAATAAAATAGCACCATTGATTTTAAAATACCCCATCTATGGCTTTATAAAGTATTCATTAAATGTCTATTAGGATAAATTGAAAGCATTAGGAACATGGGTAACTGGTTATGCAGATTTGCAAGCATTTTGGTTAATTTATAAATGTTACATCTACAGAGATAGAGAAGTTGACATAGAGAACAATTACTCCAACCATTTTGCTATTCTCTATATAACTCTTAAGGTGTGGATATCATGTTCTCAGAGCTAGACAGAGACCAGTTTGTTTCTCTCCTGTGTTTGTAGGGGTCAATAAGCTAAGGAAGAAGCCTGGATTTTTCGTCTGTAAAAAGGAACAAAGACACTTTTAGTGAACACTTTATATTGCTTGGGGAGAATGGCATCACTTCATTAGAAAGGCCCTGATGCTTGCTGATTACACGGTTGTTAATATGGTTGAGAGGGTCATAATTTTCAAGCACATGGTGAGTTGTATCATTTTCATCCATTGCAAAGAGAAGCTGCTTTAGTAACAGTGGGTGTGTGTCATGTATCTATTGGTCTGCCAAGGAGGATGGTAACCCACACTCGTTTAATGGCTGTCAATCAACTACAGAGTGAGGACGGAGTTATTACACAACAGCAGAAACTGGGAGTACTGGAAAAGGAAATAGTAAAACACAGAAACCTCGCTCTGAACCTGTCAAAGGCTTGCTCTGAAGCATACTAGAGAATTAAAAGACTCTATTGATGCCAAAAAATGTATGTGGGGAGGTATTTGCAGAGCAGCAGGCTCTGCAAAATGTCAATATTGATCCCTACTGCAAATAGGCAGACAACCTCCGCCCTGTTTGCTAAGGAGAAACCCCACTGCAGGGGGAGATTGGAAGGTGCCCGTGTGCACTGTGCCGCACTGCTCCTGACACAGCTGGCGGGGGTCAGTAACGCAATCAGCACTTCTGGTACTACCTCAGAGAGGACGCCTGCCTTGTAGGTGATTACAGGTGGCAAAATACCTCTGCCTCAAAGATCTTGCCAGCTATGGAGAGAGGCTAGTTCATGAAGAGGGTCATTAGCCAGACTCTTCTGCACAAACTGATGTACAAAGAGACCAATAAGCTGCCCTGGTGTTATTAAATGAGGGAGCAGAGATGGAATCTCTGTTGTGTGTCTGTGCATGTTCAGCACTGTAGCCCTCAACCTTACTTGAGGATGCAACAGTTTGTAAATGCATGTGCCCTATGTCAGTAAGTTACCAGCTCCTGCAAAGCATGTGCATGATGTGCAGAGCAGCATCTTCCTCACTACATGCTCCAGAGAGAGTGTTTGAAATCTGTTGGAGGAGGGAGAAAGAGAGGGCACTAAAAATCTCTGCTTATTGACTGGTTTCTTCTGCAGCACAGGTTGCTCAGATAGTAATGGTGCAAGAAAAGACAAATGCCAGAGACTCTTCAAAAAGTCAGTCCAAAACTCTTAGAGCATAGGGAAAGAGTGCCAAAGGACACAGTTCTTTTCCTAAGTTTGCTTTTGGGTGAGATTCAGTCTCCTTGTAACTTGGGTTCCTGATTATAAATCACAGATGAAGTCCCCTTCCTAGTAGCTGGATGTTACAGAGATGAGCAATGCTGAGAAATCCTTGGAAGAGCAGTGCCAAACAGCCAGCAATGTTTCCTCTCTCTTTTCAGCCCCTTCCCTTGTTATTCTTTCATTTACTTGCTTCCCCTCTTCCCTGCTTCTCCTTTCTCCTCTCATTGAATGCTCTGAAAATACCTGGTTCTGTTGCTTTGTGAATTATTAGAGACATTTACCATAGGCCCTCTCATTAATTATTCACAGCTGTTTTGTTCTGGGGCTCAGATGTAATTAATGGCTCAATTAATATTTAAATATTAACTATTTTTAAAAACCCAAGACATCTCTGTTAAGCTTGTCCATTGAGAAATAAAACGCCAGGCAAGTGAGACTTGAGCAGGGAAGCTGAATGGTGCAGATTGCGATGGGCAACTCAGTTCTTTCACAGGCGCCGTCCCACATGGAAAGGGAGTCCAGGAACCAGAGGGTGGAAGAGGTGGCTGGCAGTGATGGCATCTGCAAATCTACCAGTCTGTCATGGGAAACAGGGAGAGAACAGCTGGATCTTTAAAAATGGGTGTTACTGTGTAGGCCAAAGCGGGATGAGGACCATAAGACCTAGGGAGTCCCGGGATTTCAGAGCACCAGCAAGTTGGCAGGGCTTACACTGTGGTCTCACAAAGTCACTCTGTGCCCCAGCCTTCAACAGAACACCAGAAAGAGGAAAACACAAAGTAAAAGACACACTGATGAGACCCAAAACCTGGCTGGCGTAAACTGGCAGTAATTGCACTGATTTCAAGACAAACCACCTGAAAAATCCCACATCTTCATGATAAACATGTGCAAAGGAAACAGTGAATTGGAGGATGTGTGGGGATCCCAAGGCACCAAGAATAAGGTCTTTCAGCAGTGAACTCGGGTCTGTATTTTATCCTGATGCTAAGTTGTGGATGTTGGATGGGTGTATATCCTGCAGGAGACAAATTTGGAGAAGCCTTTTGGTCATTTGAAACACCTCCACTTGCTCCTTCCTTGCATTTTTGATACTTGGGACAGCTAATTGCACAGCCTTCATGAGAGAAACAGGTGTGCCAAAACCTGCATTTCTGTTGGATGGAAAACACTAAGTTTTTTTCCCATAAAAGACAGTATTTGCAGAAAAAGAGGGAGAGGGGGAGACTGGCTTGAATTTGGGGCTGAATGTGACATTCCAATTTGATAAAATCATAATGCATATATTTTCATTAAACCTTGACAAAAAAAAAAGAGGAATTTTGAAAGCAAAATAAGTTTAATGGAATAAAATGAAGTTTACTTGTAAATCTTCCATTTTAATGATAATAAAACAGAACTCCACTGCCATTCTCAGTACACTCAGTTCATTTCTGTGTGTAGCCTTTTTTTCCAGAGTGAAATTTCATCAGAATTGATGCATTTCCCCGTCCTCTCCAATTCTGTTTCCATGTCAGCAAAATAACATGTACCAGTAGGAGAAACATCCAAGTGGAAGATTTTCACCACTGTGCTGTGTCCAGAGTACTTCCCATTCACTAAACAGCTCTTCACCCTTGGCACTGACAGACAGAAATTGTGAATGAAGAGCTAGAGGAAGCGCCCTGGCCAAAAGGCCACTCACTGCTCCCTCCTCTCCTCCTCCTGGCTCTCCAGGACATTGTTCTCTCCAGAGCCCCCTGACATGGAGTTTTTTTTTTTTTTTTTTTTTTTTCCGCTTATTAGCCCTTGTCTATCTGGCGGTCTGGAGGTTCAGACCCATATCTCATCGTTTCATCGGGTAAGAGGTTCCCCATGCAGCTCGTCGCATTTTAGCCAAGCGCACAGGAAGAGCGCGGGTTTCGTCCACCGATCCCCCTGACAGGAATTCATGTGATGGGTTTTGCTCACACTATATAAAGCATTACTGGAGCTCAGGTAGCTCTGAGTGGTTTCCGCCAGCCTTCTGCTCAGATCCTAATGATTCACGCTGGGTGATTTACAGCCTCATCCTCCACTTGGGCAGGTCTCCTCCTGCCTCTCTAGCGAAGATGTCAGGTACTTACTGAGGGCCACCTTTGCCGAGCGCGGGAGAGGCTGGGTCTGCCATGGATCGTACGCCAGCGTAGACGGCAGAGCTCAGCCAGCTGAATAATAGATGGTCGGCGTATTGTGAAGGGCTGGTAACCTGATCGCTGTCCTGGGGAGACGTGCACAGAAATGGAGCAGGGAAGCCGTCCCATAATGTGAGCCACGGCCACCCGATACGCTTGTACGGCCATCCCTTGAGCACGATCTGGTGCCCGGCCAATAGGCATCTCTTGGGCAGGAAATGAGAACCCAGTTTCTTAGAGACCGGCTGACGCTCACCTCCCCCAGCCAACTCCGAAGCGCAGTTCGCAACGGCCATGTTGCAGCTGTGATCCTGCTCGCACGCCATCCCTGCCCTGCCCCTGCCGGCTGAGGTCCCACTCACCCCAGCTGGAAGTCACGGGGTCTCCTCACTGTGATCACGCACATCCTGCTGTCCTCAGCATCACTCTGGGAAACTATGGGTCATACCTGAAGAGAACTGTGCTGAGTCCAGAATGACCACCCAGTCCTTATCCCCTTCTTGTTCCTACCTAAGTGTTGCCCTAACCCTCACCTATTAAGCATTCCTGCATTCAGTGTATATATGGGCCAACTAGGAAGGAGTAGCTCCTTTGCAAAGGCTACAGAAAGCCACCTATGTTGTTTAGACTCTGTCCCGGCCAGTGAAGGCAGACACAGCTCCTAAGGAGCTGCCCCCATGTAGCCAGCTCTTCTGAAGCAAGGGGCTCAGTGCTGTTGCAGCCCTCCTTCCACAGAGCTCCGCTCCCAAGTGATGACTTCTTCCTTTTATCACCTCAGCTGAAGATATTCAAATGTGTGGGACACAGCATTTCTTGTGCCACTATGAACCTGTGCTGTGGTTTTGGTTTGGGCTGTGGGGTGCAAGGACTTATGCTGTAAGGCACCCCTAAAGAGTGGAGCAATCTGGGAAAAGCAATGAAACATCTGGATCCTCACAAGCCAAATATCCAAGCTACCCCCCTGGACGATGAAACAGGTAATCTGACCTCCCAGCGGAAGGGGCAGGATGCCCTGCTACCTATGAGCACCTCAGGTCACCGAGCTGAATGTGCCCCTTGCCATTGCACTGCAGCCTGCTCATGTCTGCTGACTGTGCCCAGGGCAGAGAAACTCGCAGGAACAGCCCCGCCAGATCCATACAGGACCCTGACAGGCTCCCAGTTGCAGAGAGCAAAATAGGCTTGAAGCATCCATTCTTCTGGGACTCTCGCTTTTCTCACAGGAGGTGCCTCCCGGGACTCTCAGCTTGCTCAACATGCCAGCACAGCGTCTGAGGCAGCCTTCCCCGCGGGCAACGGTTCGATGGGTCTGTGGGAGGCCACACACGTCCCCCTCTCACACTGCATGCAGGTCACAGCCAGCAGCCGTTGAGGAAGAGGCTCCTGAAGCAAGAGATGATCACCTCCACCTCCCCGGGGAGGGAGGTTCGGGGAGAGCAGAATAAGAATCAGCCCGTGTGGCTGAGAGGGGGTGAGAGGGGTCATCTCCCGCAAGAGGAGAGGAGGAGAACCTGGGAGGGGAATCAAGGACAGCGCTCACTGCTCTTGCCTGCATTCTGGAGGCAAAATCCAGATGTTCTGGCAGCCCATCCCTCCCTAGCACTTATACCTGGGAGCAAGTTGCAAACCCCTTTCCTGCGAGCGAGACAGAGCAGAAGAAGCTGGGACTTATGCTGCGATCTGCCGCGAGTTCCCATCTGCCGCCTCGCCAGGACTCTCGCCCTGACTGTGCCCGGCCTTGCTCACCATATTGCCAGCTATTTCCAGCCGCCGGCAAGCACGGTGTACAGCTATTCTCCACGTCCCTGAACAGCTTGCAGCCTCCGCTCGGGCACGGGACGCCTTCCCAGGCCAGGTTTGCCAGCGGTGCGGCGGGCTCGGTGCCCGGTACACAGGCGTGCGGCCGTGCACGCGCGAGCTCGCCGCAGCCCGTGCTGCAGGGCGACAGCGGCGGCTCCCACGCCAGACGCGGGGCGGGAAGCGGCTGCGGGGCCGTGGCGGCCCGTGGGGTCACTGGAGCTGGCGTCAGCTGTCAGGCAGGGCCGCCCGGCCCCGCAATTACCTGCTCTCGCTTTTCACAGCCGCGGGGCAAGTGCAGGAGCCAGAGCAACGGGGGGGTGAGATGGGTGAGTTAAATCATAGCTCCAGCTCAGGCTTGCACTGTGAGGCCTTTCCTAGCAGGCAGCACCCAGCTTGCACAAGTCCTGCCAAAGCAGCTGTCTGTCAACTTTTACTACCCCCCAAAAAAAACCTTTTTGCCATTTTTAAATATTTTCTCCACCTTCTTTCCTTTCCTTTTCTTTTTTTTTATATATCAGAGCTTTTTTTATATATCAGAGCTTCTCATTAAACTTTCCTTGAGACTCACAAATGGGTTTCAGTTCTATTTTCCCAGTTTATGTAACACAGACTTGGAGAGAAAAAGAGAAATAAAGGCTTTTTTTTTTTGGAGCAACATTTGTTGTATTTCATCCCAACACAAAGTTTTGCAATATTCTGTAAAAGAAGTAGGTCTTTTAGGTTTTGCAGTTTTATCAAAAAAGCTCATTGGAGCCGACTATTTCTTGAAGTCTCTCTAATGGGAATAGAAGATTTCTTATGGGTTTTAGTTTTCATGCTTAGAAAAATGCAACCTCAATACCACCCTGCCATTTGTGGCTCAAGAGTAAAAGCTTGAAAGGAGGCTCTAAAGACAACCAAAAGACTAAGATTTCTAGTTTTCTCACCTAAACCTCATGATTTTGGGTGAAGTTCAATGTCTGAGTGTACAGATTTGGAAATGGAATGAGCAATGCTTGTGCTCTTGGACGAAAGGTAGCACATGAACGGCCCATTCGCAGCCAGCCAAGAACAGAGATAAGAAAGCATGAAAGACGGAAAGAGGAAATAACTATAGTCTGCTACCCAGACATGGGGTTGCAGTACGGTTCTCACCCTCCTCCTTTCTTCATCCCTCTCACTCCACAAAACCCCATGCTCACATCTACTTTCCTACATGCTGCCCTTGACTGCTGGTGCCTATTTTCTGGTTCTTGACTAGCAACAATATGGAACATCCTTTTGCCCATATCTACCTCTTTAAAGGCCTCAGTAATAATCATCACCATACAGGTGGCAGCAACAGTCCTGTCAGCTTCATCCAGTGTCACCAGTCTAGGTGACAGAGTGGGTAAAGCATTTTACTGCTTTATTACAGCTGATGCCTTTGGAGCAGTGGTAGCTGGTCACCCATGGGCCTGGAAAATGGTGTTTATCTGTGGAGAGTGGACATCCAGAAGTGACTGGGGAGGAAGAGGAGGAATGGTTGGATGAGGCTTGGGGCAAAGGAAGAAGAGAAAAGAAGAGAAAATGAGTAAATATAATTTGGTGGGGAGATGGGTCATGCCCCATTGGAGGGTGTTTTGGAGGTGAATGCATCGATGACGAGCCAAGCACAAGTCAGCCTGAGGCCAGTCAACCACTGCTGGGAGAGAAGAGAAAGGGGGGATCCAGGCTGCATCTCTGTCAGGGGAAGATTCCCAGGACACCCTTTGTTGTCCACAAGCTGCTCCCATCTGCTCCCCTGCCTGCCACCAGCCCATCTCCATAACATGAGCTGACACGGCTTCTTTGGGCAGGCATGGGATTGAAAACTGTCCCTTCCAACTGCCTAATTGGAGTTTACTTTCTCCCTGGGAGTGACTCCATTACTGAGGAACCCTGTGGAGGGGCAGGAATAAACAGGGTTTTTGCAGTCCCTTCCGGAAGTTGGTTTTTCAAGGCTTTCCCAGTGTTTCACACTAAACTGTCTCCCTTCCTTTCGCCTCCCACCATCATCTTTTCTCCCCTCTTGATCAGCTGCCCTCTGACTGGTAAAATGTTTACACTCCATCTAGATCCACAAATCAATTAGAGACACATTTAGCTGACATATGGCTTCTTGAAGTCCATCGCCTTGACTGATACAGCCAGAGGGAATAAAAGACCTGGGCTGGAGTCGCTGTGTCCCAACCTATGGACACCAACAATTTTTAATGACCCTTTAAAACAGTTCTGCTTAAGGAAAATGGGCCAGAGTAGTTATCTGCCGACATTTATGACCAGGACTCTCTGGCTGCTGTAATCTAACCCATACCATTTCTGCAATGTAACCTCTGATTTGGAGCCTCATTCTTGGAGCTCAGAACAGGTGAATTGTTTCCAGAGGTACTGTCTGAACTGGGTATTTTTGTTTGTTTTTTAATTTTCTTCCTTTTTTTTCTTTTTTTTTCTTTTCTTTCTGAGTCACTTTTCAACCCCATGTAACATTCAGCCAAGCTCAAGCTGCTCTGAGCTGCTCTGGGCTGCTGTCAGATCTGCCCAGGTTTGCAAAGACAGCAAGGTGCAGAACATGTCACACCCCCGGCCTGGGCCAACAACAGGTGACAGTGGTTCCTCCTACCTGGGCTGTCACTCGTAGTCTTCCAGAAACACACGACCATAAATCTTTCCACTCCCTGCAGCCATCTGGCTCGTGGAATATCCCCCAGGGTCTCACTAGTTCCACCTCGCGGGAGCTACCTGTTGCTCTCAGCGTTCATTCAGCAGCTTTGTTCAGTTGGCTGAAGAGAAGAAGCTCCACCTGCAGCAAAACACCTGCCCCGTGACTATCTGCAGGGAGCTTCTAGGCACAGAGTGACAGGTTTGCCTGGCTGGTCCACGTTGCGCTGTGCTGCTGTGGGTCAGAAAACAGTCTCCCTCTCAGGGCTGGCAACAGCTGTGCAGGGGTGAAGGGGATTGTCCCTCCCTTATTGCACTGACCATCCTGGCCACATCCCCATCATTTTCCCAGGAAAGCTGTGCCTTCCCCGGTGATCTCAGCCAGTGAAACTTCTTTCCACCAAGCACATCTAGGATGAGATGCAGCACTCCTGAACCCACCGCCCCTCTCAGAAAGTTTTTGCTCCTACAGAAACACTGACAGGGGGTCAGACCGCTCCAGGGAACTTCGCATAGAGAACATGAGTGCAAGAACACAGGGTTCCTCGTCCCCCCAGCTCAGCAAAGCCGTCACTTCGGTATCTTCGCGAGAGGGAAGCCGCCTTGAGCTGCTGCTGCATTGCCCCATCTAGCGGCAAAGGGTGGCCAGAGGGATCTCTGCGGCCCCGTTAATGCAGGAGAAATCAATGAATGGTTGCCCCTCACTGAGTATTTTTAGTGTGCAAATGTTTCATGCTGTAATATATTGCCGCTGGTTGAGGCTGAGCATGTCTCCATTTCCTTCCAGCATTACGAAGATGCCACTGCAGCCAGACTGACGATGGACTGCTCACAATTATAACATGAGGAACCACATGAACGGGGCTGGTCCGTAATACGCTGCGCGGACAGCTGGGTGCTCTGGTAGTTCCAGTAAAGCTACAATGGTTTAAGTGGAAATGACTGGTATTGATCTTGGCAGCCAGATACCAGCAGAAGTAAAAATAAGCTGCTCTCAATTAACCTGCATTGATCTGAATTAAAAGAAAAATGGATCAGTCCGAATAAAATACTAGTGTCTCAAGTAAGAGCGTCTTCCTTTGACCAATGGTGGGTGTTTTTTTAGCAGAAACAGGTGTTTGACTCAAGAAAGGAAATGCCTGGTTTTAAAGTGCAGTTCTGATTAGAAAAGCAATGGTAAAAGAATGGATGCTCCCCATATTTTTCCCCATTGCCAGTGACTTCTATATCACAGGGCCCTTGGTTTGGAGATGAAAAGAGCAGTTTTGGAGAAGCTTGCCTCTGTGAGTGAACCAGAAACTTGTCTCACAGCAGCTCTGAAAAAAAAAATACTGGAAAGAGCTGCATGTGAATAGATCAGTGTTATTCAGCCTAGGCAGCATTCCGACCCTCTACAGTAATCAGCAGAGCAGGACATATATTGTAGGCTGGAACTCAGGAAAGATTTCTGGAAGGCAAGAGAGGAGCAATGGATTTTTTCCCCTAAGGTAAGACAGCCCTTTGAGCAAAAAATGGTGGAAAAACATCAGGAGGGGCCAAGCCTCACTTTATTTTCCCAGGCAATATTTTAGCTGTCATCAGGCCAGTAAGTGATACAGCTCAAAAGTTCTGTGCTGGACACCTGGAGCAGTACAGGGAACACGAGACAGGAAATAAAAAAATCAGGGATCTTATCCTGACACCTAAGCCCGATGTGATAAGTATATAAACCTGCCCAGCACTGATCCATCTCCACTTCCTTTCAAATCCGCAGGTAATGTACTTCAGCAGTCCATGAGGAGGTGCCTGCCTGACTTCTTAAGATGAAGATGCCAGAAGTTGATTTGGGGGATCACAACAGGTAGACGTTGTCCCATGAAGTCTATTCTTTTCTTGAGTGTCCTGGCTATTACCTGTTCAGAGTATTTCACTGCCTTTTAATGATCATATACTTTGGTCACCAGTTCTTCCTGCATAAATTTGGGAGCTACTCACATTAACTGGGAATTGAAGCAAATCCAGATCCATGGTATGGTTTAGTGCTTTTTGGCTCCACGAGGAATGTAAAGTCATTGGCCCTTCACTTAGTATAGGAAAACTTCAGGGTTGGAGGATGGTAAAGAGGAGATGAGGTACATGTGTCACACCTTAAATTCATTGTCTTCATACTCAAGACTAACCAGCAATGTGTCCTCTTCCAGAGCTTCTCTTTCAGGTCTTTGTTCCCTTTCCCATTTCTCATGGCTGAATTTATCTTTGTCCATAGCAGTCACAGAGATATCAGCTACTATAACCCATTCCTAGGTACTATGTAGCCTAATAAACTAGGATAATGCTCTTTCATCCCTTCTTCTTGTCTATCTTTGTCTATAACCATCATTTAGCTGCAATCAGGCTCAACCTACCACCACACTAGGATGTAGAAACAGGACAATATCTAGTAAGAGAGCTCAACTGGCAAAAATCTAGAGTCAGTTGTAAGATGTCTAGAAAGAATGGCAAAGGTCAAGAAGAGAATACTGGAGAGGGAACGTATTAATATGCATCTAAATGTGCAAGGTGTTTCCTGAAAGGTCCTTGGTGGATGGGACAAGAAGTCATAGATTTAAACACCAGCCAGATGCTTGAAGTTAAACAGCAGGAAAATCTTGACTAATGGTGAGATATGGAACACTGGTGCAAAGTTTTAGTTAGAGGAGGCATCACCATGTCTGGAAAAACAGGTTGTGCATATATTCATCTGCAGTGTTGTAGTGGTCTTGCCTTGGGTGGCTGAGTTGGATCCTTCAAAACACATTTCTCTACCACTTAGTCCCTGGATCCCCGCAGAAGTCAGTGCCCCTTCCTATGGCAGTGTCCCATTTTACAGAGCTCTGCAGGAACAACTGCCAGCTCTGAGCAAATTCCATTTTGCACACGTGGGGAAACTGAGGCCTGGGGAGGGAACTGCAGAGAGAGAGGGTGGAGAAACCAGGGCATATTCCTTGGAGTTCACAACTCCTTGTCTCACTCTGTGGGGATTGGACCAGTCCCATCTAGTGTACACCAATGAACTTATTGCACGAGTGGCTCAGAGAATGAATGGCTGATCTCCCAGGAGAGCAGAAGCAGGATATGTGCTGACATTCCCTTTGTGTGAAGAAATGCTGACATTCCCTTTATGCAAAGGGATTTGTGTGCCAGGCTTCCGCCCAGAGGACTCCATGGTGTCTGTTCTTCCAGCTCTTCCCAGCAGGATTTATAAAGAACAGCAATACAGTTTCAGGCATTAAAGAGGATGAGGTAGATGGGCTTTGAGGTCCTGCAGCACGCAGACTTAGAAACTGCAAGAGCACAACATGGTCAACACGTGGTCAACATGGTCAACAATACTGCCTTTCCAAAGTATTCTGTCTTTACAAGGAAATTCACAGCTCTCTGGGATTAAAAGACTCTTCTCTCCCATCCACAAACTCCATTATTTCCCCATAACCTGCAATGCTACCTACCTATCGTCATCAACTTAACTTTTTTTTCTACTAGCTTTCAGATGCACAGGTTTCCCTCTCCAAAGATGGGTACAGCTCAGGAGACAGCTCAGACCCAGTCTCAGATGAGCCTTCAGGCTTTCAAGTCTATTTGCATTTGAGCCTGAGTTTTTCTGAATATGAAAGAGGGTCCCCTGGATCCAGCCTATTGGATTGGGACCTTTCAGAAGATCTCTGGAGCTAGTTCTGGTCAGTCCTTCACAGATGCCTTGTTTATTGAGATGGAGTGGAGAGATACGTACCTTCCTCCAGAAAAAAAAATAAAACAAGTACAAAAAGTGTGAAGGATCTCACTGAGTCCATGGACTCTTGTATTCACACTCAACTCGCTTTCCAGGCAGTGCCAATGTGAAGTTTTAATAGTTGCAAAGAGACACAGAGTCCAACTTGCATCTTGGCACTTTACTCTCATTGATTTCAAATAGTAGTTAGGTGCCAGAGAGAAGCAAGAACTGAGATGAAAGGGTAGAAATACTACAGCTTCCCTAAATCATTGCTCCTGCACCATCCAGTCTCCATCTATTTTAGACATCAACTGTACTCGCAGATGTAAACTCAATGTCGGGAAAAGAGTGGTCCAACAGTCTGGGTGTAAGACTGGGGCGCAAAAGACCTGGCTTCTCCTTTTCTGTCTTGTGTGCCAAGACGAGATAGAAAATAAGGATGTGAGCAAGTCACCTCAACTCTTTGGAGACAAGTTTTATTATGGTGGTAAGATTTAGAGAAGGGTTTGCCAAGCAAATTTACGCGCAATGCACCAAAATTACTAACTTTTCTCTCTGCGGCCAAGTCCCTGGAGACAATAGGGAGGAAGAGAACAAATATGAATGTCACTTCCCACAAGTGCCAGACACAGACACTGTTCCATCCACAACTCAGACACCAGGACTGCCTCTCACAGGTTCCAGAGTGCTGCTTTTCTTCTACATTGACTGCTTCAATTTGGGTTCCTGAGTTGGGTTTGGATTTATTTATTTTTTTATTTTTTGGAGAGCATAATTATTAGGGAAGCCCTTTAATTTTTCCGTTTTGGAAGAACCCCAAATGGGCTTCCCGGCAAAAGTAATATGCAGGCGCTCGGCATTAAGCACTGAGTAATCCTGGAAGTACAGACCTGATGTCTCTACAGGCAGCAATAAACTTTTCAGCACAATATTGTAACCTCAACTCTTCCTCCTTTAATGGCTTTTCTCTGTGCCATTAGCACTGCTGCAGAACTTTCCTGCATGGCGCGCGCACAGACACACACACACTCAGAAGCACACAGGGCTTTGGGAACCAGAGCTCAGGTGCAGTCATTTCTGCAGCCTCCTCAGATTGGGAAAGCGGTCTGGAAGGGTAAAACATGCACAGAAATGTCAGATGGCATTTAGGTGCTTTGTCTATCCATTTTCTGTTGGATACAATAGTTTGGGAGCAGAGAAAGAAGACATTGTTATCCAAAATTTCTGCTTTGGTCAGTCGGGTTGCATCCAGAGCAAGACATGGCTTCTTACCCTGAGCCAGACTGACATATGGCTCTAACACCAACTGCACAGAAATCAGACTGGAAAAGGGAGGTCATGCAGAACATCACTTGGAGATGGAGTGGGGTTTGAATCACCTGGATCCAAACCATGTTGTGACATATACCAGGGTGTCCTTGCTCTTCATCCTTGTCCACCAAGAATCGCATATATATCTCAGGTCTGGGCAGTGCCCATTCTCTCTGAGGTGAGGTCTGGGGGAGAGCAAGGGAAACAAAGCAAGCTCCTGAACAAGTGGAGCATTTGTGGGCAACTGCCTTGTGCTTGGGGCAGAAGGGCAGCTCCTAAAGCAAGGAGCATCCATAGACATGGCTGAGCTCCTTGGCTCTCTGTGCCCTCAGGTGCTGGGTGTGAGGCAGGTCCATGCACCAGCAGCTAGCTGCTTCTGTGGGCAGCTCTGCCTGACCTGGGAAAAGTTTGGTGCTGCAGACATGAATTTTTGATATAATTTCAGGAATGCTAGAAAGAACTTGCTGAACCCATGGTAACAAAGCTCAGGTTGCCATACAGCTCATCGCCTTATGACATTGCTTGTATGTTGGATTTATAACGTTTTTTTCTTTTGCTCCCTGTCCTGGCTAGGCTACATTGAAGCTGTGACGAGGCTGGAAAGAGGATCGTGTCAGTATGCTGCAATGACATGGAACAGGGCTTCATAGCCAGAACTTTACTTTTCTCTCTTGAGTTGACTGCTTCTTCCTATCACAGTGCAGCCCTCCCCAATGGGGTGGCTATGCCTTCCACTGCTCAGGGAACTTCTCTAAAGAAGCATGCTGGACAAATCCACGTGTGGCAGAAAAAGTCCTTGGATGCTCATGAAGCTCTTATGACAATGTGGGTGAAACAGAGGAGTTTAGCCAGAAGCAAAGTTTAAAAACCTTGTTTTTCCTCCTGCTAGCATGCAGCAACCTCATTCCAAACAGAGGGATGAAGATGGGGGCTGCAAAGCCAGCTTCCAACTATAGATTTATAGGTACATTTAATCAGCCACACAGAAAAGAACCAGCTCAGTTCACCACCTTGGTTTCTTGCTGCTCTACCTAACAGTGGCTAAGAGGGCTACACAAGCAAAAGACTCAGGCCCTGGAGAGCACTTCATCAACTCAGCTGGCTCCTTCTAGTCAATTAAAAAGCACTACCGGTCGCCTTGGAGGAAGAGCCAAGAACAGAACCAAGAGCAAATTAATGCAAGTAGGAATAAGACTTTTTTTGCCAGTCAGCAGACTCTGCCTCTGCCTTCCTTGTGGAATCTGTAGCCTTGTAAGAAAGAAAAAAAAGAGATTTTGAAAGACCTTGGGACCCTGTATCAGTGGTAGAAGCCTGGGAATCTGATGGGATCCAAGCCTGGGACAGAAGACAGGCCATACAGGATTGCCTCTTCCTACATGGGAAAAAAGGCTGTGAAAAGGCTTCCCAGAAGCAACTATGACAGCCCCTCCACAAAAGGAGGCACTGAGAACAAGCCCTGCATCCTGAGGCCCTCCATCCCGCTGCCTCCAGGAGGAGGTAGAGCCAGAGACAGGTTTCATGCCACCCCAGGCTGCTGGTGCTGCCTAGGGTTCTCCTAGACAGAGCGAGGGCAGCTGAGGGGATGAGGTCAGGCTGCCTGTTGAGGAGGATGTAGCCTCAGACCCTGGATCTCCAAACCTCAGGAGGCATCAGCAGGTTTCAGATCTGAACTCTTCTGTTCCTCAACAAAATTAAAGAAGTAACACTTTCCCTGGAAAGCAGGTAGGGTTTTTCTATTTTTCACTTCCAAAAAAATCATCCTAAAAGAAAAAAAAAAAAACTGTTTTTCTCCTGGAACAAATTTCTAAGACCCACTGGCAATGTTCAAAGAAATTGTGTGAGATAGAAGATACTTACCAAAGACTTCAAAGACTTAGCAAGCAAGCAAGCTTCTCTAAACAGGTACCCATCTAGGATCACCAAGGACATCATAGCTGTCAGCTAGGTCTCTGGACCAAAAATTGAGTTACACCCTGTCTTCCTCATCCTATGTAGTAACCAAACTTTGCATCTTCTCCTTGGACCCCTGGTCTCAGCCCTGATAAGTGTGGCAAAAAATAAGACCCTAGTGAGTCCTAAGGCCATAGAGTAAGGGAAGTATTCAGGAATGGTTCAAAACTACTCACTCCAGCAATTAGAATGCCTCCCTTTTCCCCAGTGCTGCCCGTAGGGGAGCTTAGACAACACAAGGTACGCAACTATGTCAGTCAGGACTAGGTAGCACTCCTCAGGCACCTGCTTCACCCCAGCTTCACCTTCTGAGACTGTTCTTGGCTAAAGTGAACTTTACTTGAAGTTTTGGAATTTCAACTTTTCCCCAAGGTTTCAAACTGAGGAATTAGGAGGACTCTTTCTGGGACATCTGTGTCAGAGGAGAAATCTTAGGATATCTAGTGGTTAAACCTTCCAGTTGTGGCACTAATTAAGCTGAGATTTTAGAGAGAGTGATCTCAGTAGATATAGGATAGCATATAGACTGTAGTTTCCTACAAGCAGAGTGGCAAAAGGCCAAGAGCCCTCATGGTATGCTTATATTTTTGGTTTTAAATTATATTCAAGCACAGTATATCACTGTGTATCCCAAAGTCCTGGAGGACTGCATCAAAGTGATGGGAGCATATAGTCACCTGGACTCAAAGAAGCCATAGTGAGAGAGAAGGATGAGGTCCAATAGGACATGATCTAACACACTCACATGAACACAGCATTAAGTGCATGAGTATCTCCTTTATAAAGTAGGTCACATCAACCAGAGGCTGTCTGAGTGAAATGGGATGCTCTGGTGTGCTACATTAACATTAACATTATGAGTTGCTCGCTTCTCCCCCTGAAGTCCCTGTGGGCTTAGCTGCTCCTTCCTTTCACAAGCAAAATCATGAAGAAGAAGAAAAGGCCTTGGGAAGAGCTGGAAAGAGCTGCCTCTGTGATAGCACAGAGCAGGGATTTCCTGGAGTTGGAGCCAGCTGCCTAAGACAGGACACAGGGCTTTTCCACCTGGGAGATGCGAGGAGGAGACATCTGGGCCCAGAGTCCTGGAGGGAAAAGGGAGCAGAAGAGGGTTCTTGACCCCCAGGTGAGTGGGGACTGATGGGAACACACTCCTTGGGACTCACAGTCAATTCTGGACTCCAAGGGAGGGCTGCGAACTGGCAGGATGGATGCAGGCAAAGGGAGAGGAGGCTGATGAGCCAACCGTACTGCATAATGCTACGTGACAGGCACCATAAACCTACTTCAAACTTCTCCCTGGATCTAGAGCCTCCACTGCATCTTGAGATGGGGAACACATCCAGAGGAAGCAGTGTGGATCATCCCCATCATGCTGGTGCAAGGCTACACAGGTTTCACCCATCAGCATCAGAGCAAAGGCAGGGACCTGCACTGCTCACCCGCTGAAGCTGGGCCTGCAGTGAGGCCGTGTCTGCACTGCTCACCCCCAGCAGCAGTAGAGACAGGCCCTGAGACCGTCCGTGCTGATGGCACGGAGGGAGGGGACTTTTCTCCGATCTGGAGCAAATAAATAAATAAATAAGTCATCCCTTCAGCTCCCCAAAGGTGCCATTAAGGAGCAGAGAGTTAGTGATTAGTGGCAACAGGAAAGGGAAAAAAATTATAAACAAAGAAGTCATCGTCTTGTCCATAGGGAGAGCACTTCTAAAAATCCTTTAACAGGGCTCATTAAATATACATGGCCTCAGTGGCTGGCTATACATCCTGATTAGCCCATGACTTCAACTTCTGTAGTCCAGGGTGTTTCTGCCCTTCACCAAGGAAATAAAAGCAGACGGTCTATCCCAGGAGCCGGTGTGGCTGTCCAGGCCTCTGAGCACTGGCATGGAGAGCCCATGTGCTCAAGGAATCCCTCCCATCGTTCATGCTGACGAGCACAATGTGCTGAGAGCAGATGTGAGCTGTCGCAGGGTGCAAAATGAAGCCAACTTGGGCAAGAAATGGAACGAAAGAGAAGGACTGGAAACCAGTGGGG
Source organism: Crypturellus soui (assembly GCA_032275445.1). Taxonomy (NCBI): domain Eukaryota; kingdom Metazoa; phylum Chordata; class Aves; order Tinamiformes; family Tinamidae; genus Crypturellus; species Crypturellus soui. The sequence goes on along the minus strand of JAUBNY010000256.1, from coordinate 3,229,758 downwards.
AACCAAGAGGCCCAGAGAACTGCTTTCTGGTGTTTTCTTCCTTTGGATACACACCTCTACCAGCCACAGTCTTGGTGTGAGACTCGAAGCAACCTTCCAAAACATCATCCTCATGTAACCAAACCTGCAGGAGTGCAGCTGCAGGGCTCCTGGGGGAGATACGGGCAGGATGCTCCCTGCAATCCCCCAGGAGGGCCAGGGGACCCGTTTAGACAGGTGGGCGCTCATCACCCTCATCCTCCCTCGCTCAACTGCCAAGAACATTCAGATCAACCGCTCATTGACTGAATGAGAGGAATAGTCCAAGGCCTCCTACTTTCCCCCCTTCCTTTAATGATATTAATATTTTATTACTGTTCATTGGAAGAAACATGCAAATGAATGCGTGTGGGAAGGCCCTGGAGTCTTCCAATGTTAACAAAACAAGTAAACAAGGATTGTCCTCCTTACGAATGATGTTAACACAATATACAAATGTTGTTCTACAATCGATAACCTCATAGGAAACTCGGGTGGCTGGAGGCTCTGTTACTACATTATCTCAGATTGTCATTAAAAGGTTTCTACTTTGTTAATCAGATTTTTTTTTCCTAAGCTGAATGAGAATTTCTTTCAAACATTACAAATCACAGAGAAACCCAGAACTGCACAGCACCTCACGGCTTAACCAAGCCTATTCCTAGCATCACAGGTGCTGTCACATAATCCCCAAGCACTTGTAAGGGGATAGGAATATTTAAGCCATGACACTATAGTGACACCAAGGTTATAGGCTCTGGAGACTAGCTGATTCTAGCTTCATTGCCTCAGACAGCCTTAATGTAGAATGGAAAAAGGTGCTTGAAGCATTCCAAGGAATGTCCTGATCCACATCCCTGCTTGGCAGGGAAGATGAGACCAGGAATCCCTGCATCACAGTCCTCTACTCTCTGAGTTAAAGGAGTGTGCAGTTTTTCAGACCTCCTGTCCAATTTGGCAGTGGGCAGGAGACAGAAGCTCAAATGGGAGATCTGAAAAGAGGCAAGATCTAGAATAAGATTTCTCTATAAAGTATACACTAAAAGCATTTGAATGAGAAGGAATGTGGGATGTATTTCTTCCAATTTTTAGTCTCTGGTCTCAAGGTGGAGCTTAAATAAAGACAAGAATCTAAAGCAAACATTAAGCTTCTCAGTTCAGAAAAATCAGTCCTAAAAGTACTACATTTTCCAAAAGTCATAATTGCAATATTGTATGTGTGGAGCGTAAGATGATTTTGTATAACAGTGCAGAAAAACAGGAATACCAACACTAGAAAAGAGAGCAAAACAGTGACAGTGCCCGCTTGCTATAAAATCAGATTAACGTCACTGAAAATGAGAGCACTAAGTACAAATTATCCTGTAAGACTGTGTCCCTTAAGAAAGTTTTCTGAGATTAATTTCCCTGGCTGTTTAGGGGACTTGTTAACTCCTGCTCCACTAAACATATATTACAACACTGCCAGTTTTCTCTGCTACAGTATTTCAAATTTGTTTTGCTTTCAGCCATCACTCACTCAAGCTTGTACAAGAGAAGCAGAACTATTGCATGGGAAGTCAGGGTTGTTGTCTAAGAAGTTACAGCTGCACAGAGCAAACGGGGTGCTCAGGTCAACAGAGCAGTCCTGGCTTCATATGACCAAGCCAATCTCTTCCCATATTGAAGTCCCATGACTCACTCAATCACTTCCATAAACATCTCCCTTTGAAACATCAACCTGTTTTTCTCACTGTTCAGTCTGGCCTGGGCCAGTGGGTAGAGTAATTATGTTAATTCCACCATCAAAATAATTAGCCATTCCATTTCAGCCAAGAAAATGCTGGAAATTGGCTCATGATTTATTCTGTACTCTTATTTCATCTCATCCTTTTAACACAGCACTTGGGTCTTCCTGCAGCTCGCTGGCCAATTAGTGGAATCAAAGGAGGCACATAGAAATGCGGGCCTTAAACACAGCTCAGGTCCGTGCATTGGCTGAATCTGGAGAGATCTGTCCCCTGGGAGTCTGCAGAAATGACATTTGCCTTCCCCTGTGGATCTCCCACCAGGCTGGACTTTATCTCCTTCATGCTCAAGAAACCATCTCCCTGGGGACAGGTAGTTCTTAAGTTCAAGAGTTTTCTCTATGTAGTGAGGAATCTCTGAGCTCAATCTGAAGATGAAAGAGTCTGGTCTTTTACAACCTAAAGGAGTGATAAAAGTGCAAGAATAGAAACCATATCTGCAGCTTGAGGCAACAAGTAGGACCTGAGAGTGGAAGGGGCCAAACAGACTCTCTCATTCGGTTCACCTCTGCTCCACCAGCTGTGCTGGATGGTTCACTATGACCAGAGTATTTTCTCTAATCTGCTTCTGTGTACTCCCCTCCCCAGATCTCCAGCACTTCCTTGGGAAATGCTCCGTGGCCTGACACATCTCTCTGTCAAGACATTTCCCCAGGCATTTCATTTTAAATTAAAAGTGCTATTCTTCTTTGTTGCATTCCCTTTATGCCTTCATATTTCCTCTCCTTCCCTGCATGCACATTTTACTCGATAGCAACTCAAAGAAGCAAATCCCCGTGTCATCCATTCACAGCACCACACATCTGGCCCTTTTACCTTACCCACGATTTTTTCCTGATCTACCTGACTGTCACTCTGCTGCATTAAAACTTTAGACACTTCCCACACCTTGAAGCCTGGGAGTGCCATAAAGCAATAGGAGGTCCTGTCAGGATAGAGGACTTGTCAGGAGGATCTTCCCAGAGCCAAGCAGAGCCAAGCCACCATCTCTATCTACCATGCACTTAACAAACCCCTCCAAGCACTGTGTCGCCCTCTGTGTCACCCTATGTCACAACACACAGCCCCTCGCCACTCTCCCTCTTGTGGCATATGACACTGCCCACAAGCACTTTCTCTGTCTCTCCAGCACAGCATCATGCTAACGTGGCAGAGCAGTGTCGACTTAAACTCAGCCACTTCAGAGCCTGGGCTGCTTGAGTCTGTGTGTGCGCCCTCAAGGACAGCCCGAGTCCCTTCCCTGCCAGGTTACAGCATGGAGCAATTTCATCCTCCCACGAAGAGTTGAGCCACTACCACTGTGGACTGATCTGTCCTCTACGGGCCTGTCTCAGGCCCATCCCTGAACACTGCTAAGTGGAAGTGACTCCCAAGTTCTCCCGGGGCAGCCTCCCCATTTATCTCAATGAGAGAAGTGACATCCTGGACTGTGATGCATGAGGCATGCCATGTTCCTCTGCACCGTGACATCTCTGGGTTTTCTGCTTTGCTGCCTTTCCACAGCACTCTCCCATGAGATGCCCATCACTTCTGGGGGTGACAGCTTTTGCGCTCAGACCAGCAGGCAGCAATACCTCTTAAGAAAAAAAATGCATTATTAGGACTTTCCTTAAAAAAAAGAAAAAAAAAAAGAAGAAAGAAAAAGAAAGAAATGCAGACAAGTTTGAAATGCCAATGGCTAATTTTGAACTTTTAAAGATGCTCCTTTTTTAACTCAGGTTGATGAACACAGGATAGGCTACAGGGCAGTAGGGGCAGGGCAGTGTGGGTGCTGAGTTCAGCTATGTCTATCAAAGATAGGTTGTAGGGCACTAGACCAAACTGCCACTGTGAGGCTGGGAAACTTCTCTTGAGTGACAGCCCCAGGAGTTTTGGCTATGAGAGAGGATTGGAGTAAAGTTGTTCTCTGTAACATTTGCTTTACTATTACAGATTTCTTCACTTTTGTGAGTCCAAGTTTGAGATGCAGCAGTAAATCAGGAATAGTCCCTCTGTAAGTCATGTAACATGAGTGACTGAAGAAGAATGTGGGCAGTATGACATAAGATTCACATGCCATAGAGAGGAATCAGTATCAAGGGTTAATTCAAACCTTTCCAGGCTGTCAAAGCAAGCAGAGTCCTTGCACCAAACTGGAACCATATGGATATAGATGACTGTATATTGCATAGAGAGGAGCAAAGGGTTTCCCCTGAATTTGCAAACAGTGGGAATTTGGGGGTTGATCTGAATGGCAACACCCTTGCCAAATTAAAATACTACAAAAAGAAGTAAAGGTGAAGAGAGAAACATCCTCCCTGTACTGCAGGCCTGAACTCCATTGCCCAGCTGCTCCTGAGCCAAGGGCTATAAATTAACAGGAAGTGACTTTTCTCGTAAATGGTTTTAATTTTTGTTTTTATGTTCAGTGAGGGAACTGCAAGATCTATAGCACAACAGATTGATGCTGGTTCTCCCACAGAGCTCCTGGGCATCCTCAGCCTTTTTCTTTTTTTTTTTTTTTTTTTTTTTTTTTTGCTTTCCCATTAATGGGCAGCCCTAAAACAAAACCAAGGAGGCTCATTGTCGGTCAAGATCATTCCCAGGCCCAAGACGGAGACGGACAGATGCAGCCGGTGTCCAATAATTGCCTCTTCCATGTCATCATTTCTCACTGGCAGGAAGAGGGAGGTAGCAAAGTCTTAAAGGGAAATGCTGCTGTGCTGGCTGGGGCATCCCTGGTTTATTGGGGCTGCTGGGCTTTGACATTTCCTCCTGACTCAGTTCCTCCTTGCATATGTGCTTTGCGCTCAGGCACACGTAGCCAGCATCCTGCAGAGATAAGCATGCAGGTCGTGTTGCGCCTTTCTTTGGCAAGGAAATGAAATGAATTGGGACCGTTGTTCTCTGTATGTGTTCTTATCACCTGTCAAGAAGGATTTGAGATCAAACTCCAGGAAATCTTTCCTTTGGCTTTCTTTTCTGGGAATTCCCATGCCCAGGGATTCTCTTTTTGGGGATGGAAAGCCTTTGAGGTTACAAGTTGGCAGGGGACTTCGGAGGTGTGATAGCAGGGCAAGAAATTTGCTGTATTTGCAGGCACAGTGCAGTGGCTGTTGAGAAAACATTCCAAATCATCTCCTATAGACAGATGAATAATTGACTCCATCTGTGAGCGGAGCCATGCTGATAGGGGATTTAATCAGAGACACACTAGCTCCCTGGTCATGAATCTGGGTACAGTCTAACCATGTGGCTCTGGTTTGATATAACTGTACCAAGGCAGGATCTTGCATGAGCTGAACAGATTGAGAGGCAGAGAGCAGCACCAGCTTAAGGATCCTTCCCAAACTGCCTTTGCGTGCAAGAACCACCCCGCCTTACAAACCAGCCTCTGGCTTATGCACTTTGCTGTTCATCTTGGGCTCCAACAAAAGCTCAGAGACAAAAACTGAGATCACTAAACACAAAGTGCTGTTACCAACCCAGCCATCACAGACCTTGCCCAGACTGTGCTGCCTTCTGTTTTCTCTTTGGGTAGCTCAGGATAGAGAAACAAACAACTTGCCTGAGGATGAAGGAATGAGCTTCGCATCTAAGTCTACAGCTCATAGATCATCCAATCCACTACTGGTTTTTACATGACAAGGGAGACAGCCCTTTTACTATCCGAAAGGGGAAGCAGAAAGTTAGGAAGAAGACAGAACAGCTTGAATTCAGAGAGGAAACACTGCACATGCAGATCTGCAGTCCTCCCATCTGGATGCAAGAGCTGCAGTTTCAAGTAAAATCATGTGGCAGGGACTATAAAAGTAGCCTCTGCTATGGACCCTTGTTGCCCTCCTATATGTATCCTGAACCGGCATCACCCAGCATGACAGGCCTCTCACGTGCAGCCTGACCAGGCATCCCTGGCAAGGTTTTCAAGGAAAGGCAATAGTTTTACCAGGACAGCTGCAGGGAACTTTATGTGCAACAAATTAAAAAAAAAAAAAAAAAAAAAACTCATATGAGAAGTCTGAAGGATCGCATGGGACAAGGAGCATTCTGTGGGACTTTGGGAAGGAAGTCTGTCCTGGGAGCAGCCTGCACATCAACTCCCGCTCTCATCTCTGACAGCTCTGTTGCATTTGCAGACTGGGTCACAAGAGGGAGCGATTGCCCTGTTTGTCATATCGAGCCCCGGCTGGAAGCCACAAGGTGTCCCAACTTCAAGAGGCGCTCCTGAAGCCCGATTCTGTGGATTTCTCTTTTGCCCTTCTCTCCCTGCACGCCGACTCTGTCCTGCGGTCTGCAACACTATACTGCGTCCTCATGACATACTCACCCCCTGCAATGGCATCCCACAAACAGCTCTACAGGTGCTCATGGTCCTCCAAACCCAGGAGGTGCAGAGAGCAGCAGGGCCAGGACTCAGGCAGGGAGGGAGCTCAGTGCCATTAATGCCTTTGTGCTGCAGGGGCATGAGAACTTGGACTGGCTCATAGCTCGCAGCTTCACATCCAGGTGCCCTCAAGGTTCCCAGGGTGCCTAAGATCCTGACTGGAATACAAAGCTTGGGAATCACACCCTGTATTTTGGGGATGAGGCTCCGGAGGCTCCCTCCGGAAACATTTGGAAGATGAAGAGCTGCCCCATAGCAGAGTGCCCAATGGATGGCCCACAAGCACCACAGCATGGAGGACATGTCACTCAAAGGATGAGAGGGCTCAGTATAGTCCAGGATGCAAACGTGAAGCTGTCAACTCCACTGCATCTGCCACACAGGAAAGGTGGAGATGGCAGAACAATGGAAGAGACAGATGACAAAAGTGCCAAGAGCTGATAGTGTCAGGTCTAGGACTGGCTTTAGTGCTGAGGAACACCCACAGAACCATCTCCACATGCTCCAGGTACCCCTGCAGCTTCTACAGGGATAAGAGCAGTAGTGTGGGGTCTGTCTGGTTCACAGATCCTCTCGCTGACAGTTTGGCTGATCTAGGGATCGAATAGCTGAGGAGATAAAGTGCCAGGAAGGGCAAGCTGTTTTCCTTACCTCCACTCCCAGCAAAGCAGGCTCATACGAGCCAGTTTGCCATGCTTTCTTTGAAAAAGCCCTCCATGCCAATGCTGGCTGGCCCACACAGAGACAATGTCTTCATTCCTGCCTTGCTCATCAACCTCTGGTGGAATCTGGTCTCATGGTGGCAGCATCTGGAGATGGAAATGAAACTGGGGAAGATCTCCCTTTTTCAGTCAGTGTGACACATCTTTAGAGGGTGGAGCAGTGAGATTGCAGTGTGTGCCAGAGAGATGTTGCATCATTTATCTGGCCGTGGAAAGGAGGTCTAGCTTCTCCTAGGCTTCTCCGAGGGAGTGACTGCAACTTATGCAGGCCAGAAGTGTCTCAAACAAAGGTTTTTCATCAGAAAACAATAGTTCACTTGAACTGGAACTATTCCATTCCTCTAAAAGCATATTTGGAAATAGTTGATGTCCCATTTGTCAACGCGGTCATTTTTCTTATGACACTTTTTCCTCCTGAAACTAGCTCTGAAGTTAATTAGCACAAAAGAGACCTGATTGCAACAGGCAGCTCCCTAATAGTCATTTGGTCTCTCAGTTTTTGAAAGTGCTCGTGCAGTTCAGGATGGAAAAACTGCTGAAGCTCATGCTCAGGGAGAAATCCTTTCTCAGCAGCTTCCGCCAACAGATGCCATGCCAGCTATTTTCCCTTCTGCCTGTGCAAGCCAACAAGGCACGACTGCATGAACCCCTTGCCCCTGGTCAAATATCGCATGGAAGTTCAGGGCCACCCAGCACAAAGCTAACAGCACAAAGCCACAGCTGTATAAATATCTTGGAGTGCTGACCATAACCCTTCCTCCAGGATACCTGGGACCTCTCAGCATGTGTGTGGCAACCAAGAAAGAAGTGCTTCAGCCTCAGTTCCATCCCCTGTGGGCTCTAAAGAGGGATCGACTCCATCTCGTCTCCTATAGAGTTGCAGCTGGGCCTGCAGAAAAGGTCTTGGTTTTTCAAGCAGCCTTTGTGCTCATTCCTAAGCCGCCCACCTCCTGCAAACAGCTCTGGTCTTTCCATGAGGAGTAATATCAAGGTCCCATGACACAGGATACACAGGTGAAGAAGGCGCAGGGGGATGCTCTGGAAAAATGGAGAGTCGGGAAGGAGGCTCCAAGCCTGGTCCACATGAGACAGCCAAGGCTGAGGGGTGGGCCCCAAAGAGCTCCCACGGTACCGGACAGACGGGGGCCGTTTGTCCAAAGTGACTCATTGGTCATCAAGTGTCAGACAAAAAACAGGACCCAGGAAAGACACAAAAGTATCAACACATAATGTGTTGAAACTAGATGTTCACTCTCCACCTTGCCCTGGCCTGAGGAATATCGGTGCCCACAGCACCCACTGAACTGGATCACCACCAGCTCGGAACAGCAATGGAAAAATCATGCTCCTGATCCACCAGCCATGAAAGTACTGAAGGGTGGGGATTCTGTGCCTCCCAGGACATTGTTCATCCCTGCAGGGATAGCCAGCTCTGGGAGATGAACTGTGAGGACTTCAGCAGCTCACTTACCCTATCACCATTTGTGGGTCAAACTCCTTGGTCCCAAGAAGGCTGATGGGGCTGGGATGGAGCTGGAGGAGACAGAACATTAGAAGAAGTTCTCAGGATCTCTTGGTACTTATGTCATTTAATGGGGTTCAGTGCAGCAATGGCTTCTCCAGCAGAGCCCAGAAGAGCTCAGATAATAGTTAAAAGCAGCAATCTTTCCTCATAAACAGCTTGTTTCTCATCCTTTTTCTCTGTGATGTCTCTTGCTTGGGATGAGGATGAGCTGAATTTTCCCAAGTTGTCTTTATCTAGGCCAGATTTCCCAATCACAAGGCAGTGCAAACAGCAATGCCAACAAACACCAATAACATCCTCCCCTTTGCCCTTCCAGAGGGAAAAAAAAGCCAAAGAATCCTATTTCCCCGACTGGGCTCTTCCATCTTCCCCATCAACTGCCCTCAGGCTGGCCTGGTTGCTCATTCCAGGCATGTTTCTCATGGCCATCAGAGGAATGCAAAGCCCTGGGGTTTTCACAGAGACCAGCATGAGAGTTTTCCGAAAAGGGACAGCGGGTGATGTCAGCGGAAGTATATTTTTAACCCATGTTCAAATGAAAAGGAAACAACCCAGAGGAAATGCATCAAAAAAGAAATCTCCTGACAATGAAAAGCTGAGCTCTGCTTTCAAGTTTTACTTTTTCCCAGGACACTGACTCCCTTCTGCCCTCAGCCAGCAGGGAAAACAGAGAGCGAGGGAGTGACAGCTCTCCCTGCACATCCACCATGCAGGAAGCACCAGCTATATAAAGACAAGGACTACGTCAGGACATGGGATGTGCCAGGGCCCGGCACCACGCAGCTGGGCTGCTGGCTGGCTGCAGACATGCACGTTGGCTGGGCTGGTCTGCACCAAGCAGGGCAGCTCTGATGTTGCAAGACGTGACCCTGCTCCAGTGTGGGACAGCATCAGAAAGCTGTCTCCTTGACACCTTGTCCTCAGCAAGACGGCATGGCAGAGTGGCGCCATGCAATGAAATTGGGGATGCTTCTGAATGGAGAGACTTTAAGCATTTTCTTTACAATGAAACAACAGAGGCTCCTGAGTCATACATGGGAGGAAGAGCAGGAGCAAGCCATAGCTCAGCAGTCAACAAGCCTTGCAGCAAACTATGGGAGGCAACAGAGGCTTCCTAGAGCCCCAGCACTCCAATGTCACTTGCAAGATCTTGTCACCCCAACAGGATTCAGAGTGAAGGGGAAATTTCCTCCTACTCCACGGCACCAGACACGAGGCATAATATTGACACAGGCTCCTTGAAAGGCATTTCAGGGGCTCCCATAGACAGTGGGACAGTGGGAGACAAAGGAAGGAGACAGGGTAGTGTTGGTTTTTTGCTTGCTTCTTTGTTTCTGTGAAACACTGAAAATGAGCTACTTTTGAGTAGCTACTCAACCATTGGCTACTCAAATAGGAGAATGGGAAGAACAGTGAAATCCTCTTTCTGCTCTGTTCTCTCCACAAAGGCATCCGGAGAGCCAATACAGCAGCAAGAAAGAGTCCAGCGGAGTTGGGGCACAGATGCAAGGATCTTACCCCATGCTCAAAATATCCCTGTCAGTGTTGAGTGGGTGCAGGGGGATACACATTCCTGGTGTTTCATGTCAGCCTTTCTTGGCACAGACTGTCCTCTCGAACTGACCAGTATCCGCTACAAAGGTTTCCAATCTCCCCTCTTCCAGTGAGTCAAGTCCCTCAGGGATCACCTAGCACCAGCTTGTATCCTGGGAAATATAGCCCAGTTCAAACTGTTCCTCATCCTGCAAAAATATCCCATGAATATTCACTCAAGTTCTGAAACAGCCTCTTGCTTGTTTGCATCACTCCCCAGAAAAAGCTCTGAGTCCCCTCCACTTCTCACCAGCCAGTTGGGATGCTGAATTAATATTGCATAATTGTATAAATAACAGATTGCATAAATTGCAGATTGCCTAAATAGAAATTCAGCAAGGTTCAGGAAAATAAACCTCTCCAGGAGTCAGACACTCTCCTCCCTTTGTACATCCAGTTTGGCAGGGCCAGCTGGAATCATCCTCTCCAGGACAATGTGCCTCCCCATCCCAGAATGGGGAAGTCATCAGGGAATTAATGCTTCTTAGTAGGCATGAAGGAGCCCATCTCTCCATCAGCCTGACAGCAGATCGATATGCAGAGGAAGCAGGTTTCCTTGCTCCAGTTCATCAGTCTGACATGCAGGCAGCCTCCTCTACATCCCCTTTCCTTCCCTTCCTCTGAAATGATCCATTCCTGCCCAGCCGGCTGGGCAAGAGCCATTTGTTGAAGCCTCTGCCAGAGATGCTCATTAACACACTGTGTGCTCTTTCTTGGAAGGCATGTGGGTCCTAGCGAAAGAGAGAAAGGGAAGGAAGGAAGGAAGCAAAAGAACAGCCATTAGGAAGCAGGGGCAGCAGCAGAGAGGTTGGCAGCAAGGATGCAAGGAGCTTGGGTAACACATCCCCTTCATTCCCTGCAGGATGGCTCTCTGCCCCATTGGTTCCCATGGGCAGGCCAGGCACGGCTGGCCCATTATCCGCATGGCACCGTGTGCTGTGAACTAGTGCAGATAGCTGGTCCAGAGGAAGGTCACAATTTCTTTCCCACTCTGCTGGCCTTGAAGTGGATCTGCTCCCTGAACCCATTCACCATCCAACTAACTCAACTGTCTCATTTATTTATTTATTTACTTTTCTCAAGGACTGAGCTCCAGCCCAGGAGCACTTCTCTAGAACCTTTTAGGCTCTGAAGGCAGGAGCTGAGGCAAAGTTTGGACTCGGATTCAGGAAAGCAGGGCTTAGCAAGGCAGGAAG
>JAUBNY010000256.1:3208267-3218454 GCA_032275445.1 Crypturellus soui | reverse complement strand
TTTTAGGCTCTGAAGGCAGGAGCTGAGGCAAAGTTTGGACTCGGATTCAGGAAAGCAGGGCTTAGCAAGGCAGGAAGGAGCCGGAGGGTGGATACAAGGAGCACTCCCTGCCTGCAGTCACCATGGCTCCTTCCTCTATCTCAGACTTCCCAGAAACAGCCGCCCGAGGGGAAAACACTCGCTTGCCTGCATGAGCATGCGGGAATCTGCTTGGCGATGCAGAGCAGCCCCATGTAGAGCCAGAGGCACAACAGCAGGGGACACAGGTGGAGATGAGAGGGCAGGGAATCCCAGAGCATCCTTGAGAGCCCAGATCTCGATGATGTCTCTAGCTGAGGACATACCAGTCAGTAGTTTTAACCCTCATCCACTGCTGGTGGAAGCACAGGGAGGATGCACATGTATCACTTGCGTCGGCATGCAGATTATCCAGGACAGATGGTGTCTCTGGCCCCAGAAGGGCAGCAAGAAGTGGTATGGCAGACCCTTGACCTCATTTCTTCCAAAAAAAAAAAAAAAGGATACCATAAATTCCTTCATCAGTTTGTTTGCAGATTAAAGCAGATACGATAATTATGGACAGACCTGCTAGGGTCTATTTCTTAAAGCAGTCTGCATCCATCTATACAGCAACACGTCTGATACCTTTCATGAATACTTGAAATGGCTTTCTTGTCTCTTGATTCATATTTTTGAAAAAGCCTATTCGTCTCTTTGGTTCCCCTGTTGCCGATATTACAAGCCTGCCCTTGCTGTGTATTTGACCTTTCTGTGGGAAGATTTAATCTGACATGAGCTTCAAGGTAGATTTACTTCTGTTTTAGGCAAGAAATCAGTTTACTTGAGGACACTGGGATTCCTCCCAAACCCTTCTGAGTTGTTTCCTCTATATATCAGCAGAGCAGTCCTCAAAATGCAGCAGTGAATCTCAGACAGTGGCTTGCAACGAGTAACTAATGTTTCCAAAACATTAAACACTTCAGTAATCCAGTAGACCAGTTTTTATGTGGAGACCAGATTCTCCTCTGAACCAGTTTTCTGGTCCCCAGGTTTTACCCAAGGTAATGCAAAGTCTTTCTAGGGAACTTTTTTCCAGGCCTGCACAGGTGAATTCCTTGTCTTAGGTGGACCCAGAAAACTGCCGGTTACTTGTGAGAGAAGAAGGAAAAGGGCAAAGCAGCAGGATTCAAAGTTTGCTTTGCTCTCCCTTTGCTCAGTGCTCTGCGACAGTCCCTGTCTCCTGAGTCTCTGTCTCAAACTCCTGCAGGTATTCCCACACTCCTTCCGGCTTTGATGGACAACTTCCTTCACGCTGAATGACACTTGTTGGGCCAACAGAGTGTATGAGGGGTTTTGAGGACAGCTGACCTGGTCTCCAGCATGCAATAGTGACAAGAATGGCCCCTTACCCCCTGCTTAATCCACCTTCGCTTGGTAACTGAGAGTCCGTGAACCTTGTCCCCTGACCTATGAGGCGCACAAGAGAGGAGGCAGCGAGGGGGAGAAAGTCAGGACCCGTGAAGGCTGGCCAGCACTCGGCGTCCCCTCGGACGGCAGGCCACCCCCGGTCCTCGCTCCCCTCACATTGTGCGTGGGGAGCGGGGAAGAAGGGGCACCAGGGAGGCTTCAATCCCATCTGGACCATGAAAGCCGCCTTTGTTGTGGGGCTGTCACTCGACCCAGCGCACGGTGGCCTCTGGTTTCCAGGACGACCAGAGCAGGGTGGGCCGTGGGGAGGAGGAAGGTGAGAGACCAAGGGAAAGTTTTGACATAAAAGCAAACCTTGAGAAGTGGATTTGGGCTGTGTTTGCTTCCCTGGTTGCTTTTCCCTTTTGCTGGCAGCTGAGCTCCAAATTGCGGCAAAGCCCATGCTCAGTGCTGGATGAGCAGGCTGAGATCTGTGGTACAGACCACCAATGGGTCCCATCCAGCTCTATCCCATGTTGAATTCAAATGAATCCAGTCTACATCTGTCAAATCAAACCAATACCTTTCATCAACTCCCTTCTGACCTTGCAGTTGGAAGCACCAGACTTTCTTCGCATCCTTGAAACTTATCACCATAACGTTTAGGAATTTCTGAGCATGCATAGGTGTGGTGAAATACAAATACTCCTGAGTGATGGAAGGAAGCCCTCAGTGAGGGAGCATGTTGCATGTCTTGCCCAGGACAATTGCTTCCCAAACCCCAGTAAGTATTAGACTTTACTGTTTTTTGACTACACTGTTATCCAGGTGAACAAGCAAAGTGACACTTGGTGGCATAACACCACCTAGGGTCAAACCTTACAGAAACAGTTCTGCAGTCCACCCTTGCTGCCCTCTGAAGTGGTCAATATGCTGTTAAGGTCCTCCAAATGCCTTAATCATTCAGCAACCCTGCAGCATCTGGAAGATTTCCTGGCAATCTTGAGTCTCTTGGACACGAGGCCTTCAGGGACCTGTCATGAAAACCCTGAGGCAGCTAAAATGCCCAAAACACTTGTAAACATACATAGGTTGAATAACTTGTCAGTAGCCACAGAGGGAGTCAAAGGTTAAACTTTTAGTGGGACCAGTGTGTCCCAGTCTCTACTTGCCCACTCTGCTGGCTCATGTTGTCTCCAACTTCTTCCACTCAGCAGAGGTACCTCAGGTATATTTTTAGCCAAGTATTTTTATCTTATCCCTTTGCAGGTCTGCAGTGCCATCACGTTTCGGTGGAGTTCAAAGGTGTTTTCCTGCCTCCTACAGGCACGGGGCTATTTATAGCTATGAGATATTGGTAGCCTAACTTTCAGGGACAACAGCGTGGTGACAAATACATGGAAATGGCTCATTGCCTGTGAGTAATTCCGGGACCAGCCACGCGCCTGAGGTGGAACAAGGAACTGTTTAGTCCTGTACATGAGACAGAACCAGAAAAGTAGAGTGGCAAAAAAATAAGAAATGTTGCTTCGGGCTGGATATGAGAAGGAAAGCAAAGTTTGTCAGGGAGCTCTCAATGCTTGGAAGGCTCCTCTGAGGAGACAGTGCTAATTCTGCCCAATGGGTTATTTCAAGTGAGGGTGACCTAGTTGTCTTAGCAGTACTGGCTGGTTCTGGCTCTGAGGATGCTCTTAGTTTCCCTCAAGGAGTTAGAGAGCAGAGAGCAGACAAACATGTTTGCACATCATAGATTCTGATCTCCAAGCCCTGCTTTTTCTCATCTAGGTGTTATCAGCCCTCTTCATAAGGTAGAGTGGAGCAAGCCCCTCAGACTGCCTGTATCCATCTCCCAAGCTGCAAAATACCTTCCCCTGATGGGGACCTGGGATAATATTTTCCAGTGCTGCATCAGGAAGGATCAAAAGCATTACTTTTTACATACTCTCCACAAAGTGTGTGTGACCTTTCCCAAAAGATATCCACAGCCCCAGTGGTGACTGAGTGACAACCTCTCAGCTGCTGTGTCATCACAGATGAGCTCTGCCCCTCTGCCATGGTGGAGGCGGCAGAGAGCGCACAGAAGAGCTGGTCTCCAGCTCTTCGGCCAGCTGGAACTGAAATCAGGCCAGGCCATAGGGAAAAAACAAAGGGCATTTCAGCCAAGAAATTTGTCTTTCCATTGAGACCATTCAACTTAAGGACACTGCAAAGGGATCAACTTTTGGGTCTTTCAGAATTGCATTGCTTCATGGAAAAGGAGATGTGAATTGGATCTCTTGCTTGTATTTCTGGAGCATTTTGGGGTGGGGGGTTGTTTGGTTGTGAGATTTTTTTTTCTTTTCTTTCCCTATAGAAGATACAACAAAGTAATTGAGCATTTCAGAGAATGAGATTGCAGGGGTCTTGCATCCCCTATGAAATTGCATCTATGGAGCTGCCAGGAATGGCCAGGTCCTGATGATCTCTGGATGCCAAAAAGGTTTCACAAGTGCAGGCTTTGCAGGACAGTGCCAGGCTGCCATGAAGATGAGGTTTGGTCTCTTCCAGACCTGTAGCTTGTTCCAGTCCTGCTAAAGACAGTCTCCACCTGCAATATATACCCACTGTCTAAAACAAAACTATCTTCTGAAACCCGTCAAGTGTTTCCCTGCTCTGACTGAGGACAGGAAAGGAAGAAGAATACCATATTCATCTGAGAGCACACAGGAAGTCTTAAAGAGTTGGAAAAGAATTATCCAAGCTGGAAGGGGTCCAGGGAAGCAAGGATGCACAACCCTCTGGTCATAAAAAGGGACAGAGAGTTTTTCATCATCATAGCTGCCCGGATCTCCATTTTATATCTTGTCTGAACAAAAGCATTTCACTTTCTTTTTCTGTGTTTGCACGCGTACACCCCTAGGCATCAGGTGCTTTTAAATGAGAGTATGGCAAACTAAAGGAAATGCCCAATAACATTACATTATTTACCACAAAAATATGTAATAGCCACAATATCCATCAGCAATGGAGAGAGTTGCTGGCAGAACCATCCATCCCTACCTGTGTGGCAGCCATCAGCAAGCATCTGCAGTGGGTTGCCAATGAGTTCTTCACTGCTTGTTAGCAGCAAAGACAGCAGTTCATCTGCAGTCAAAGCATATTGTTACCTGGCTGACAGCACCGGTCCAGCTTCCACTGTCACTGCAGCTCGAGGAGCCTCCAAAGGTCCACAGCTTGTCCTATCAGTGGCAGATGACAACTAGCAGGCCTGAAGAGACTGGATGTCCCTCAATATCCTAACATGGTCCCCCTGATGGACATCCTGACAAAGGACAAATGGTGGAAATGACAAACGGAGTAAAACAAAAATGCTTCGTAAATATGTTTCTTGGTCAGATCTCATGAGCCTAACCAATAACATCTGCAATGCCTTTTACAGAACAGGCTGAGCAGCATGATTGAGTGTTTCCAGGGAGCAAAAAAAAAAAAAAGCACAAATGTGTCTTGCTGCAAATGCTGCCTTCAATGTGAAATTGATTCAATATGATTATTCACTAGAAAGGTTACTTTTGGTTTTGGGAAATAGTTTATGAGCAGAGGAGATGGTGTAACAGGATGTGGGTATCTAATCTCACTGTACCAGTACACAGCCAGGAGCACTGGCACTTACACAGCAGTCATTTACAATTTGTTTACACACAGGGCTTGCTGGAAAATTGAATACAGGCATCCAGTTAATAAAATTCATCTTCACGCAGCTCACCAGCAATGTTTGCTGAATGAGAGATGGATGCTAAATTATTCACTCTGCACCATTGGAGTCTCAGCAGTGAAAGAGAAAGGAGATTTCACTGCTGCTAGTATGTTATTCTGTCAATAACAGAGCACTTCATTCTCAGGGCTGTAAGTCTGCCATCTGGTACTGAATTCACCAAGAAAAGCAGAAAAAAGAAACGAGCATTTTTGAGCATTGACTTCTCATTGCACAGCAGCTCTAGAACACATTTTCCAACATTCATGAGAAGTACAGATCCAAAGGGAAGTGCAGACTGAAAGGGATAATATTCCAACCACAGTATTCCACCAACACAGTTGGAAAATAAAAATAGGAAGGTACAAAACCACATTCTATCTATCCTGTCTGCTATTCCTGAGAAGTCAGGGGAGGGAGTAGACACAAATTAACCTTCAAGATACATCACTGTGCTTAACTACTAGATGCTTTCCTGTTCCTCCAGGAACAGCACTCCTCCTTTGATGCTGAGCTAAATTTTAGCCCACTGGAAGTTTGAAGATTTTAATCCTGGCAACTAGAAAAATGAAAATATTTGTTATGTGATCACCATTATTGGAGAGTTTTATTCTCAGTACTCACTACAAATGTTCAGAAAGGAATCTTTGAGAAATTGCTACTGTGAAACTGGACTTTCAGTCTCTTTCTCCTTTTCCCCTCTGATCTCCACACCCTGTCAATTATGCAATGAGAACAATTACATCTACCTGCACGGCATTACTTGAAGGCAAAGAATATCAGTGAGAGGATATTCATGCTCTGCTTTGGCCAGGTGCTTTGGTATGTAGTGGTGGTGGTGGTGTTTTCGCATCCCAGAATAGAACTGCATGGTGACAAGACCCTGGATGAGCTCTCTGTGTTTGGAAATGCACCCTAACCTGCAACATATCACACCCAGCAATTAATTTTATCAGAAAACAAACAGAGAAGAACATTAAAGAGCAAAGCAGAGCATGTCCCTGCAGGCAATGCTGCAGAAGAAGATAGAGCACCATGGCTGGATATGAAAGGCTCCAGCAGAATAAAAGAAGAGAAGGAGGCAACAAAAATTAGTAGGGAAAACAAGCCTACTAACATTTGAAGAGCCCAGACACTCAACACTGAGGACTAGAAATCTGGGAGGCTTTAGTAAAGCATTAGGTGGTGCGCATCGTGTGACTTGCTAATCTCTTATGCAGCCCAGATATGAAATAGGCACAGAGATCATCATTACTGTGTAGCTTCCTGTGCAGTATTACCGTGCAGGGAGGAACTGTAATGACCACAGCATATCCTGGATTAGTCCAGAGAGAAGCTTCTTCCTTTTCGTGCCCTTTTCATCCAGACCATAGTCCTTTCACCTTCAATACAATTCTGGAGATTACATTATGCTGAGAGATGAACAGGAGGCTTGAAAATCACTTTAAGATCTTCAACCTGCGTTAACTCAGGCTTAATGCATTCACAAAACACTCAGGAAGACAAAACTTGAATGATCTGCTCCCAGACTAGGCTATCTGATGCCTTCCCAGCCCTGCCTGCTCTCAGTCCATCCAGACTGCATGAATGGAGGCTTGGGCTTCTGATAATTTAATAAACATACTCAGACTATATCCCTTCCTAGAGCTCCCATCATGGCTTGAGGATCCAGTGAAGATTATGGTGAGTTGGTCTGGAAGAGTGGACTCATGTTAAACGGGCAGTATTGATGTGTCTGGTAAAGGTGCTGTTACAGCTGGATATCACTGAAGTCCTATAACCTCACTTGTCCTTCCTTCATGGCAATGTCATTGCCCCAGGCAGGAGATTCATCCTGCACACTCATGGGTTGTGCAGCTACATATTGCTGAGATATCTTGTCTGGGGTTTGTGCTGCTCTTGGAGCCTACTCAAAGCGATGGCAGTTCCTACCAAGTCCCTCTGCCTCTACGCAAGGTCTAAAACACACTGAGAAAGGAGCACCTAGGAATCCAAAGCAAATTCCACTGAGCACAGAAATGATAAAAGAAAAAGTCTCTAGTTCTTTTCTTGATTCCTGACAATCTTCCCTTCCTCTGATTCCAAAAAGTCAGTTAGTATCCATGACTCATGTGGTGTGTTCATGGAGCTGAGGACCCATGTCCTACCATGCACTGCAAAGAGAGTCAGCAGGAAAAAAAAACGTGTGTGAAAAACTAGAAATGCACCATGATGCAGATATCTGGGAAAGATGCCCTCTCCTTTTCCTCAAGGGTCTGTCTCATTTCATGTATCCAAAGGCAGAAGCAGGTTGGAGCTTTCCACTTGGAAGGTAGCACAGGAGATGCCATTTGCAATGCATGGCAGGGTGACAACAAAAGGAACTTGCTGATTCGAGGATGAAAGACCCTCAGAGTGGTACCAGTGGCATAATCTTCCCTCGGATTTAACCCTCGGACTTGTCCCATCTTTATAACTGATATTATTGGGTTATTCACCATAAAGGTAATTTTTGTACCATCTTTCATGCCTGCTGTGCTCTAATGAAAAAGGATCTACTAATGGAAGTGGGGACAAAACTTAGTTCTCTCTCCACCTTCTTTACATGTCACTTGCTGTATTCTCTGCCTATCAGCTTGTCCTTTCGGCTGCAGTGACTCACAGCTGAGGAAAAAAGCTCTGATATAAGCTCAAATATCCAGTTGTCTTTGGCTTCCTCCACCTCTCCCATCTGTTCCTGCTCTGGAGCCTGGACTGCTGGAACTGTTGCTTACTTCTCATCTCATGTCAGTAAAGAAGTGATGCTCTTGCAGCCTGAAGTATTGGATGCTCTGTTTATTTTCTGTCTCTCTCTCCTTGTCTTTCTCAAGTTGGTCTTTCTGTCCTTGAGGAGATAAGAAACCTTCAAGAAATGAAAGGGAAAAAAAAAAAAAAAACAGGCAATGGAGTGCACTGATACCCATATCCAAAGCACTCCTAGGCCCATGTACAGCATCATCGCACTCATTCTTAGGTACAAACCAGAGTGGTTTTCCAGGCGGTTATTCTCTGGCATGTCAGATTGATCCAGCCCATTTCTTTTCCTCCTAAACATGGTGAGTTTTTAGCTTGGGTATTGGAGGGGGAACGGGGGCTTGTTTGGTTTTTAATGCTAACTTATTTATTTTTGACATTGCACAGGCCATTCCAAAACCCGCTTTATCTCCGGTGATCTCTGACCCCTATGTGTCAGGAGTTCAATCTGGGACGTTCCACTCTTTGCCCCCACTTAATTCTTTTTTAGCTGCTCAGTCTTTGAAACCTGGTGCCATATGCCAGCCCCAAAGAGTCCTGATCAATACTGGGGGACCACATCTCCGTGACCTTGCAACCCGCACCGTAAAGGGCAGAGGGCAGAGCAGAATGTTGCCCATGATTTCATTATGAGATTTCAGCTGCACTGGTGGAGGGGGAGGGAGCATCTTTCTTGCTTCTTTTTTTCTTGCTCTCTTTTCATGAAGTTTATTCCAGCTGGGATACCAGAGCTCCTGGCTGCCTGTTAACTCCTCTGCCTCCTTTAATGAAAGTGAGCAAGAGCACCATTAAAAATCAAGAGGCCTGGAGGAGTAAAATAAAAAGATGGGCAACACATCTCTGTGCAGAAAGAAGGTATTAAAGCCTGCCCCTTTCAGGCAGCCAGCGTGGTTAGCGGCTGTAAAGTTTTGACCTCCCTTCTAATGGAAGGACCATTAAAAATTGCCCGAGTCTGGACTGACTGCATGGTAGCAAAGTTCCTGCTTTGTGGATGGAGGCACCATGTTCTCACCCCAAACTTCCACAAGTTACACGGCCAAGTCCCTGCAGCCTGAAGGGAGTCTCTAGGAAGG
The DNA here is from genome assembly GCA_032275445.1 of Crypturellus soui. NCBI lineage: Eukaryota > Metazoa > Chordata > Aves > Tinamiformes > Tinamidae > Crypturellus > Crypturellus soui. Next base: position 3,209,472 of record JAUBNY010000256.1, on the reverse strand, counting down.
GGATTGGCACCTGGGTGGCCCTTCCTGCCCTGCCACTCACCTTTGCGGGCACAGTGTCACAGCCCAAGGGAAACTGCAGATGTGGAGGAGCTCTGGACATGACCTCAGCTCTCCCCTGACAAGGCTGCAAAGACCATGTTTTCTCAGGGCACACTGTATTTAAAAACCACTCCTTTTCCAATGACTGACCCATCTCTTCGACATTTTTTCCTCTCTTCCCCTCCCCAAAAAGTACAGATGCTTGTTTCTGCTGTGGTTGCTTTCATTTAGAGAACAAGAGAAATAATGGATGAAAAGCAAAGAGTTTTGTCAACACTCCATGGGACAGCAGTTTTTATGGAGCAGTTTCCAAAGGGAGACTTAACCAACTTTCACTTCATCAGGGAAGAAAATCCAACAGTTAAGTCTCAGGCAGCTGAGAAAAATAAATAAAAAAAAAATCAGGAATAGCCAAAGACCAAGTAGTATGTTAGAGAAAGACAGAAAATCTCCTTTGGTAAGGACTCCATTTGCCACTGTGGGTCCCATTTCCAAGGTATTTGTGCTGCGTTCTGGCAGATGCAGGCTGCCAAGGGACCATGTGGATGGACCAGGGTGGTAAGACTATTGCCTCAATCTCCACAACCCACACACTGTCTCTTCTGGGCCGATAAAGCTCACTCCCAAATCTCACCCTGCTGATCCTGAGCAGGGAGCACATCCAGTGCCAAATCCATATAGTCTAGAAAAAGCTACTGCCAGACATAAGGACTAGACCTCCAAGGCGTTCAGGGTAGAGCATGGCCATGCCATCAGTCACTGCAGTGTGAGACATGCAGTACCTGGGCTACTGGGCTGTGAAACGATTCAGCAACAAAATCCTGTTAAACCTCCTGCTTTCCCAAGAACTGGACACCTCCAGTTTCCTGGGTATTAGCAAGAGGAGGACATGGCCCTTGATAAGCAATAATAACACTTAGGAGAGTCCGGGGTTATGATAAGCATTTAATTCCTGGTGTTAGTATGTCCAAACCTTTGACATGAGACCATGCGTTTGCTTCCACCTCTCAGCAGATGTAGGCACAGTCCATGGCAAGCTCTGAAGACTGAGCGTTTTGTCCCATTAAAAGTAAAAGTACTTCAGATCACTCCTGGTTGGGGGTCTGTGTCTTGTATATGTATATGTATATGTATATGTATATGTATATGTATATGTATATGTATAT
>JAUBNY010000256.1:3191414-3208167 GCA_032275445.1 Crypturellus soui | reverse complement strand
TCCTGGTTGGGGGTCTGTGTCTTGTATATGTATATGTATATGTATATGTATATGTATATGTATATGTATATGTATATATGGGCCTCTTAGTAGAACTACGTGGAATGCGGGTCTTTGTGAGGCATTTTAAGTTTAGATGAGTTGAGAGATCTAATTGCTCCAAACCCTTGTGGTGTTCGAGTGACACATCCCGGTGCTCCCAGAGGCTCCTGGGCCTTTGATGTGAAGCTGTCAGTGTGGCACAGCTGAATGTCAGGGAAGCCCCTGTGTGTGCTGGGCTCCAGCCTGAGCACTTGCCCAAGGACAGACTGTTTTATGCTTTCGACTGAGTGTGCAATACCCATTGGTGAGAAGGGGAACAGATACCCGAAACAGAGGGCACTGCTGTGCCCCATCTAATTAACCCTTCTAACAGCTTCGGTTAAAAATAAAGGGGCCTTCAGGTCCCTGCTGGAATGGCCTATTTTATGTGTATCTCCTTGGTTTTGCCTCGGCACAGGATATTTGGGAGGCAGTTATTTCAGGAAAGGTACGCTATAGATAACTGATACATCAGCCAGGTGTCATGTTCCTTCATTTATTTTCAATTACTTTGTCTCATTAGTTCCAGTGAGAATTGCCTGGTGTCAATTCATCTGGTCACCTCCGAGCCTGCCATACCTCTCCAGAGACATTTCTCCAGTGTGGTGTGATCCCTCCCCAGAGAAGAGACTGTTACAAAACAGCTCTGCTTCTCTTTCCGTTTCATCTTGTTCTTGTCTTCTGGGCCAGTCCCAGCTTGGTTTCCCTTGACAGGGCCACACGGTTCCTGGAGCAGACAGAGGAGAGAAACTCTATCCAGGCAAGTCCAGGCTTTGGTGTGGGAGCCTCCCTTTGCTCTACAGGATGCTCAAGTTAGCAATGGGTGACACCAGTGACCAGTATGTTCAGCATCACTGACTCCTTGCAAATCTTCTTTCCAAGTACACCAGGCCCTTGTTATCTACACGCTGGCAAGTGCAAGGCCCTCAGACCTCCTCTGTCCCTTGGCTCCTTGCTCTGAAGATCATTTGCCCTTCTTAGCTGCTGAACATTGGACAGTTTGCGTGGATACAGCGAATAGCACCAGTGAGCTGAACTGACCTACCCCGGCGGGTTGTTTCTTTCCTTTCTGGGGGGAAATTCTCTAAGCCAAAGCAGCCAGGACCAGATGACGGGTGGGAGGGTAAGGACCCTGAACTACCTGAACTATAATTTCCATTTCTCTACATTTTGCACACACGTGGAGCTGCCTCAGTCTCCCCAGTGCAAAGCCCCTTTCACCGGGCTGAGACCCACCATTACTTTTTCATCCGGGACGGCATAATCCTCTTGGCGATGAGCCTGTCTGCATATGCCACCAAGGGTAGCCAGGCAACGTTCTGACTGGTATCAGGGTAAGGTGGTTCCTCTGAGAATCTCATCTCTCATCTTGTTCCCTGTGCTGACTGTCCTTTTCATCACTTTTCTTCTCCCCACTGACACCAAGAGCACCTTCTGCCACTCCAGGAGCTCATCCCTGCAGCCCAGTCACTCTCTCCTCTCTAGCCCACAGCATGCCAGAGTTTCTTGCTGGCTCTTTGCCCGTCCATGCATGTCCACCTCAATCCCTGCAGCTCCTTGCTCCTTGCTACGGTTGCAGCTCCTTGCAACCGTAAGAGAACTAGTGCTCAAACCCAACAGCATGCAGAGAGATGGGGACATTCCTGGCAGCAGGAGACATTGATGCTGTTGGACATGTCTGGGAGAAGCAGTCCAGCTCTCTTCCTATCCAAATTTTCCTCCTGTTTTCTGGCACAGCATTTTATGACTAAAAGTAGCCTGAGTTCCCCAGTTTAGATGTAGGCAACTATGGCTGAATCTTGTCATGGTGGACCGTCCTATGGAATGAAGTACCCTTACGATCTTTTTTACAGTACTGGGCACCTTTTTATCTGAGTGAGCTGCTCTTTAAGTGTGATCTGAGCTGTTTCTGGCAAGTTCCAGTTCCTGCTGGCACTGTTGTGTTGGCAGACCCAGGAGGGAGTGGCAATGGTTGCTTTTCTGCCTGTGCACTGTCAGCAGCAAGGCCAGGTAAATGCTGATAGTGACAACAGCAGAGACCAAGAAGGTCATGATGTAATTTTCAGATCCGCTGGGAAGTTTTCAGCAGGAATGTCTGAAAAAAAAATCAGCATTTCCCTGCAAAAAGGGCAAATTTGCTCTAGTTTCAATGAGAAAGAAATAAATAGAAATCCTGGTAGTGACTGTCCTTAATTGATTAGTCATTTCTGCAGATGATAATTACACATCAAAAGGAAGAGATCCTACTGTGTCATGCAAATGTCCTTAAGAATAACAAGACACAGGGGAAGACAATAAAAGAAATATATCCTTTAGAAGCTGCCCAGCGGAATTTGAAGTGCCATTTCAGAATAACGATCTTGCTCTGAACATGCCCGGAAGAAATCTGTTCAGTCTTGGCCACTTCCTGAGCATCGGAAATATGGAGAGAGGGGCAGGCAAAAGGAGTGCTTCAGGTGAGAACTTCACCTGTCAGGAGAATGTGTCACTTCAGGCATCCATGGAGCAGTTTAAAATACAACTGGCCACAGAGGCAGAGGCTGAGATGCTGCTGGCTCTGCCTGCAAGAGCACAGTAGTAGTAGTAGTCTCAGGAACATCAGCAGCCCTTGCAACTAGGTGCATCAGCTCATTCATAGTCAGCAGCTGTCAAGGACAAGGGTTGAGAAATGAGTAAGGCGTCCAGGGGAAAGAGTACATCACTGACTGAACTAAAATAGGAAGACAGACCTCCTAAATGCAGCTCATTGAACTGCCCATCGGGAAACACTGCCAACTGTATGATCCGCTGGGGCCAGTGAGGAGGTGACTCTTGGTACTTTGGTCAAAGCTTAAGACCCTTTCTGGGCATGGCAGTTTTCTGGACTCTTTGAAATATTCTGGGACATCCACTGTCACTTCTGATCTCCAGGCTGTGATGTCAGGGGTTGTTTATGCTTCCTGCTCCCGGACTCACATGAGATTCGCAGTGCTCATTTAATTATTTCAGTGAAGCTGCTAGCCCCTGTGTCTGGCAAAAGAGACTTGTGAGCATGACTCAGGCAGCTGCCAAAAGCAGCAACGGAACAACAAGAATCTGCTGTGAGCTGCATCTTGATTTTTAAGCCAAACTCATGATATTTTGCAGGGCCAAAGCTTGGATTTGTAATATTAGGACTGTGTCATGAACTGCAGGGTTTTCTTGAGGTTTTCAGAGAAACTGCCCACATTGCAAAACGATCACAGCACGCCGTCATCATCAGGAGTCACAGAGACCCACTTGCTAGTTGCCTATAAGGAGCAAGTCCCCAAGGCTGCAGTCACAACACAAAGGAACCTTTTGTGTCTGCTGTTTCTCTTATGAGCTATTTCAAAGATTTGTTTCTCCACAGTTTCCCATGCCCTCTCACCTGCTCCTGTACAGCCAAGGTAAATCCCATGCCCATAATTCCTCCAGAGCCCTAATTCCCAAGCTTGTCTAGTCAGCTCTGAACATCGATAAGCAAAGCAGATGTCAGGAGCAACTTCAGTGGGTGCTTCTCTTAGAACAGGTCTGCAAAGCAATAAGCTGTCGTGAACCCCATGTGAATAATGACTGCAGTGGAGCTATGAATATTTGTATTTCAGGAGAAGGCACTCTGTGAACCAGGCTAAACTCCTTCTCCAGAGGCCTTATGGACCCTTATGGTTTGGCCTTCCAACTGCCCTATATTCCCAGGTTCCTATATGGTTACCACCTTCACTGCAGGTAAAAGACCAGCTATTTTTTAAATATTCCTTAGCCATCACCGTCCCTGATGAAATCACGAGCAGTGCTTTCAATCTGTGCGCTAGGCCAGTTTCCCCTGCTGACCAGCTGAAACCACCGCAGCAGTGAGGTTCCGATCTGCTAACTTCAGACATCTTCAGTGCAGAGAGCAGCTGAGAGCTCCTTCTCCGCTTTGTAGTCAGTGCAGAGAAATAGGCACTTTCAGGGCATGAGTCATCTGACCTATTTAGCCATCTTAGGAAGAGATGAATGAGTCCTTAAGAGGGCTTGTTTCTTTCCGCTGTCTAGACAGCCACCCTCTTCCCTGCAAACACCTACCCTTGCTCCTGGAGCACGGCAGGCACCTTTCCCAACGTGGGGAGGGCTGCTCCCATCTTGTGGCTTACCAGCACAGGCAGGGTGTTGTGTCCGCACTATATATCCTAGGGGGAAATTGAGCTTCACCTAACTCTGCTCCTACTGAGGGCAAGGGAAGATTTCAACGAGTGTGGGAAGCCACTCCTGGAAGAACAGCTTGGATTTTGAGAGCATCCTGTGCAGAGGGCAGGTGGAGGTGAACTTGTTGCGCCCAGGCCAGTCCTAGGACAGCATGGTACAAACACCTGAGCTGGCTGCACAATACACATTTCAGATATGAGCATCATTTGGTCACGTTTGTGACTTTTTATTCAGGGCTAAACCAACAAGATGGACCTGCCTGTGCAGCTGGTGCAGGTATGTGACTCAGTGTGGCCGCGTATAGGCCTTGTGTACGGTAGTGTGTGTCACGGCATGCACCAACTCTTGGTGTTTCTACTGCTCCTTCACGAGGAGACAAACACTGAAGAATGCAGTTTGGAAAAAAAAAAAGGCAACAAAAAACACCCCATCCTTAGGAAGAAGCCCAGTCACTAAGATTTGTTGTGATTCCAAGAACTATTATGACTTTCTCTAGACAAAAACAGGAGGGTTTTCAGAAATTGATACTATTTTTTCAAATCATCACTTTTTGCATCCCGCTAAAGTCCAAGTGACTGCTCTCTAGGTAGCTTGGCCCATCTTTCCTATATCACCAATTCCTACCTGTGCTTACCTGCTCAGCTCACACATTGCAGATCAGCTCCTGAGCTTTCCTTCAGCATCCACCTACAGAATCACAACTGATAAATATCTGTAGATGCCAATAAGATTGGTGGCACAAACTGAGGATAGGTTTGGGAAGGGGGTGTTATATAAATAAATAGAGTAATAATATGGTTAAAAGAAGGCCATGTGTCTGGAAAAAAAGGAACTTTGGCACTGAGAAGACCCAATGGGTGACAAATGGTCTAAAGCGATCCTTTGTTCCCAAAGTGAGAGATAATGAGTCACAGTAGGGATTGGATTCACATATGCACTGCACAACTATGAGCAGATCCTGACTGCTGCAGCTGAGGCATGGGCGTGTATTTTGGAAAGGATGCTCCAAGGCCAGAGAGGGTGAAAAGAGGGCTCCAAAACCAATAGAGCAGCTGAGAAAAGGTTTTTTTGGTGAGATACATGAATAATGTTTGCCTTGAGCAAGGTTAAGAGGGGTGCTGAGGACTGGTCTATAACAAAAGATACTCTAGAAGCAAGAAGAAGTTACTGGGCTTTGTGCATGCAGAAGTGGGGGCTATTTTGCCCTGTAACTAGCAAGGAGAGCAAACCAGGTACTGCAGTTACCTGGCAGCTTCTGGTTTTATGGCCCAGTTTCATCTCTGAGATGTTAAACAGGTAACTGAGGTGCATTTTGCAGCTGGTGGACAGAGATAGCTGTGTCCAAACAGCAGTTCCCCCTGCAGAAGATATCAATTGCCTTGTAGCATCACCCCATCTCTACCAAAAGCAAAAAAAGGGCCCCAGGCAGGTGTAGGAATATCTGTAGGGCAACAGAAACCCCCCAAATCATAGGGATTTATAACCTCCCTTTCCCCTTATTTTTAGCCTGTCCATTGCTGAGGAAGATATATCCTGCCTCAAGGATTTGGGACAGCTGCAGCATTAAAGCACTCGGTGGATTTTTTCAGGATTTCCTTAAGCATGAGCACAAGGCAACCAGTGGGCACCTCAAAGAGTTAAAAAGCAACCACCCCAACACGCACTCAATGCCAGCATTAAGGCCAGCCACCAGCACTGCCCCTTCAACGCCAGCTCCACATCAGCCAGAAAGAGCCTGCCAAAGCGAGTCTGAGTCATGCACTGGGCTGGCCATCACCTGGCTGCTGCTCTCCATGAAGACAAGAATGAGACCATTCAAAATTAATATATATTTTTATTGAATAGTTGCTCTAAGTGGGCTTGTGAAGCCACTCATAGAATTACTTCTTTCATTTCAGCAGTGGTTCAGTAACAGTTATTAGCTTTGCAAGAGAAGAAAAACAAACAGAAGAGGGTGCACTAAAATAAATAGGTTATTTTTTTCTTATCTTTAAAATAAACTTTTCAAATAAATACTTTGCTTTTTTGGTTTTTTTCTTTTTTTTTGTTTTGTTTTGTATTTCCCCTTAAAAGTTATGAATATTGTCAAAAAACAGCCATCAGGTTATAAACATGTATTATACCTTATAGAAAGGAACCAAAATAAAGACAGCTGGGGGAGGGATCTCTTTATACACTGTACAGAATGCCATTGTACCAATTCAATGGAGAATTAGATGCTTCAGTTCTTGGTATGAGACTCTCCTTTGAAGCCAAGGGGATCCATCTTCTAAGGAGAATTTTGTGCTAAGGACACCTGGGGAGGCAGGAGGCTGCAGAAGCCCCTGCCAGTCCAGAGTATCACAAAGGCCTGAGGGAATCGCTGAGCAAAAGAAGGGTACGGACGAAGGGGAGGGTTGGGGGGAAAGGGACCCCTCGGAGCAGAGCAGCATGGGGAAGGAGCGGGCTGGCTGGGCCAGGTCCTGGGATGCCCATGCACTCATTGCTGCGATAGATGGGACAGACAGAGATGCGAGAAACCTCCTCTTCCAACGGGCAGGTCCGCTCCCCAGAGAGGGTTTGGTCCCCCTTCCACAGAAGTCATGAGATGGGCCCTTAATGCAGCAGGACAGAGCCAGGCCTCTGTCCTCACACCCTGGGCATCTGCACACTGATTCTGCTGCCCTTTGCTTGGCACATGACTCATCCCACACGTACCACGAGAAGGCATTTTCCAGCCAGCCAGCATCCCTCCTGTCTCTAGCCCCTTTGCAAGGGAACCTTTCAGACTCTCTGGCTAATGCACTAAGTGGATTCTGCTGTGGCTTTTACCCCAAGTAGAACAAAAAAAAAAAAAAATCTCACCTGAGCAAGCTCCAAACCTGCAGTTTGGGAGCAAAGAGCAGTTACTAAAAGGAGAAGCAGTTTGCAAGACATCTCAGTGTTTACTGAGAAATATCCCACAGCAGACTGAGCCAGACGGAGATTACAGCTCTGATTCTGCCCACGTGGAACGGATCCCAACCAACATTCTCCAACTGCATGTGAGTATCCAGCAGGAAGAGGCTCCATATGCTCCTTGAAGAAGGCAAGCCTGAACTGGATACAATTAAAGATTGAGAATGGACTTTCAGATGAGGTGTGGGTACATCACTTCTCAACTTTCTTCACCTGCTGACCAGGAAAAGTTCAAAACTTCCAGTGTCTGCAGATCTCCCCCTTTTGCCAGGGTTATCCACCTGGGAAACAGCCAAGGGCCAGAGACAGAGAACGAACTAACAAAGTGGGTGCTGACAGCATAAGTTTTGGTGCATGGTGTGCTCCTCTTTTTTTCCCTCTACTCATATAAGCCCTGCAGCAGTTCCTCTCACCTCTTTACTCATCCATCTCTATTGCACTTAACCAGCTCTTTACAAACTGTTATTTTCTGCATATTTTGGTCAATGACAGTTCCTCTTAGGTCTCTGAGGTTACATATGGAGATGAGCAAGAGTCAACTCAATGGAATTTTATGGGAAATAAAATCCCAAGGACCTTCCCTTTCCTACTGTACCTCCCCCTCCCCCCCCCCCAAAAAAAAACAGCCAACTACTCTCTGAGGTACTTGGGTGGAATTGATGGAATGGGGTGCTTCGATGCAAGGCACCAAGGATTTTCAGGGAGGGGAGACAGCCCTAGCAGCAGCTCAAGGGCACCAAACACACCTTCTGCCTTTCCACTGGGTGTGCGGGGAGAGCTGGGATGGGAGAGAGGCTCCAGCTCAGTCCCCAGTGCTCCCTCTTAGCCAGGGCTGGCACTGAACACACATTTGCCCAAAGGGAAGGAGAGAACTGGTGCCAAGGGAAGACCTGACAAGAGGCAGGAGCCAGCAGGAGCTCTTGTGTGCATAGGGCTGCGCACCTCTTACATGTCTTGCCCTCCAGGTCTTGCCTGGAGATCTGCTGGGAAGAAAGGAACAGGCTCCTGCATGAGGAGAAGAGCAAGGGGAATTCAGGACCTGCTCTGTAACTCCTGCTCTGTTTTGTTCTCCTTTGGCACCCAAGTCTCTCTGTTCCTGCATTTGCCCTAAATCCTCTCATGCTTCCTGGCACAGGAGCCCATGACCAGCACAGGCAAACAAAACCGAGATGTCTCCTCTAGCGAAGGGGATCTGTCCTAGTCACCGGCGGCACAAAGAAAACAGAGAACTTGGCATGTGACTCTCCAAAAACAAAACATGTTGGGACAGAGATAAACCCAAACTGCCAGCACAAGCAGCTGCAAACAAACATCTGGAGCAGATGCCATCTGACTCACTGCAGGGTGGGGCACCAAAGGGGCTCATAATTCCAACCAAAATTAGAGTCCTATCTAAAGGGAAGCCAAACTATCTGGCAGACACCAATGGGGAGGGAGCAAGAAGGATCTGCCTTTTCTGCTGAACCAGAAGGAACCTGGGGAGCAATAGTGCTACATGAAGCCACATGAACAGGGTATAGACCAGGTGGCTCTAAACTGCTCTAGCCCTTGCAACAACAAGGCCTGGACATAGCTCTGCCTTTTACCCTCAACACTGTCAAACCAAAGCCCAGCAGTGAACAACTCCATGCTGATCAGGAGCCCTCTGCTGCTCTGGTTTCCTTCTGTGTGTTCCATGTTAAAAAAAATCATACCATATCCATTTGCCACTTCTTTGAGATGAGGCATTCAAGAGGCCTGGCCAAACTCCTCAGCCCTGCACCTAGGCTATGGCATGATTTGCTATTAGAAATGGTACTTCTGCACTGACCCAGATAAAAAAGCGTATTAGATAGAAGGGTTTTGGTAGGCATTTGGAAGGCAAATATGCTGCAACAGTAGTGCAGGATTATACTTCATGGTGCAAAACTTGCTCTAAGGATCTGACATGTGGACAATGATGTTCTCATCCTACAGCTCCAGCACTTGGGGGAGGTCACCCTGTATGTGCATGACTTTTAGGAGGCCGTGAAAATGATGAAGCTTCATATGTTGAGTCATTCCACCATCAGGAGAGGAAGCAACGGATTGCAAAGATACAGAGGTGGTAACTAAATTTACAAGTAGGATTCATTTAGATGGGAGGAAAAAAAATCAAAGTAGAACATGTTGGAAAATTCTGTTCATTAGTTTTCTTTAAAAAAGTTTCAATGATCCATTTCACATTCTCATTGAAATAAACTAGTTCCTCAAATCTTCAATGAAAAAGGACTATTTCCCCTTAAAAAACTTTATGTGTGGAAGAAGGAGTTTAATTAGCACCAGTAGAAAAGTGAACTGGGTATTCAAAAGGAAGGATGTATCTTGGTGGAAGTCTCTGCTCGACATATCACTTGGAAACAGGAAGCCAAGCAATTACTGGGATTAATATGTTTGAAGGGTGTTTTGTAACTGATGCCACAGATACAGGGGCAGATCTTATGGGGGTACACATGTTTATACCTAGACAAAATGCTCTTAAAACCCGAATGTTTTCTGAACTAGCCTCAGAGGACTTAGAGGACTTAGAGGACTTAGAAACCTCACAAGCATGGGCCTCTCCCTCCTTAATGCCAGAACACATTCACCTGAATTCTCCACAGTTTATGGAAATGGTTTCTCTCTCTCTCTTTGATCAGAGAAAGTAGCTTTCAAGACCTGGTCTCAGGCCCTAGGTGAACTTGGTGTCAGGACTTCAGTCGCGTGAGTAATGCCGCAGACACAGGCTCTGCACCAGGGATGGGCTTCATCTCCCCTTCCTCAGGGAACTAAGTTGTCAACGTTTGGATCCCTTATTGCCAAGGGAGACACTCTCAGAAGATGATTCACCGTTTGTATTTTCAGCTGGAATATACCACACACTGAACCAGCTTTCCCTGCAGGAGTCTCAGATCACTCCTGACTTCTGGATTTCTGGATAAGAAATGCTAGGAAAGAGAAATCCCAGCATGAGTGCCTAACTCACGGATCCTACCCACTGTCTGCCAAACAAAACCCCACTAAGAGTATCTGTAAAGTTTCCCTTTCCCCTTTTCCTGACTACTCAGGAACTAAAGGTTTAGGATTAGCAATAAACAGACTGGGAAATCATCATCTGGCATGTGCACGTGTACCAGGAAGCTGAACCTCCCATCTGGCACCATTCACAGCAGTATCACGAATATTATTAGTAATAGTCCTAGCCATCCTAACTTATATTTATATATACAAAAATAGATCCACAGAATTCTACATAAAGAGATGGCCGAGTGACTGCAATGGACAAGCTTTGGATGGCAGGGATGTGGAAGAAGCCAAGGGACACGTTGCATAAGTTTTTCCAGGGGAGCCATTCACTTCCATCCACACACACATCTGTACTCAAACATCTCAGAGGAAGGCAAGGCAGGCAGGGCCAAGCACTAGAAAATCAACCTGACTGAGGTCAACAGGGCTCACAGCTGAGTGGTGGCATCACATCTCCACGGGGGCTGGGTCCAGCTCCAAGAGAAGCTCCCTCAACTGCAGGGACTAGGTTTGGCTTATTAGAGTCACAGCAAGTAAAGTACAAAGCAGTAACCCAGATTCAGGTTTCCTTCTGGTCTGCAGATGGCCCAGCCTGAGGGGTTGGTTCAGACCCATCTCCAATTTGCAGCAGGTGGCTACCTTGCAGAATCCTCTCAGCAATGCCAGCAAGGCTCGCCAGCTGGCGGGACTCTGGTGTTGCTGGGATGTGCCAATGGGCCAAGGCTAGGTGAGGACTCACAGGGACCCTCTGTGGGGAGGGAAGGTTAGCCTCACATCTGTTAGAGAGCCCTTTCTACCCTCTCCTCCAGCCAAAAGCAGGAATCTCAGAAGTCCCCAGCAGGGAACATCCCAGGATCTCTGCCAAAGGACAAGGAGAGCACTGTGAGGATCAGCTGCTGACAGTTCAGCCTGGATTTTGTAAAGTGAATTCAGTGCTGGTAGAAGGTACCAAATCAGCAGAAGGTCTTTACAGATTTGGAGAACGGAATGGCAGCACTAAGCCCTATTCCTGCCCTCTTGGTGTACCTCATCCGATCCTGGAAGGGAAGACAAGAATGGCAGCCTGCTCTGCTCTTGGGGCTTGGCCATGGAGCTGCCAGGGAGGGCCTGCAGCAGCCGTTCCGGGATGGAATGCAGCTTCTCAGCTGAGCGGGATGCAGCAGTGCCCCAGTGAGAGCTCCTTGAACCTAGCCCTTTAGCACTGCACCTCAAGGCATTAAGAATTGAATGACAATTTCAAAGCAGATTCTTGTGCTCAGCCAATTCCCAGGGGGGACCTTCCCTTACTGCAGCCAGGCTGCCTCCAGTACCTCCCCCCTGCCCATGCCAGAAGGTTTCTAAAGCTTTCCACACCTTCTCTTTCTCTTCGAGATGGAAAACAATAAAAAGCCACTTTATTTTGAAGCTCACTTGCTTCTCCCAGTGACTTCCACCTGCTATTCAGCAGGACCCTGCAGCATCCCAGTCCCTTTAGGAAAACAAACCTACCACAGTGGGAGAGGAGACTCTCAGAGAGACCACCCATGAAAAGTGCCAAAGAAAAGAGGAAAACCATGTTCCAGTTCCTGGAGTACTCTCATGTGGAGATGCATGACCCCACCTCTTCCCCTTTCCAGCAGGGCCTGGACCATGCTGGAGAACACTGGGAGCTTCTAAGGCCTTCTGAGGTCAGAGTCCTGAGGTGTGTCCTCCTCCCTCGAGAAGGCCCTTCCCCACACAGCCCTGAACGGAGGATGCATCCACGGCTCACTCTGCCCGTCACAGTCCCTCGTCGGCATGTGCAAATCCAGCACCTCTCGCGGACCACCCGCTCGGGCGCAGCAGCACGCTCTCCTCGCCTCCAAGCAGCGGTCGTGCTCCCGGGACGCCGAGCGACGCACAGTTCACTTGTCCCATTCCCGGGACGGTGGCGGTAGGCAGGGGCGAGAGTTGCAGAACAGGGGGACAGAGGGAGATGAAGGAGCAGAGGGAAAGAAGGGAAAGGAGGAGGAAGAGAAGTAAAGCCTGCTTCTCCTCCCCAGGAAGGTCATACTGGCTTATCCAGCGTCTTGGGGAAGGTTGTGCCACTGGAGGGGGAGATTTTCCTGCAGACTGTGTTGGTGTGGTTCTGGCAGCGGCAGCCGGGACGTTTCAGGCTGTCGTAACCCCGCTGGCAAAGTTTGAGGCACCCCAGGGTGGGAAAGTAGCAGCAGAGGCAGGGCATGAGGAGAGAGAGGAAGCTCATGGCAGCCCAGCGGGCGCAGCATGATCCCGGCCCGCAGGAGCAGGGGTCGTCTGCGCAGGTGTCCTCGTCGTCCGTGGAGCAGTGGTAGAAGAGGCCCTTGACGCAGCAGAGGCAAGTCCCGTAGTCGAGGAGGCTCTCAGGGGAGCAGAGGCAGCGCTGGTTGCAGAGCCAGCAGGAGGGCAGGCTGCGGGCAGCCGTGCAGCGGGCGCACTTACACCGCCCGCACTCCTCACAAACCAGGAGGTGCCCCGCGTGCAGGGCCGGCTTCTCGGCCGCCCCCTTCAGCGGCGACTCCTCTGCCTTCAGCTCGCCGGCTCTGGGCTGTGTCCGGATGAGCGAGTGTCCAGAGTGGGAAGGCGTGAGGCTGCTGAGGAGCCGCTGCTCCGAGGCTGTGGTGCTTTGAGACACGGAGCTGGCCGTGCTGGAATGGCTCATGTGTTGCTGCAAGGGCGGCATCTGGTGCTGTTGGCTGTGGCTGCGGTGCAGGTCCTGGAAGGTGGAAGACAGCAGGCGGTCCTGAGACCACTCTTGCTTGTATGGTGCCTGTGACAGCGATGGGTTGGAGTGAGCTTGCTGGAAGCAAGCAGACGGTCTCTCCACGTAGTTGTTGCTGGCACGGATGGAGCGGATTTGGTCGATGGACAGGACCTGTTGGAAATCCTCAGCGGACGGGTCCATCGTCTCCTCACAACTGAGTTCGGCGGCACTGGAAGAGAGCTGCATTGCCAGGAGTAAGGAGACTCTGCAGCATCAGGGCACATCTGAAAATCCTAAAGGACAGGGCAGGAAGACAGAGAAAGCATTTGTGTTACTATTTGATCCGTCCATGCACATCAGGAGGTGATGGCTGACTGGAGAGCTACTCCAAGCAGGCAACAAGATTAGTTATTTCCTATAGCCGTATTCAAGGTACTTCTCAGCCTGAGAAGACTTAGGCGGGACATTTCCAAAAGACAAGGTCCGTAAGATCTGTCCCTCAAACAGGTGGACACAGTATCTCCTTGTGCTGTTGAGCTTTCCACGTCCCTCCACAGAAGTCCTTCCTATCTTCTTTCAAGCACTGGCAGAACCTGCCTGACCATTGTCTCTCCTTCCTCACAAGCAGTGCCAGCCTTTCCTAGAGGAAGGGAAACTTAAAGCTGTGACTTATGCAGAGCTCAACAACAGGGTCAAGAACAGCATCTCCCCCAGCACAAGAGGATGCCCTGGTGCCACACGGTCATTGGACAGTGGCTGGATTTCAGGGGCACCAGGAAGGAGGTAAACTGAGCACACATTTAACTTAAGGTAGCATCAGAAACCAGCTGCACCTAATACAATGTGTATTTGACCAGGGATAGGCCAAGTCCACAGATCTCCATCACTGAGTCCCATTTCCATGGCAGTACCCAGAGAGATCTTAGTCCTTACAAAGGAAGAGGAGAGAGGTACATGCAAGGCGAAGCTAAGCCTAGCAGCATAGAAGCACACAGCAAGTAGAAACCATTTGTTTCATGCCAGACACCAGCCATGTAGCAGAGAAGAGTTTCACCCCAGCATTTCAAACCCTGACTTCAGTGTGGGGTGTGTGGGTTTTTGTGGACAGCCAACTCTCCCAGGACAAAGCCTTTCTCCTTAGACAGGTCAAACATGCGATCCATAAGTGATGTAGCTACACAGCGCCTAAGCTCACCGGAAGGATCTGTTTCAATAGGGAGGTCCACACTAGCGTTACCCGTGGTCAGCAGGCCAGGTAGCCAGCAGCAGCTTTCCAGTAGGTGAGGGCCTGCAGGTAGAATCTGCTCATGCAGCAGAGAGAGGCAGAGGGAAGATTGATTTTCATTAGCTAGGCTGACCTTGAAGAGCAGGGTAAAGCAAAGGCAACTTCTTTTGACTGTTAAAAGTAAGAGCGGACCTGTTCCATCCCCCTCTCCAGAAAGAAAAGTCAATGTATCTGATTATATTTGAATTTTCCTTGCATGGGGCCCATCTGCCTTCCCCTCTGGGTGATCTCAAGACAGATGCTTATCCTGTTCAAGAAGATACAGACAATGAAAAGGTTGGTCTCCCAGTGTGCCCATGACTGGCTTGGAAAACTATTTAACAGAAAAAGCAAGGAGAACCATGAAGGCACAGATGCCCAAGACAAGCTTCTGTGAGAACATTGCCAGGATGGGAATGGGCCGCAGACCCAGCACACCCTCCTGTCAGCGGTTATCTGCAGACAGAGCCCCACATGTGGAAAGCTGTTACTACAGCAGACTGGTGAAACAAAGCTGTCTGGACCCCTGAAGAAACACAAGATACACCTGCAGGACAGAAATCCAGGGAGCAAACTCAGTCCCATTTATCCTATCTGTCTGTTCTAGGGGATGATGTTGATTTACACTCAGTGTGGCAGGAACTCCTCATATCTGGGTGTTTGTCCCCTCTGAGCTGTGCTTGGACTCAGACAATGAGGCTCAGGGCTCTGGAAAAGCTCCCATATGAAGCTAGCTAGGCCCCAAGAGAGAGACCTGGACAGCAGAGGGTACCACTGCGATGGGAACAGTGGAACTGGGAGGTAAAGAGCACCCAAAGGGCAGGTCCGGAACTCTGTTCAAGACTGGGACAAGGAGCTCAGGAGACACAGGGAGGCCTGTGAGATCACAGGCAGTAAGTAATGCTTTGGCAGTAAGAATTGGGCCTGGGATATTGGAAGCAGGAATAAGGTCCTAGGGACAGTGGGCAGGGAGAGGAACTGGGAATCAGGCCATGCAGTGTGTTGCAAAATGCACACTTAGAATCTGAGACCTAGGTTGGACCCAGCATCCTGGGTGGGAAAGCCCACTCCAGAGGGCCCCTGGACCAAGGCAGAGGCTTCATGGTCCTGAACCCATGATCCACAGACATATGGCTCAGACTCCAACCCAGACTAGGCAGGATGCAAAGATGCCCTTCAGGGACCTGAAGGGATCTTAGCTGGTGTAGTCATCAGGAGCCAGAGAATCCACCAAGCACCGGGAGTACAGGGACCCAGCCAGCTCAGCAAGATGAGAGAGAAGAGGGACTGAATGACCAGAGCTGTCTGTGGATGGAAATGCATGGAAGAGACGACAGCGAGCGTAGGTAGAGGGCTCCCTGTGCAGGGGATGGGGCCAAGATGGGGCTGGCTCTGTCAGTGCTCCTCGCTGCACCCGTGCCTTCCCCTGCTCTCTGCAAGCAGCCCAAGTCCTGTCCCTTTCCCCGGCCGCCCTCCAGCGGTCTGTCTGTCCCTCCGTCCTTAAGGCGCGGGTGTCCGCGCCACTGGCTGTTCCCTCCCTGCCTACCTGGACAAGCCACTGCTGGGACCCGTCCGGGGGGATTGGGCCATGTGTCCCCAGCCTCCTCCTCCTCCCCACACCCTCGGCAAGGCAGGGGTGCCAGCCCCGGGAGCTGGGCGAGCTTTATGGCCACCGGCAGCCCCAAACATATAAAGTTCGTGTGATAATGGGCCAGGGGAGGGATCATAAAAGCAAATGATTTACAGGCACGTTCAGCTCTGGAAGCGGCTGCAAGACAGGAGAGGACTTCACCCAGTGCCCAGGCGGGAGAAAAGGGCTTTTCCCATGCAATCCCCTCGGAGGAACCCTGCCCCTCTCTCCCCAGCTGCTGGAGTCTGGAGCAACCCCCGTTCCTCGCCCAATTGCACTGCTGGTCACGGCGGACCCGTGTCCACGGGAGGGGGCTGCAGGGGAAGCCTGATCCTGCAGCCCCGCTGTGCACGCAGCCCACGCGTGGTCCTGATCTCACAGCTTTCCATTGCACTCCAGCCCGGCAGCCCCCAGCCCGGCTGCGCACCCAGCCAGTGTGCGTCCAGAATCCCCAGCCCCGGCGCGCGTGCAGCCCACCCGTGACTCGTGGCAGGAGCCGGACCAGGCAGCCCCTGCGCACCCACGGTCCCCAGCCCCACCGCTCTCGCAGCACGTTGCTCAGATCCAGGTCCAGCTCGCAGCCCCGCTGCGCGCACAGCCCTCACATGGCCGGGATCGGACCTCACGCACCCAGCCCGAGTCCCTCCAGCCCCGCTGTCCGCACAGCCCCCGCGCGTCTCGCCTCTACCCCCAGCCCACGTGCAGCCTGGATGCATCCCCGCCCGGGCGCCCTCAGCCCAAGGGGTGCGTCCCCGACCCACGCGTGGGTGCCGCGTGGGCAGGAGGCTCCAGGGCCGCCGCAGCCGGGCACGATCCCCCCGCGCCGCCCCGGGCGCACTCCCCGCGCCGCCGCCGCCGCCGCTCCATCCGCGCCGGGCAGCGCCGGGCGGGCAGCGCCGGGCACGCGGCGAGCCCCGGCGGGGGCTGCCTA
>JAUBNY010000256.1:3156402-3169160 GCA_032275445.1 Crypturellus soui | reverse complement strand
GCTGGGAAAGAACTAATGGAAATACAATGATGTTCTGTGGAGCTAGAGCTGCAAAGGACCAGAGAAGTCACCTAGTTTACGCCTCCTGCCTTAGAATAAGGTGGTCTTAAGAGAGGCTGTTAATTGCTAAAAGGCTAAATGTGAGTGGTCTGGGGTGCAGAACTGTGAAAGCAGAGAAGGATGAAGGGAGTGAGATCTCTTGGCTGCACGTGTATCTCAGAGCAGCCCTCAGGACCAGGAGAGGTACTGTGACCCAGATGGCATCCTCAACACTGCTGTGTGCTCAGCCTAGCATGAGGCTTGAGCATTTGTTCTGAAGCAGCTCGGTCTCAGGAGCGAGGTGTGTTTTAGTACTCTCAGTGAGGCTAGGATTCCAGGCAGAAAGCAGAGGTCCTACCACGCGCTTCCATCCAGACCTTGCTGGCGTCCCTGTTGCAAATGAACCACTCTCTGCTCGCAGATCCCACATTCTTTCATGGCCTGTGCAATGTTACCTGCTCAGCTGGCTGACTTGAGGAATTTTCTCTCAAAATCTCCCCCAGACCAAATAAGGAAGTAATTGGCAATAAAACTCCCTTTGAAGGTTGAGGTTTTGATTAAATTGGAGCAGACTGTTTTTTAGGTGCCTCTACATGAGCGTCACTATGCCTGTATTTTCTGCAGCCTTCATTAGTATCCGTGTTGCCTGGCCAAAGGGAAGGTTTTGTGCCTTTTATTAGACTCTTAAAATGCAATGGTGGGAGACTTCAGACTTCATTTCTCAAGTAGAGCCATAGAATTGCATTCCCTGTACTTCCAAAGTTTCCTTAACTGTCCTCTTGTTCTGGGATGATCCGGGGAGTTTAATTTTATGCTTTTGAACCTCTACGTCCTGCTGCCTAGATTGACTTGTGTGCCATGCAAGTGCAGAACTGGGCACTTGATTTAGGAGGCAGTAAGCATCAGTCCTGTCTTCCAAAGCCAATTCTGGAAGACAACTGGGCTTACCAGGAACTGGGAAAATATGAACTTGTTGCCTTTATCCCTGCCCCTTTCCAAAAAGGTCTTGGGGATTTTCTCCCATATCACTCAGGGAATAATTTGTAATAGCTTAGAGTAACTTGGTCGCAACTGAAATTTTTGTAGTAACTCAGTATTTTGTAGTAACTCATTTTGGTCTTGGTCGCAATTCTGACTGATGGCCCTTTGTTCCTTTTTAAGAACACACAAAATTGGAGATTTGGAAAGCTATCGTTCTGAAGAAAAATATATAGTTCTTTTTTTTTTTTTTTTTTAACCTAGGCATTAACTCTAACCACCATTTATAATCTAAGCATGTAAAACAATTTAGGTTGTTCTCTGTCCAGGCCAACTCTTGGTGAGAGAAGCTGCATAGTCCCTAACCCATGAGTCAGCCTGAGTGAACAGCAGGTACAGCTGCTTGCTGCTGGGCAATCTGTTCCCTGGCAGGTTTTGGTGAAATGAATGGTACTACAAAACAGTCTGTCCTCACTGTCAGAGAGGTGTGAGCCATCCATCTACCTTTGTTGCAGCCCCCATGGGACTGGCAGCCAACGGGTTTTCTCTTGTTCTTTTCCCCCTGCAGCATCCAAGTGTTTCACTGCCTCAAGCATGAAGGCACAGGTGGGCGGACGCTGCTCGTGGATGGTTTCTACGCGGCGGAGCAGGTTCTCCAGAAAGCCCCCGATCAGTTTGAGCTGCTCAGCAAGGTGCCCTTGAAGCATGAGTATGTTGAGAACGTGGGAGGATGTCACAACCACATGATTGGAGTTGGGCCAGTCCTCAATGTCTATCCCTGGAACAATGAGCTTTATCTCATCAGGTAATGTTAATGCGAGGCTTTGAGCTTATGGGGAGAGAGAAGCTTGTGACAGACAGTAGTGGCTTTCCAGAAGATATTTTAAACTGAGAAACAAAGTACTTCTTCAGAAGAGGGGCAGAAACACAAAAAAACACCATACAGTTCCTCCTGGAACATATGTGGTTTCTTAGAGGAAGAGACAACCACCAACACAGAAACAGATGGCACTGCTGAGCTTTGATTTTGTGCCTGTCACCCTTCCTTGCTCTGTGTATTACACAGAGGGGCTTAGACTTCTGCCATCCTGTCTCTACCACAAGCTGTGGCCAGAGTTTCCATCTAAAAAGGTACATCTGACTAGAGAAGGTGTGCAGTGTCATGGTGCTGTCCTGTGTGATGGGCTCGGCCACTTCTGTTTCCTTCTGCAGCACGCCGTAACTCGGGCCCTTTTGCACATGAGTCCTCTGTGCTGACAGTTAATCTCCTTCCTGTGCTGTCCCCTGAGCGGAACCTCCCTGGTTATCCCTATAGCTTCCCTTAAGCACTGGCTGATGCTTTAGATTCCCAAGGTTCCCCTAGGAATATTCGGCTGTGCCATGACGCTGCAGCCTCACAGATGGTCTCAGTCTCTTCTCTCGCCTTTGCTTCTAGATACAACAACTATGACCGTGCAGTCATCAACACAGTGCCCCATGATGTGGTGCGTCGCTGGTACACTGCTCATCGCACACTCACCACAGAGCTCAGAAGGCCAGAAAACGAGCTCTGGGTCAAGCTAAAGCCAGGCAAGGTAAGACTTGGGGTTGGAGTGCCTGTACAGGGAGGGAGGCAGAGTGGCCTGTTGGCTGTGCAGAGCTATTGCCTCTGCATTGGGGTTGGACTAAGGCTAATACTTCAGGCAAGTTCCCTGTGCTGCATTACCCTTGTTTTACAGCTGTTTTAAGGAGCATCCTATTACACTCCTGGCACTTGGTGTGTGTATTTTAATTGCCATGGAAGAAAGTTCACTTCCAGACAAGGTAGAAATAATTAATTCAAAATCAGTGTCAGAGGAAAGTTATCCAAGCCTGGGAGAGAGGGGGAAGAGCTTTCCAGTCAGCAAAATTAAGACCCGCAGAAGCAAAAAGGCTGGGAGAACATTCAGCCTCTGACTTTTTTTTTCCAGAAATAGAAAAGCTTTATGTATTTATTTTTGAGAGAAGCATAAAGAATATGAAAAATGCTGGATTTATTTCTATTCTGAGGCTGTCATGGCTTTTTCCTTCAGCTGTGTTTGCTTGAAAGGGGCTTTATTCCTATAGAGGCTTAGTTCAGTCTGAAGCCAGAGGTCCTAGAGATGAAGTAGTACAGCAGGAAAGATGATCATATCAGAGAGCCCCTACAGCCTCTCTCTTCTCAATAATGCCTGGGCAACATGATGGCACAGCCTAAGAAAGGGAGCAGTGAGACATTAAAGGCTGACGATGGGCGCTTTCTGTTGCTGGTGAACTATCACTCAGCCTCTCCAGCAGAAAAGCAGTGTCCTCTGAAAGTGCTGAGGAAGGATGACGGTGGCTGCAGTGATGTGCCCCCAACCTGTTGATTCAGTCCCCGGGGACCTCCAGCTGCAGGACCTGCCTTGTCAGAGGGGATACCTGAATTCTGTTTGCTCTCGCTCTCCCCCTCAAACTTGTTGAATTGCTCCGAGTGCACTGGCTGTCCCTGTTTTAACAGCCTTTTCTCTTTCCATGCAGGCTCTCTTCATAGATAACTGGCGCGTCCTGCATGGCCGGGAAGCGTTCACGGGGTATCGCCAGCTCTGCGGCTGCTACCTGACAAGAGATGATGTCCTCAACACCGCACGCTTACTGGGACTGCAAGCTTAGCCCAAACTAACAGCTGTGGAGAGGCAGGAAAACTTCCAGCACTGCTATGTGTGTGCATTACCGCAACAAAAATGTTGTACATACCTCAGACACCTCCACCCTCTCCAAGCAGTTCTCTGTGCCCAGCCAGGAGAGGGAGCAGGTGGAAGCCAAAGGTTAGGGGAATTTTATGTGACTGTATTCTGCCTTTGACAGAGCACAGACTGATTTACTGTGCGTGTGCCATGCCTGATCTTTCCACTCGGTCCTGTCTGTCTCAGCTCTGCAAAGTCAGAGTTAATCACACTGTGAGATAGTCAGCACCTGCTGATATGAAGTGCTCTTCTGATCAAGTGCCTTTGGGGGTTGAAATCTTTGGATTTTTTCCTATTCAGTCTTTGTGTCAACTGGCATTTCCAGGTTGGGCATAGTAAAACAGAATGGATGTATTTGGAGTCTTGCCTTACACTAGGTTAGACTCTATCCCATCTAGAGAAAATGAGGATTTGTTATTCCTGTTTGAAAAGATGGAAATGCTGCTATTGGAACTGAAGAGCATTGGCATATTTCAATGATTTCTTTCAAAACACACTACATACTGCTATGATACTTGCTGACAAGCCATGGTTCTTGAGGGATGATTTGGTCAAATAAGCTGGTAGGACTGGGATATGTCCCAGTCAAGGCAGACAAGAAGGAAAAGAAGAAGTGGTGAGATCTGAATGGCAGGAAGGAGAGATGGCCATGTTAAATAAGGGTTGCATTTCCCATATTATTTCCTTGACTTCAAGTATTACCATATTCATGTCCAGTGTTCTTCTGCCCGTTCCATTGTACTTGCATCAAGGGTGAAGGCTCCATTCCTCTAGTGTTTGCTTACAGATTTCCTGCTGTGCCACTTTCACTTTTTTTTGAAGAAAGAACTTGTTGTGAAGTATCTTTATGCTGGCTGCTAGATAATGTGGATTTTCACCAGATTTTCTTATGCAGAGGCAGTGAACACAAGGGTGCCTTTCAGCTCCCGGTAGCAGGACGGATGAATTGGAGTGTCTGTCACCTTAAAGAGCCACAATGTAAGGAACAAAAGGAAATCCTTTATCAATGCTAGAAACCTTTGAATTTTAGAAACAAAGAGAGAGGTTTAGGGGTTGTTTATTTTTTCATTCTTTGTTATCTTTGGGGGTCTTCACAGGACTGGTCACTCCTGGCTCCTATTCATACAAAAAATACTGTTGTGTCAAAGGTGTAGGTACAGTATGGATGCATATGTGCTAACCTTGTTGCCTTCATTTAATCTAAATATTGAATGTATAGATGCTCTTAAAGACTTCTGTTCATGTGATTAAGCTCCTGGCACTGTCTTCTACAGCATTGCCTGTCTACAGTGAGACTGTAGCAATCACCAGGAGTTGTGAGGGGTTTCTGGGACCAGGTTTGGTGTGAAGCTGTTGATCAGTGGATACCCAAGGAAGTGAAACACAAGCAGTGACAGCAGGTAAAGAAAGTGGGATGGTGCTGGCTTCTTCTCAGCTATGCTTCCCAAGGCCTGTGAGCAAGGAGCTGCTGGAGTATGGGGAGGCTCAGTTCCAGGCAGGAACTTGAGGTTTCCTCTAAGCTGAGCCAATGGATTTCTTGAGCAGTCTGCAGAATATATTATTTCTGTGGCTTTCTTTATCTAAGAAAACATTGGTTTATAGATTCTTTTTATATGCCATTTATGGCAACATAACATGCATATAAAAGTTTTATAGATCTTCCCTAATCATGTTGAAGTGGCAAAACTTAGCAGTTACATTAGCAGAACAGCAGTTCCTCATGCTGCTCAGCTCAGACACCGGAGTTTTTTCACTGCATGCTCTTTTGCATCACTGTCCTGAGCTCATAAAATGCCTTTAAAACCAGGGAAAGTACTGGTGTTGAAAAACAGCCTCTGTGATAACTGACATAGAAAGGGGCAAAGGAGCCTGGTCAGTCTTTCAAGAAGCTGAGAAGTAGAGTCCTAAAACTTCTTCAAAAGATCTGGATGAATCAGAGGTTACTGTGTGCTTCTCACCTCCCCATCCTCCCAGGATACTGGGGGAGGGGATAAGGCATGTGGATAATGTCACTAATGCTGCCTTCTGCTCAGGTGATCTCCACTCTTGTCAGCTGCAAGGGAGACCTAACCAAAGTGTATAGACAAGAGACTGAAGTGACGTAGGTGCCTTTCAAACGGGCAGCATGGTATGTCTAGCCCTATATAGCTCTGAGCAAAGTGGGTGTGCAGCTACCAGGGTTGCGGTCTTAAGATCCTCAAATCCTCTTCTGAGCCAACTCCAAGCCAATACACTCCTCAAGGTTATCTTGTAATGTGTTTTGGAAGAGTTGTTCACCACGAATGTATAAGCACGTTTCCTCCATAGGTATTACTCAGTTTACTTCAACCATCCCAACAGTAACATGTGGAGTGGAGAAGACTTTGTTAAATCTGGCGTTCCACCTTTTCCCCACTTCTCAGGTGGACCAAAACCGAAACAGCTTATGAGTGTTAAAGATTTATTTGTAGAAGCAAGACTTCTTGGCTGTTGCCGTCTCTCCGACATAGGGATCACTGTGCCATATTATGGAGCAGGTTGCTGCTCAGATCCATTTTTGTAATCGAGCTTTGTCAGTTCTTTCAACCAATAAATGAACTGCTTCTTCCTCCCTCTCTGTATTGTGGGAATTGCATATGTATGTTTCTTTCAGACACTCATACCCAAAAGTTGGGTAGGAAATCATGTGGATGGTAATATCTTTCAGTAAATGAGCATTACAGATGAAAAATCTAAATGGAAAGTGTAAATAGAGAGATTAAGAAGATTCATTTAAAGCCATTGTGAACTTTAAAATAAGTCTGTATTACCCCTTAAAAGTTATAACGGAGCAGAGGAGCAGTTAATCTATGTCTCCGCTGACTTCCTATAGCATTGGATTTTAGAGAGTTTGTAAAATAGTGCCTTTAAATGTTATGAGTCAGTTGTTCTGAAGACAAGGTTCTTGCTTTCCATTCTTTCATTGGCCACATGATGGCAGAAGACACGAACGATGCAAAGAAGATGCAAAATAAGATCAGGGATTGCTGTTGAAGAACATAGTATGTCACTGTGAGCACTTCTAAAAAGCCCTGGGACGTGGTATGAATCATGAAAATTGGGGGGTAGTTAGGGGAACAGGAGGCACGGGGTGTGTGAGGGTGTACAGGGGGCCTGGAGAATGTTGGGTGCTGCGGAAAGGGGAACGGCGCTGATCTGATGGCACGTGTAGGATGATGGAGGGGGTCATCATGGTGCATAGAGGAGGACTGGGCTGTTTTGAAGGCAGCACATGAGGGAGAAGGGGTTTGATCTGAGTGCTTATGTTGGAGAATAGAGCTTGTCTCCTGGCACCCAAAGTAGAAAGCTCATCTGAGGGCTCTTGGAGGCTGATGTGTGCCCTATGGTCCCTGGTTCCCCTTTGTTGCTATGGGCCCCTTCTTGCTATCCTTCTGCATGCTGAACAGTTCCATTTCCTCCTGCCATGTGTGCCCACGGACCTTTGGTCTTGTCGCACAAAAGGATGAAGATGGGGGTTCTTGATGCACCAAAAAGGAACTGAGGGCTCTGCATGGCAGAAGGGGAGGGACAGGAGGGATAAGAGAGCCAAAAGAGGGTGCTGAGACACTGTGGAGGACAAACACGCTGCGCCACACGGCCAGACCTGGCACTCAGTCACCCGAGGAGGGGTGACGTCCTCGGGGTGGCCCCAGCTCCTGCATGGGGGCAGCAGTGCAGTCAGCAACACTGCTGCTCGGGGACCTTCCCTGCCCACTGCGAACACGTTCACTGGAACCCTCCTCTGCCTTGCAGGCTCCAGCATCGAACAAGGTGAGCCTGGGGGGGCTGTTCAGCCTGGGCATTAACTCGAGGATATGCGCTGTTAGCTTAGGAATTGCATTCATCGCTAGGCTTTCGTTACAAATTAAGCCACCTCCAGCCCATTCAATAACAATCTGGGGATAAGAGGCTGTGATAAAGGGGTGGGAAATATATCTTGTTTTCTTAACCTTCAAACAATACTTCCCTCAATTATTAACGAGATAAAAGTGTCTAAAACACTTCTATAAAAATAATTCTCCATTTGCCTTTTTTTTTTTTGGCTAAGCTGAAAAACATTTTTAGCTTTCCTGATCATTTCCCCATTTGTGGTTCCATGAGCATATAGGAGTCCCTTTAATAGCCTCCTTGTTTTCACCACTTGGGTAAGATGAGTTAACTGAGAATTTATTAACTCAGATTAGTGAACTAAACCCCTTAGTTCGAACAAACAGAAGATCAAACAGTCTGGTGTAGGATCTGCATGGAAATGGAGCGATACTAATTTATAGGAAAAAAAGGCTGAAGCAAGTTAATAGTTGGCAAGTGTCACACATTTTTTTTCTAGAAGGGAGGAAACGAAATTCCTTAGTATTAACCACCAGTAGAAGTGGAGGATGTGGACTGCTGTTTACATGATATGAAATATTAATGCAACTTGCAGACCACACAGAAAACCTTATTGTAGCAGCCTGTCTTAGGGACAGTAAACAAAATGGAAGAAGTAAAGATATTTGTTAGTTTGAGCCACTTACAGAAATGAGAAGTCCCAAGGCTACAGCTTTAGTAGGCGGTTGTCCGGCAGCATGCGTTTAAAAACACAGAGCTATTTCCATAGTTATTTGCAAAAATATTTGAAGGCAGAGTGCTTCTTTGTGTGCTTGAAAAAAAATAAAAATGGAGAACTGTATTTAAAGCTATCTTTTATATTTAAAGCATTACATATTGTACCAATTCATCTCAATTAAATATTGTTTACAGCTTGACTGAGATTATCCTCTTCAAAGCACACAGAGAAAGAGGCAATTACTTCAGTTACTGCCTACATGATTTACTACTGCAACCAGTTCCCAGTACATCTCACAATGAAAAAGTCTAAAAAGAAAGAAAAAAAAATCTGTTTTTCTCACGGTTACTACCTACTTCCCTAACAGAAGGGGAAGCTGTGTTATGCTTTTGCAGAAGTAAAAAGGTAGAATATTAGCATAACCTGATAATCTTTATTGGAAAAGAGGAAATGGCCCTAAACACCACTAGTTCCTACTGTTACATTCATTACTGCTATTCACAGTTGCTGTCCTGTACATTGGACAGAATGCTGTACTTTTTTTTTTATTTTTTCTTTTTTTGGCAAACATAGTATTTGATCTGTGTCTGCTCAGCCCAAGTGATTCTGAGAAGGATCTTGTTTGACTCGTACAGGCAAATATAAGACAAGCACTTGATTAAAATAGGTCTCGTTCCAATCTCTAATAGTAATAAACCTCCTGAAGCCCTGAACTTTGATATTTATATAAACAGTCCACTCCATGTAAGTTCCCAAAGATTTTAACATTCACATCCTGCTTCCAAAATGATACAATTCTTTATTGTCACATATTATTCCTGGTGAGACCATCTGTACCGATTCATGCACAGCACTTTGTAACTGCATTATATTTTCTACTTATTGCCAGTCCTGCTACTTGCAGGATACTGATACTTGAAGGATAAAGCACACAAGAAAATTTTAAGCTTCTTCACTTACAACAATTTTAACAGACTTTAAAAAAAAAAAAAAAAAAACTTCAGCAAGCTCACCAGGATCTTATCCATCCTTGCAGAAGACACCCTGATTACAGAATCCTACTATGACTTTCCAATTTATTTTTCTACTATTATTTCATGACAATCCATCTGCCAGATAAATACAGTTAGGCTTGCTGGTAATTAATCCGTTGCAGCATCCCCAAAACCTCTGGAAATAAATCGTAGCAGTGATGGGAGACTCAGCCACCAGAGCACTCTCCCCTCCATGCGGGATTTGTATCCAACTCCTCTGTGTTCCAGCCCAGAGAAAGGGGGGTTATATAAAAAAGCTACCAAGAATCACAACAAAAATGGTTGCTCCTCCTCCCTCTAATCATTCTTTTTTTCCCTTGGAGAACAGTCAAACCTTAATCTGTCTTGCAGGCATGTGGT
Organism: Crypturellus soui; assembly: GCA_032275445.1. Taxonomy (NCBI): domain Eukaryota; kingdom Metazoa; phylum Chordata; class Aves; order Tinamiformes; family Tinamidae; genus Crypturellus; species Crypturellus soui. Next base: position 3,159,462 of record JAUBNY010000256.1, on the reverse strand, counting down.
TTTATCTGTTTACAGAAAATGCCAAAGAGAAAAAAAACAATTTTGTTTGATTCCTGTTTGGTTTCTGCAGTGCTGGGTTATGTAAGGCCTGTCTTGATTGTAATTTTGGTTTAAACATTATTATTTACCTCCTACAGGTTTGATCCCCAGGGAAATGGAGGCAGAGAATTCTGATTAAGATGATTTACATGAAGAATTTAAGGTTGAAAACACTGCAAAGGAAGAAAGCACAAGCTTTAAGAGGTGGTCAGTGAAAATCTACTAAGCAGAAGACATAAAAACTTCCAAAGGACCAAAGGTATATTCTGCCAAATTCTTTTCCTTTTCAAGTCAAATTCAGGAAACAATCTCCGTCCAGAGTCAGTTAAGGGCATTTTAAAGGACACTTATTATTTATATAAACAGATAAATCACAGAGAAACATAAGCATATCAATGTTTTGCTTCTGCATGTTGAAATAATCTGAAGTATGCCATTATCAAAGTATAAAAAATAAGCAAAACTATTGCGTGCCTCGCTGTAACTAGCTCCTTAGCGCTGAGTGCCCTGCTCAGCTTGTGCATCGTGTTCTCGGCTGAGGGCATTTCTGAGAAAAAGGCTTACTGTGTTTGCATGGCTTGTTGCTACTTGCACTCCCACGCATGTCCCTGGCAGGAATGAACCTGCTTGCATATCTACTGCAAAAACACGCTTTTCTTTCCTTGCTTTTGTGCAGCAGACTAGCAGTAAGGACAAATGACTTAGTTGGTCAAGAAGAAGCTTCCCTGACTGTAGGGAGAGATTCCCAGGCCCGGGATCTTGCCTTAATGAAGAACTTCTAATGACATGAATGTAGAATTCGCCTCCATCAGGAGACGTGCGAGGACAGGACATTGCTATACATGCTGAGTTCCCCGCAGAACAGGGAACAGTGACTTGAAGAAAAGGGGTTTAAGCTTTTTATAGTATACCTGTAGAAAACGCAGCTTCCGCCATGGTGGTCAGAACTAGCTTTTCTTCCTCATTTTGTGGCTGCATCATCAGAGCTACTACTTAAAAACAGCTATAATCTGAGAAGAAAGTTACTCATACGAATGAAAGGAACAGAAAGAGAATTTAGTATTAAAAAAAAAAGAAAAGTCTTTATTAGTAACACTAGCTTGAACTAGTTACAGAATCTTGAAGGTCCTTGACTTTGAAATCTCCTGAGGATTCAAATAGGAAAATAGTATTTTTACTTTAAGGAAAAAAAATAAAACTCTGGGAAAGTCTTTTCTGACCTCTGCAGCAATCACAGAAATACTCCAGAGAGAGTATTACTGTTTTGTTTGTTTTTCCTTTTTTTTAAAACTATCAAAATTCACTCCCTGGAAAGTAAAGCCAAAAATCCAAATGAGTTAAGTGGTGTGCAAAACAAAGGTGAGCAAGACTCAGCAAGTTACAAAGCTGAAAGACACGTTCTATACTAGGATCCCTTTAATCGAGGCGGTCAGACCTACTTGGAGATGTTTCTCGTATCAGCACCCACATGCCTGCGCTTCCCAGGACCATCTCTACTGCTGTCCAAAACCCAAGGTGGGTGGCTGAACAACAAACCAGACTAAGGAACTGGTGTACCTAAAATATAACCCCCCAAACAGCCTATCTCAATTGACAAAACAGCCAGTTCTCAATTAAGAAGGTTCAGCTGGAAAAAAAGAAAGTAGGAACTTCAGGCAGAGTCACAAGCTCAGGCAGCAGGATACAGGGACTCAGAAGTGGTAAAAAGTGCTTCCCCCAGGATCTACAAGGAGCTCTGTGGAGTTGGTTGAAACCTAGAAAGCTAAAGCTGCTCGAGAAAGAGCAAGGTTGGAGGAATTAACTTGCCATTGAAGGATGGAGCAGGAGGCAGGGATCGCTATCCATATGCTGTTTGCCCTATACACAAGGCATTAGTAGCTTCCTGTTTCTGGTCAAAGCTTGGCTGTAAAAGGCTTCCAGCCCTTCCCGAAATGTTTGCTTAGAACAAGATACAGTCAACAACAGCTGGCCCAAAGGTCTATTAAAAAGAATTTACTGAAAGGGTTGTACTAAAAAGTAGCTATGTACGAAAGACATAAGGTATTTCACTTAGGGAAAAAAAAGAGGTTATATATGTCGAAGTATTACTACATAAAGTATTCTAGTTTAAAAAATGTTATATATATATATATGCAAGTATTATTAAAAATCAGTAGGATGCAAATTATGAAAGTACTTTTGTGAATATATACATATAAATTGATCCCTTCAAGAGAGAAGACAAAGGCAATACACATGCTGACTGGACTACAGATGTATGTTGTTGCACCACATCCTGCCCTGGATCCGCCTGGACTCATCCTGGATTCATCTCATTAAATTAACAGAAAACTGAGCCAGCAAAAAAAAAAAAAGCAGTTAGTTTTCTCCTGGTTTAATGAACTGAATAAATAGAGGTTAGAGCTTTATGGATATCTGAGTCATGTGGTGGAAGAGACAGAAAGATGTTACAGATCAAAACTCCTCGCTTCTCTTTCGTGTCTTCATTGCTTCAGTTCAGTTTAAGCTGCGCTGAGGAGCCCCCTCTTTCCCACATCACTCATTCCTGTCTCTTCTTTTGTGGGGGTTGCAGCATTTATACTGATGGCTGATGAACAGAAGCATGGAAAGGCTCTACTGTAAGCCACTGATTCTTGATTGTATTTTTTTGGCCAGTTGGATCTACTTCAGTGTCTGGTACATGCATTCTGGTGTTGGTGGCTGTGAGGGGACAGGAGCAGTAGCGACAAGGAGGAATCACCTCTCCTGGAGCTGAAGCAACAGTGGTGGTGAGTGCTAACAGTTATCAACAGAGGGAGATAAGAGAGAGAAAGGAGGACCTTAGTTGCAGGCAGCAATGTGGACAGATGGCAGAGAGCATGATATGACTACTTACAATATTAGTAGTGCAAACAGTGGCTGCGTGGGCTGCATCTACCCAAGTTGTGCCTCATGTTCTTCATCTTGGCGTTTCTGAATTCAAAAAGGAGAAAATGAGTGTCTGAAATAAGCTTGTGCATAAACTGCTACTGTGCATCTTTT
>JAUBNY010000256.1:3119368-3132149 GCA_032275445.1 Crypturellus soui | reverse complement strand
TAAGAAATTCTGATGTACCTAAATGCCCACACAAGGCTATGTGGGTTGCAGCCATCAGGGCTCTGTGATGGAGGTGACATCATGCAGCCCAAGGCTTCTGTTAGAACAACATCCCTGTAGTGACCTGCCAGAATGGCTGGGGCCCCAGGCCACTCCAACAGAAGAGCGCAGCTCTTGGTGCTGATGTCGTTTGTGTCTGGCAGTGTATTTGGATTCTCCCATGGAGCAGGAGGAGAACCTCAGTTGATGGATCTCAAATGCTCCCTGGAGCATGCAGGAGCACAACAAGGTGAACCATGGGGCAGCAGGGAGAGGAGATGGCAGGCAGGGGACCTGCATGCAGAGCATAAGGACAGTAGGGAAGGGGAGCTGGTGCAACACAACCAGCCCTGAGCCCTTCAACAAGGGCTGTTTCCATGGGGCCCTGGGAACTTTCTCTGGCACAGAGGTGACTGGGTGGATGCCCCAAGCCCCATGCAGCACCTGCAGCACTAGACCAAGAGGGAGGGAGCAGCTCTGGGCCATGCTCACACTGGCCCTGTTAAGCCATGAGCTTCTCTGAAACAGGGCTTCCATCGTGCACCCCTTCTCCCTGCAGGAGCCCCCCACAGCAATGCAGCAGAGCCAGAGCTCAGATTTGTCCTGCACAGGGATAGAGACAAGCTGCCTCCACTTGCCCGTGTAGAGACATTGCAGGGCTCTGAAGACAGCAGCACCTAGGTACTGAGCTGACCAGAGATACTGGCAAAGCATCTTGAATGCATGAGTGCTGCCTGTCCTGTGCCCTGCCTGGCACTGAGCAGCCCCCTTGCCAGGTGGGAGCAGGGGGGCAGCCACTTGTGTGCGTGAGCACGGCCTTTGGGGCTCCTGGCAGGGAGTTGTGCTGTTTGGCAATGAAGGGAGAGAAAGCCCTGTGGTAACTCAACTTTTTGCCCTGCTTCTGTTGCAGATGGTGAGGGCGAAATGTGGGGAGGCCCTGCTGCGCAGGAGGTCTGTAAGAGCAGAGCTGCTGCGTGTGCTCTCTTTGCCCCCTCCCTGTGGAGGCAGCAGCCCCTGCAAACAGGTAGAAAGCAAATGACAGCATTGAGAAGTCAGCTGGAGCTGCCTGCTCTGCTCTGCCAGCATTGTTGGCAGGCCAACTCCAAGGAAATCCTCTCTGGTGTTTCCCTTAACTGCCCAACCAGGATCTTCCTACTTTAAACAGGACAAGGAAGGAGGGTTTCTCCGTCATGCCAGAGGCCAGGCCTAGTTGTTCTGTCTCAGCCTTGGCAACGCCACAGCCATTTCAAGGGCACAGTACCAGTGCTCTGGGCACTGCCTTTCCTGTGCCCTGCCCCTGTGGAGACTGTCAGAAGGCTGTTTGAAAGCAAGGTGACTCCCCTGCTCCTCAGCAGGAGTTGCCTCTGCTTTTGCACATTTTCCCTATGTTCTCTTCAGCTCTGCTGCCTTGGAAATGAGGCACGTGTGACCGGTAATGTGAGGGAGGAGGTGGGATACACATGGGGTGCTCCAAGTAGTGCTAACCCCTCCATGCTCTTTCTCCTGTTAGTTGTTTATGATGTGCCCTAAGCAGCCTCTGTGAGTGAGGGGAGACAGCGCTCTAGAAGAGGAGACCTGGCAGGGTCTGTGGCATGGGCAGGCGGGAGCTGCCATTACCCTCAACTGCTGTTGTGGTAAGAGGCGGCTCCTGTGCACCCAGCACAACAGTTTCACAGAATGTAAGAAAGTTTCGAAACTGCCATTTAGATGGGGTCTAATGGCAACTGCACTGGATTAAATCCCCACATGGAAAGCACAGCTCAGTGAGCTTGTCTCGGCTGAACTACTGCGAGGGACTGGATTGGTGATGGTAGGATTTGGTTCTTTTTATTGTGAAAATAGTCTTGCTTATATAAAATTTATATCATATGGCATGAGAAAAAGGTTTCTGTCTCTCCTTGGTCCAACCCAACCCCCATGCTTGTTCATGACAGTTGAACAGTCCAAGAGATTCTCACAGCACATTCCAACATTTTGTTTCCAAGGGCTCCAATCACTGCATCAAGTCTGGAAGTCTGTGTACCTGGCAGAAAATACAGTATCCCTTTAAGCAGATAAAATATAGAATCAAGGGTGACAAACTGTGCAGATCTTGCATTTCTAGATCAAAAAAAAAAAAATGCTCTGCAGAGGGGGAATTTTTTTTTCCCTAGTTCCCTCTTAGACTAGGAACTCCCAACTCTGGTAAAGAGCATGCTCTTCCCTTGAGGCTGCTCTGTCGCAGATGTAAGTGCTCTAACACTGGGTGCTGAGGAGGTGCTATGCGGAGGGAGGGTGAGGGACCAGCAGAGGCACAGCTCTAACCTACACTCATGTTGTGTAGGAGTAACCTGTTTGTCCTCCATCAGACAACCTTACTTACCCTTCACTTCCCTTTCCTCTCTGCTGTGAAATACCCCTTCCTCCTTCAGCCTGTTCCTCCTGAACTCATGTGTTGGATATCCAGAGTCACTCAGAGGTGTTCCATCAGCAATTAAAGAAGTGAAGTAGATTTTCCAGTGCTTCTTGCAAGCTGCATGTGCTCAATGCTCTTCAGCCTGGAGTTATCAGGTGTCACAGACTGTTTTTTCCTGTGCCTATTTATTGATTGTTCTCTAAGGGAGAAAGGAAAATGACTTGTGGTGGAAACTACAAGTCACCAAATGTTCCATTGCTTCAGCTTTGTGCTTCTGGCCTTTCTTGGTCGCTGGTCACTAGCTCTGCTGTTCCCAGTAACTGCGTCCACTCTTCATCAAGCACAAAACCAGGTCAGCAGAACAGTTTTCACAGAGACCTTCCTGATTTGCCCCGAGGAAGAGTTGGCACCTTCAAAGAATAACCCACTACAGCTCACTTATAATACGTGCGTGTAGCATTTTGATCTGGAAAGGGTAATTCCCATAGAGGCTGCCATGGGCACCACTTGGTGCTTCAGAGTTGTCTGTGTGCTGTAAACTATTCTTAGTTCTTCCCTGAACATGACTGAAGGAGGGGTGGTTGGACGGATATGTGACTTGTGGTGACCTTGCAGCTGCGGGTTTCCAGCCTGTTGTGCAGACAGGCCCTGTTGCGGCCGTGCTGCCCCAGCACTCGCACAAACTTCTCCTTCATGGTCACGAAGCTCTGAACAACGGCAACCACTTCAAAGTTTGAGGCCGTGCTCCACTGCTGCTCTGTTGAGCAACCGAGAGGGTAGATTTCTCCTAAGTGTGAGTGTCTCCAGGTCAGGCTTGTCTTGTGGCACCTGGGCTTGGAGCTCATGCTCATCCTTCCCAGGTGCAAGTCTCTAATATTTACCACAGAGCACAGAACACGTCAGGCAGGGGCCTGCCCCAGCACAGTGGTGTCACCTGCATATGTCCCCTCTAGCCCCACGTGGGGAGAAGCAACCTGAGAGCCTCCTGTGAGCTCTGTGCTGGCTCTGCCTGCTGGGACCTACCTACAGCTCTTGTCCACCTGCATGTCTGTCCTGGGGAAGGAAAGGGGGTTGTGTATTTTCGCTCATGACACCAGTGAGGACTTAGATAGCCCTGTTGCTCTGCAATGAACTTGACTTCCATTGGATTGCTTGTTCTGGTAAGGGTATTTTGACAATCAGTTTCCTCTGGCTGAATATCAGTAGAGAGCAGCACATGTCTATGGGCTGGTTTGGGGAGTGCATGGCGTGTTTCTGTGGGAGCACACAGGCTGAGCAGGGCTGGTCTGTGGTGTGGGGCTGCATCATTCCACAGGTCACACTCCAGGCATTTAGCTGCTTAAAAGATGCTACTGCAGAGCACAGGAAGAAAGCGTTGACTCTGGCGTGCTTGCAAATATAACCTCCAGCACAGGGGGGAGACTAAGAAGAGTCAGCAAGTCCTCCCAAGATGAGGAAGCATATCAGAGGTGCTCACTCGTTACCTCAGCAGAGACCTGGGCCAATGCTGCTGGAGTAGGGAGTGGTTACCTCCCCTCAGCTGCTGGTGAGTGACCCGGTGCCAGAGGCGAGGTGATAGAGCAGCAAGAGCCTCCATTCCCTAAGCTGCGGCTTAGACTTGTACGAGCTGGGCAGTGCCTGCATCGGCAGGGACCAGAGCAAATGTCCTCTCGCTGGCGTTTGAGGTGCTTCAGCTCCATTCTGCTGCTCCTCGGTGAGTTTGGGATGGGCTGAGGTGAAAACTCCTCGGGAAGCTGGTGCACTAGAGGGGAGCAACCAAGGCAAATACTGCTTGGATGAGGAAAGCAGGCAGTGACACCAGATGCTTGTCCTTGGTTGGGTTGGAGGCACAGCTCATCGGAGGCTGGGGAGCCATCCAGGGAATTCATATAGTGACTGTCCTGAAGCTTTGCTCCTTCCCACAGAGATAATCACCAAGATATACAAATACAGTTTCAGGGGCTTCACTGAAGCGTATTTCAAAATGACAAATAACCACAGGTAGGAGGAGTAGCATTGTCAGAGTTTGGGACAGCTCTGCTCTTTCCCACAGACTGTTCTCAGTTCTCCCCATCTCAGCATCCTGGTGAGGTTCAGGTGAGGCCTCATGAAGAGAGATATCCACAACCTCAGTGTGCAGGGAAGGGAGCTTTTCTCCGACTTGCTCCCTGTAAAATCTGTAGGTATGGATGGGGTAGCTGCATTTTGCTGAGAATTGGTTCCCAAAGATGAAGCTGCAGAATGGGTTGGAGTGAGATGTGCTGAAAATACCCATACCGGGCAGTGTTTGAGAAGGAGAACAGACAATAATAGACACTCTGTCTTCTCATACATCAGGATGAAGGTATGTGGCTAATCTGGCCCTTCTTGTTCTCTGCAGGAGAAAACCTGGCTCTCATTGCTGAAATCCCCCAGGATTTGATCAGTGGCACTGTGGACCAGTCTGTGCTCCTGCCCATCTCTTACAAATTGAACAGCACCTCTCACTTTCCACTGCCGATTCACTGGACATTCAATAACCCCTCAAACTTGGTCATTCGCTGCACAGTGATGAACTGTTCCCTGAGTCCTGAGGGAGTTCCCCAGAATTGCTCTGCACATGATTTTCCACACTCCAAATACAAGGGTCGTGTTGTGCTTTTCCCTGAGAACGCATCCTTGCTGCTCCGAAACCTGCAGCTCAGTGACAGCGGGGTGTACAGCGTTACCTTCAGACAGCAGACCCTAACCAAGAACATCACCTTGACTGTACGCAGCCCTCATTTCAGCCGTGAAATCCCAGGTGAGTGTGAGAGCGTGCTCAGCACAGACATCTAGGCTACCCCAGCACTGCAAACAGGAAGAAGAAAGGATGTTGGTAGGATGTTTGTCCTTCTTCCCCAAGGGATATGTCGCTGAGGTGAAGACAGGATTTCAAGGCATGTCACAGGTGATGTTGCAAGTAGGTCTTCTATTTGTGACAGGAAAACCATTCTGCCCCTTTTTGCTAGATTAAATCAGAAGCATAAATGAGAAACCTAACCACTGCTTTCCCCAGTTCAGGATGGAAATATTTCTCAGCATATTTTCCCGAATAGTTCCAGGAGAGGAGGACAGAGCTGTGGTGTCTGACGTGAAGTTACAACAATCCCCTCATGGGACCCCACCATGTGCAGCCCACACTGCTCAGAGTGGAGGCAACAAAACTGCTTAGATGTGCAAACAGTTAGTGCAGGAAAAGAAACTCGTACATGGGCAGTAGATGTGGGTGTGTTTTTTAGCAATGAAATATTTTTTTTTAGCAATGAAATTTTTTTTTTTAACCTTTATGTCCACAGTGCTGCTCTCCATCCACTTGTACTGCTTTCTGGGCAGGTGTTCCAAAAATGTGTTGCAACTGCTGCAACAATTCCTTCAGAAAACACACTCATCATCTATTTTCTTTCAAATGTCAGACCATAACGACCCACAAAAGGAAAGTTCAAGACAGATCTCTGCCTACATAATTGGAGTTTTTTCTTGTTTAATGTTCTTCTTTCTGCTATTCCTGCTCATCTGCTGCATACGGCATCTGGGTGAGTGGATCTGCTCTTGCATTTTAAGCTTTGAGGTTTCTGTGTCCAGTTCCTCTGGAGTTATCTTAAGGGCACATGTTCTGCTATTCATACCAAAACTATTCCTTCCATAAAGAGTTTCCTGAAATGTGTTGCCTTCTTCAGTTCTAAGAGTCACTGGATGTGTTTAAATTCTGAGATACAGTTTAACAAAGTAGCTGCATGAACGGCATGGGTCTGTTGCATCCCAAAGAAAATAGTTTTCTAGAGAACACATCTATTTTGTTGCTAAGACCAGGTTCAAGGTACTGAAATATGTCTATTTTAGAAAATAAGTACAATTTCTCTAGTACAATGCATTCCAAAAATGCAATCCTCTAAGTGCAGTTATGATTACACTATTGTAGTTACTTGGAAATGCAAGTTGGAGAGAATATCTGAGGATGTTTCCAATTTAAAAATAAATCAGGAAGAAATACATATCTCCACAGCTTCTGTCAGGGATTTCTTCAAAACCTTCATCCCTGCAGGTATCTTCAGTTGGTTTTGTCAAGAAACAAGCTGCTTTGGTTCCAAGTAAATATTTTGCTTCTACTTAGGGAAATCTCCATCCTAAGTGCAAAATCCACACTAAAACCCTGGAGCAAGTACCAATAGAGTAATCCTAGTTCTCTAGCACTTGGAGACAGGAAGATACAGACTATTAGTGTGTCTGTCAAATAATAATATGTAACTCTTCTTTTCCTAGGTGCAATGCAACAGAAGAAAACAAGAATCATTAGGCAAGAGGTAAAGGAAAAAATAAATAAAAATGACTTTGACACAGGCAGCTCTGTAACTGCTAGCTGATGGTTTGCTTAAGATGTACTAAACTGTAAGAGCCAGGTTGTGAACATAAAATTAGGAATAATTTTAGGATTCTAATAATTAGGAATTATTTCATTATTCCAAGGAAAGGCTAAAAAGTGCCTTCCCCATCCCCTAGCTGGACTTGAGCTGCTCTCTTCTATTCCACCTCCCTCCCATTCAGACCCCAAACTTCAGGCTTTGCCTGCATCAGCCTGAATTTTGCCTTTCAGGCTGAGAAGCCTGGAGCCAGCTTGAGCCAACAGCAGCAAGGGAAAAGGTAGAATGAACATATATAGAGAAAAGAGCAGATAATCATCCTGCCTTGCTTCCTAATCTCATAAATGTATGCAATAGCACTTTTCTGGGGGCTGATGTGGGTGATGTAGGCACACATCTTACACAGGGTCTTACCTATGAAAAAGTGTTGCTGATGTCTTACGAGTTTGAATAAAGTAATGAGAAAGAGATAAAGAAACTTAAGGAGACGGCTCAGACAGCTCAAGTCGCTACTCTGCCCAGCACCACGAGTCAATAGCTCTGCCTGGTCCTGACAGAGCTGCTGGAGAAGGCTGTCATATTTGCTCTTTCCTTTGCACTTATCTAGGTCTCCAATGCTGAGGACTCTGCCATGGAAAGCACCATGATGAGGGATGTGGGAACTGTTTATGCCACAGTTGGAGACAGCTTTGAACAGTCACAGCGGAGAGCAGCACCAGAGACCGTGTACACATCCGTAACCTTCAGTGCCCCTCGGTGAAGTCGTTGGCTACAGTCATCTTGAACAGCGATTGTGAACCTGCCTCAAGTGGGAGCCTTGAACTTTGTTAAAGATAGCCCTGTTTCAAGGTGAAGAGGACATTTTTTGTCACTGAATGTCTCTATTGAGCTCTCCAGCAGCTAATAGTCTGCACACTGAGCACAGGTTGTAAAAGCTTTGGAGCTCCTGAGTATGGAAATGCCTTAGTTCACCTCGATTTTCAGTCTCTCTAGAATTGGAGGAATGAGCTGAGTTTACTTTCTCCTTGGTACTTCCTGAGATTACAAAGACACACGATATCAAGGAAATGTTCATAAGGCAAAAGCAAATAAACATTTTGGTCTTGGGGAACCTTACTCCCATAGGCTCACCTTACCTGGAGATTTAACAGAGGAAATAAGAAAGCTCTTATTCATGTGTCCCAGATTCAGTGCTAAAAGTCTTGGTATACTAAAAAATATATATGCAGATCATTTGGCCTGAAAAATTATCCTTGTTTCTAAGAGTGTGTCAGTAATTGTTGTGCATATGCTCCCTACAAAGACATTAGCTTGACCTTAGTATAGTGCAATAGCTTCCTCCACTGTTGTTTTGAAGTGTTCCTGTGAAGTGCAAAATTATGGGGCTTTCTGTACAGTGGATCTCATGACACATAATGTCATTGCACAAAACTGGGTACACTTCAGTGCAAGAAAGCTGTGTAATTTTATTTTAAAGTCAGAATTCCACATCTCTAGCAGCACCAGCATTTTGAGGCATCTTTAAAATGCTGTGAAGACATAAATTGTTTTTTTCTTCCTCATGATAAACGAGATGGTATGTACTAGGACATTAGGTCCCATCAAAAATAAATGGATATAAGGTATGGATAAGAAGCCTTGGTATTTCCCAAACACAGCCGCTTTCAGGCACAACCCCTTTGCAGTGAGAACCCACTGGCAGAGCAGGAGTCTCTTACAGATAGCACAGAAACTGCTGCTCTTGCCTGCCCCTCTCCTTGTTTGGGAGTCCCCTCCATTCAGCAAAGGAAGAAATGTTTTCTATACCAAGACACACAGGGATGGGAATAGCTTTCTCTGCCTCCCACCTGCCTCTCCATCTACTCAGTAGCTCGCGCACAAACCCCTGTCCTCACCCTGTCTCCTTTCTCAGCTATTCAGTTCAGTAAAGCCCTTGTGGTGATCATGGCAACAGAGCTTTGCTCCAGAAAACAGAAATACTTTGTGGTTCAATAAAACCACAAATGCAGAAAACTCGTATTACGCAGAAACAGCCATTGCTGCATTTCATGTAAGGCCTTAAATAGCAGAGGAAAGGAGAGTACTAAAAAAAAAAAAAAGTGAAAAAAAAAGCAAATAAATGCACAGGAAATATAGCTGTGACTCCTCAGGTTTAATCATGTGGGGTCCTCTTGAGGGGGTCTCTCTGCCACACAATTCAAGGCTCAGGAATGTGGAAGCACATGGAAGGACTGCTCAGGGCCCAGATTATGAGGACCCAGATCCTCCAAAACTGTGGGCAACCACAGAGCTCATCTTCAGTTTGACAGATAAAATAAATTAATTGTCCATTAGTCTTTTAGAAACACAGCTTCCTGGTCTTGCAGAAGGGTCTCTCCTTTCTGGGCAAGAGATATCTGGATGGAAAAAACATGGATTGTGATACAGAAATATACTGGGCTGAAATGCTGCTTCCCAGAAGATAACACCAAGAGCCAGGTTTTGTTCACACGGAGCATGTATGTGCTGTGCTGAATGCCTGCAGAGGGAGAGTGAAATAGCTAGCAGACATTGCCTTGAAGCTGCGCATACTGTGAGTTGCTAGTGTGTTTTGGATGCCTGCAATCCAGTAAGGATGTGCAATCCAAATGTGATTAAGTCCTCCCTTTGTGACTCAGGTCTTGTAGAAGCTGCTTGGTGCCACGATGGAGCCTTTCCAAGATATAAAGGGCTAAATATACCTACATACAACCAGTGCACAGGTAATAGAAATACCCAGACCATTTTGTGAACTGGCTGCATTTGTTCTGTGATGCTCTTGCTTCCCTGTGTTTGTCTTTTCCTCCACCTCTCCTGGGGCCTGCTACCTGCTATCCCTCTGCTACTAGCACAGGAGGGATTTCTTTTCTTCCTAACCCACCCCTCTAGCGCCTGCAGCTAGCCCACGCAACAGCTTTACACACTGCTGCCTCTCATTTCCTTCATCAGGTAGTTTCTTCGCAGGGTTCTGCCTCTCAGGCCCTTCTCTGCAAGCTCTTTAAAGCTGCTAAGGTCAGTGTGGTTTTCCTTGTGCCTGCAAAGGGCTCAGATCTTGCAGATCTCTTTCTTGAGTGCTCTGCTGTGTGTTGGCCATGTTTCAGAACACAGTACCTCCCCCTGGATACAGGCAGCCTTTCATGTTAAAGATGTCAAGTTTCCTTCAGCTGGAAAATTTCATCACATTCCTGTTTCATCCGAGCACTTCGGATACCTAGCAGAAATGGATGACCCTCACTTGGTGCCTGTTCAGGAGCAGCAGCGTGCGGCGGGCAGAGTGAGGGAGCTGAGCTGTACTTGCAGGAAGAGTCTGTGGCACGAGTTCCACTTAGCTGGTGGTCAGTTGCTCTTCCTGTCTAGGACACCACAATAAACTGCACTGGCCCAAAGAAATTGTGTGCAAGCTCACAAAGAACAAAATTCTGTAGCATTTTTCCAAAGACTCCCAGCTTTTGTCATGCCAGTTTTCACTGTTGATGTTGATGCAGCCTTTGCAGCTACCAAGAGACACAACAAACACAGCTGACTAACAAATGTGCTAATTTAAAGAGGGAATATTCATGGGAAGCTCATAGGAACAGACAAAGCTGTTGTTCCTTAAGACGCATGTGTTTTCCTGATTGTATTTTGTAAATGTCCTTACACTTCTTTCCATTGCCTTTAGTTTTCAGCTGTCTCATGTAAACTCATGTAAACTGCACACAGAATACAGCAGAGCTGAACTGTAATGACAAAATGATACTGATGTGTGACATGACCCAACAAATACCCTAGACTGCCTTGAGGAACTGAGGAGATGGAACAGAGGATTTTTCTTTAAAAGAGACAAAACCCAAAACACATTTGGCTTGACATATTTTTTTACTGACTTAGTTAGAAGCTGCCTTGTAGACATGCTTAAAGGTCTTTGCCCTTCCTGTTTGAAGATTCCCATCCTGCCCACTAGGTAGGGCTGCAAGTAAATGACACAGGCAAGACCAACACTTTGGCGTAAGGCTAAGTAGCCTAAACAGGACATGGAAGACTATTGCTGAGCATGAGCTGAGAAATTGCCAAATGTGACAGATAAAAGAGTGAGATGAGTCAAAAGCTAAAGTTGGTGCCATGAGGGGTGGCCAGGTTTCACATGTGCTTCAGGGGGAGTGATGTATGAAACAGCTGAGCTTCACACATAACTGTCCCTCGTTTTGATATTCATCCTGCAATGCCAACAGCACCTTGGTAACTGATTCAGTAATACCAAACATGGCTGAGATTGTCTAGGTAATACTCAGAAATGCTAAATTCAAATGTGGAAGCAGTAAAACTGGGAGCAATTGGGAAAAAGGAAATGCTGGTGAATTGTTTGCTTGGAAGAAGACTGGGAAAAGAAAGGTCAAGAAATGGCAAAAGAGGTGGACAGGCTGCCTGGATCTGCGGTGCTGTCCCTGGCCAGCAGGGGCACATGCAGACAAAGGCGATGGGACAGCCGGGTTTCGCTGTGCTGGTGCCTCTGCCTTGCCCTGCAGGCACCAGTGACACAGAGGTGAGGAAAGGCCCTCCCGGCACAAGCGCGAGGGGCCTCCCAGGTGCAGGCGATGACCAGGCAGCACCCAGCCCACAGCGCTGCTGAGCTGCCGCCCCCCGCGCGGCCGCTGGGATCAGAGCGCGCCGAGCTGGCGTGTGAAGCTGCCGCCTGCGTGCAGGAGCCTCCCAGGAAGGATTCCCTGGCAGAGCGACAGGGGAGCAGGCAGTAAGAAAGGAGAGGAGCAGCTGGGAGGAAAACAGTGAGTCTGGACTTGAGCTGGGGCTAGGTCTCTGTCCTCATGAGCATCAGGGATCCAGGACTTAGGAGTATGAAACCTCTGCACCATCCAAACTGATTTTTTTTTTCTTGATACAGTTTGGACCTTTGAGGGGCTATTTCAATACCACAACCATTTTTGAACTACTTTCCTCTACAGATGCTGTTTTGCCTTCCGTCGGAGCTGCTGGGGACCGGCTGGGTGCTGCTTGCAGGTAAGCTGGGCTCGCAGCTGATGATGTCGAGTGGACTCTGAGCCAGATCCTCACCTGGGGTAAACTGGGGCAGTGCTTGTGACTTCTGCAGAGTTTTGTAGTTGTACACAGGCACCTAATCTATACAGGCTGGATTTTTTACACTGGGCAACGTTTCCTCTCAAAAGCTGTAAGCAAAAGGAAGGGCATCTCTGCTTCGCTGCCCAAAGACTGAAGAGCCAGAAGTATCAGCAAATCTACTCATGGTCTAAAAGTCTTCTAGGCTAGATTTATACTGTGACGCCTGTAAGTAATATCTCATAATTTTTCACAATAATATGTGAATAATCTCATTACAGTCTTTATATATGCACGGAGGTAGCTTGAAGTACCAACATTTTCAGGATCAGCATCTAAGGCAGGAAGGAAACCCCTTATGGTACCTGTGGTTTTTCAAATACCAGGTTATTAGTGAGCTCTGTTTGAGTATCTACGAGATGAACTTTTGATATCCTTGCAAAAGGCCAGGTTCAATTAAGGACCTTCTCTTAGCACATTCTAGTGGTACTGCTACAGTTTGTTATGTGGATAACGCTGCATAGTGTTCTTACATTGGGCTGCAGTTGTAAAACTGCTTCTCCTTCCTGCACCCATCTCAGTTTGGGAACCTCCGGGCATATAAGTAAAAACTGGGGGCCCTTTTTTAAGGTTCCTAGCCTGAGAAAGGAAAATGATCAAATGAACTTTACTTCTTTTCAATTTTTATGCCTGTGTTCTTTCCCATCTTCGCTTTAAAACTGCTAAGAGAAATAACTGGTCAAAGCAGGAGGGACAAATTCCTCATCGTTTTCTTGAACAGCAGGAGGCAGTGTAAATGTGTGCTTATCTGGGCTGGAATTAAAACACCCTGAGGGGACAGAGTAAATCCAGTCTGCGCAGCTGGTGTGTTTGTTCTGGTCTGAACCAGCTGCTCTGG
>JAUBNY010000256.1:3088583-3119268 GCA_032275445.1 Crypturellus soui | reverse complement strand
AAAACACCCTGAGGGGACAGAGTAAATCCAGTCTGCGCAGCTGGTGTGTTTGTTCTGGTCTGAACCAGCTGCTCTGGAGAGGAGATAACACTGGGCTCTCTTACGGAGCGTTTCTCCGGCTCTTCGCTGCAGACAACGGCATGTCTGGGGCCAAGGTGCTGGAAACACATTTTTCCAATGTCACTTTTGTGGGCAGATGGGACCATGATTGCTTAGTGTTCATCATCGCAGTGGATTGAGTTGTAATGCTCCTGCGGTAGGGTCAGACTAGAAATGTGTATGCAGAGAAAATGATTTATAGCAAAAGTCCCAGCAAATTCACATCAGCCTTTTGGATTCATTGGAGTCTTTGTCACAGCAGGAGGAATTTAGTTTGCTCTCTGCCTGGATAGTTCATAGATAAATGCACTCTCTTTCATTTCATGTGCTCCCTGCTTTCATCTCTTGGACCGCTCCTCCTTTTTTGATACTCTGCTTTACAAGCAAGGACTTTAGCAGTTATTTCTGTCCAACTTTCTTAGAAATGGCCTAGGATGAGATATGCCATGGCAGCTCTTTCCAATGGGCTTGGAAATATTAAAAATCCTGCACAACTTGCTCTAGGTGACCCTGCTTGCGCAGAGGGGTTGCACTAGATGATCTCCAGAGGTCCCTTCCAAACTCAACTATTCCCTGATCCTGCTCATTTTGAAACCCACATAGCATGAGTCACGACAAACTCAATAGCTGCCCTGCACCCTGGGGAAACAGCTGCATCCTGGCCTGCTGGGATTGAATGGATATTTTCAGTCCCAAACAAAACCAGGAATTTGGAATGAGCTATGGAAATTTGGTCAGGTTTAGAAAGTCCCTCCATGCACAGACCAGGAAATGGCACCTGAAAACACACACACACACACAAATAAGATTTAGCCACTGGCTCACAGAGGAATGTGGCCTGAACTCACACCACTGCAAGCAGATTTCTTGAAGCAACTCATGCTGCAATTAAACCCTCTACAAGACATCTCACTGCCTGGCAGCATAGCACACAGCAGTGACAAGAGCTTTCTGAGAAGTTATCACCACAGAGTGGGGGTGACACAGCCATGCTTTTGAGCCATGCTGACTTGCTCTCTCCTGTCTTCTCCCCCTCTTCCATCTAGGGCTGTTAGTGCCCATGCAATGGGCAGCAGAAACAGGAGGAGCTCTGGAAAGAAAAGCTGCCACCGTGGGATCCTCGGTGCTGCTTCCCGTGCCAGATAATGTCACACAGATAAGCTCTGTGCAGTGGGAGTACCTCAACGGCACCGAGTCCCACTCCATCCTCCAGCACTACAGCGGCTCAAAAAGCCCAACTATCTGTGCACCATACACTAGTCGAGCCGTTTTCCATCCATCCAATGGATCTCTCTTGCTGGAAGATGTGCAGGAAACTGACAGTGGGATTTACAAAGTGACCATCAACCTGGAAGAAAGGGAGAGTCTCCAAATCCAACTGGAAGTCCTCAGTAAGTGCCTGTTATGGGAGGGAAGAACAAGATGATGGATACAAACAGAACAGAGATAATTTTTGAATGTGTATAGACCATTGGCCAGGCCAAGAGTTTTGGTGAAGAGATTTGAGCTAAGTCTGCTGCAGTGACCATGCAGAGTTTCCTTGTTTCAATCTGCCATGCACCAGGGAGAGTAGGTGAAGAGGCTCCAAACCTGCCAGGGAGGAAACTCTGTAGTGTTGATCTGAGAGACCTCCTGGGAGCTGTGGTTGTGAGAGAGAGCAGGACTCCTTCCTGGAAAGGCCTTTTGCTCCCTTTTTTTCTACTTCAAGTGAAAGGGACTGAAGGCCTGGTGGGGTCGGATGCTGTGGGTCTGCTGCCTCACACTGGCCACATGCAATGCACCTCGGGCAGCCTTTGCAAGGGGACTTGGGAGAACGGGTGCAGTTAGGTCCATGCACTTTCTGCAGAAGTTGCAAAAAATCTGCCCCTCTGGCCTTGGTGGAAGCTAAGTCCTTAGGTTGACTGATGAGCTGTTTGCTGTATGCTGCTAGCATAGGTGCTATCACAGGGGTAACAGTACATTTTAAATAACACGTAGCTTTCTCCATAGTATCACTTTTAAAAAACAAACAAACAAACAAACAGAAAACAGAGCAGCCCTGTATGATGCTGTGTCTGTGCTAGATACCTGCCTGCAGGACTGCCTGTGAAAGGGTACTTGTATTTTCCCTGTTGCGGACTCGGGGATACTGCAGGGAGCCTTGTGCTCTTGATTCCAACCAGGTTCCCACTGCAGATGCTCTGGGTCCTGTCTGACAGAAGTGTTGGTGTCTCTGTCCTCTTTCCAGAGCCCGTCTCTCCCCCTCAGCTCCAGTGCAGTGCCCCAGTGGCACAGTCCACCATTGAGGTGCTCTGCGACGTAGCTGAGGGCAAAGTGGACACCATCACCTGGAAGAAGGACGGGCTGCCCCTTCCCTCGGACAGAAGTTTCTATCTCTCCAGCAGCATCAGTGTTTTGTACCTGAGGAAGGTGGAGAAGTCAGATTGCGGTTCCTACTCCTGCAACGCCAGCAATGGGATAAGCTGGCAGGAGTCCTCCCTGAATGTGACCATTGCAGGTGATCACTGCTCGATGTTGGTTCTGGGGCTTGTGGCACGACCTGTGTTGGTTAAAAATTGCCATCAGAAAACTGCTGCTTCCCATGAGCTGCCAAAGGAGAGCCAAAGAGACCTACTCGCACCATTCTTCCCACTCTCCATTCCTCTCCAGGGTTTGCTGGGTGATTTAACTCCATTCCTCTGCCTCAACCCCCAGGGCTCGGCCAGCCTTCCCATAACATTATGATCCAAGGGTGAACCCTGGGGAGCTGATAGGAGCTCCCATTCTTCCGTGGTAGGATAAATGGCAATTCCCAGTCTTTTCTTGAGAGTGCAACTTGACACAGTGCTGCCAGCAAGGTGGGTTGGGATCTTCTTTCTGTCCTCCAATGCCCCTTATGACATCTTCCATCTTCCATCTCCCACCAGCATCATTTCCCTCATCATCTCCCACCGCTTCTGCCTGCCAGCAGGGTGCAGTCTGGACTGAGCAGGATGGCAGTGGCTGGCTCTTTCCTCTTGAAGAAGGTCCTGTGGTCTCTCCAGACTATCCCTGCCACCATAACTAGGGTGATGGTGGGCAGGAGAGATCCCAGGAGATAGTGGCCAAGTTACATGTGGCACCACCTGTCCCAGATGGGCATTTCATGGACCAGAGCCTGCAGCAGCAAGCACTAATTTGACCACCAGATGGCAAATAAAGCAAGTCTGTCCCATTGACAATGAGCACCCTATGATGGTCCTACTGGTGGCCTGAATCTTGGCTCCTCTTTTTCCAGGTCTCTCTCCAGTCTTACAAGATGCGCTGCGGATTGCAGTGGTTGCTGTGGTCTTTACTGTCATCTCAGGATGGGGTTTAATTTTTCCCGTCTGCCAATCAGAAAAGCAAAGGATAAGTGAGTCTGCCAGGGATGACGCTGAAAATGCTGGGAGGGAGGGTGGAAAAACTCATCTTCCTTTGGGAAAAAAATGATAGTTAAATTTCCCCTTCCAGCTGTCTCAACGTCTTGCCTCATTGTCATGTATCAGATATGAACAAGAGTAAAGAGAAAATGTTTCTTGGGCATTTTTTTTTAACAGAACACCTCTGATTTTAGTCTACTAGCACCTTCTAAACATTTTTGTTAAACAGAGTTGAGTGACATTTTTATAGAAAAGGAAGTTTCCCAGAAGTATTTTTATTGCAACACTGAAGGAAATAAGAGAAGAAATGGGAGAAATAGTGATACAGGCATATGTCCTAAAACCCATCCAAGTAAATCCTTATTTATTCAGGCTGAGTGAAGGCACATGGTCAGGAGGTGAGTAGTGTTTGATGGGCCTGAGCCCCTGAGGGCTGCCTGGTGCCCCTGGCACATCCCCACTCCCATCCCGAGGGGCAGGTCTCCTCTCAGACCCACATCACCTCTGCTCGCCCCCAGTCAGCATCCCGGGTACCCCATAGCGTCTGGGGGAGGCGGGCTGGTGTGGGATGTCCCATGTGTCACGGATGTCACTCCAGCACTGCTCTGCCTATTTAGGGGGGGAGCTGTGGCGGTGGCTCAGTGCCTACACCTGCGGGCTCGTGTGCGTCTCCTCCGTCCTGGCAAGCACCGCCTTGATCCTCTGGATGCAAGAGGAAGGTAGGAGGGGGGGCTGCGGGCGGTCACACTGTGGTGCTCTACAGACTCCAGCCCTGACTCCTTCCACCTATGCAGAGTGCAGCATGCAAGAGCAATCCCTGCCGTAAAAGTATATATATATGGAGTAAAGACCTCCTGGGAGAATTAGAGCTTTAGGGTGTCTGAATGAAACATTTGGAAAGGAGAGGGTGGGGAAGGGATGTGATTCAAATTTATGAAATCATGACAGTGGTAATAGGGCAAATGCAGAGCTGGTATTGACCCTTGTGCTGTTTTCTTTCAGGCCCATCTATTGCCTTCATACTGCCTGAGATCGTCCTTATGTATGTGATTGTGGTAACATTCCTAGTCTCTGCCACCGTGACGTTCCAGCCTGAAAAACTCATCCATCTCAAAAGTAAAACAGGTGAGCTGCTCCACTGAGGATGGCAGGGAAGGAGGTAAAACTGGCCGAGGGAGAAGGTTATTTTGCCAGAAATCTTGTCCTTCATTTTTTTTAATGAAAATGCTATTTTTTGTTCTGCTGCAATTCTGTTCCGAAGTTCTGTCAGATTGCTAGAAAGTGCCCAAAATGCAGTCTTATTGAGAGTTTTGCTTCACAAAAAGCTAACTTATTTTTGGAGCAGTGCAAGTCAGCTGTAGATCACAAGCGGGTGCCTCTCCCCATGGACCATGGGCCAGGCCAGCTCTGCGTCTGCTGCAGATGCCTTGAACCCCACAATAACCCTGTGTTGTCTTCTCTCCCTCGCCAGTCCAGCACACCATGGGCTACGCTGCTCCCGGAGGGGTGCTTTCGGTGGTGCTGGCTACCAGCTTCCTGATAAAGAATATCTACCATCGCCACGGTGAGAAGACATTATCTAGGGGCCTGCACTTGGATTGCCAAAGTCTGGAAAGCCCTGGCAGATTTGTCATATTGAAACTAAGACCTGTTTGTGATGCACACACTCCCTCACTGTCTATTTCTCTTTGAATCTCCCTCCAAAAAATCCCCCAGACTGGGGCTTTTGGAGACATGAAAGAAGGGTTCAGGGAAAAGTCCACATTTGCTGCATGCTCTTTTGAAGCCCTTGTAAAAGGACATCTAATTTTGATCACTGTTTGTGCACTTTTTGACACAGACCATTTAACTTTATCTTTTTTCTCCTTCTGGCTTGTTCTGAGTGTCTGCCCTCCTTTTGCCTGTTTGAATGACAGAGCAAGGCTGCACGGAGTTTGTGGACGTGACCATCCTGGCCGTTAGCACAGCTGTGGTGTCTGCCCTCCCCATCCTTGCAATCTTCCTGCGCTGTAAGTGCCCCTGCCCCTTGATTTCTCTGAGCACTTGGTGTTCAGCAGTATAGCAGCCCTCTTTCCCCACGTAATCAAATAGCCATGTGAATTATTTAAATTCAATTTGTCTGGCCTTTGCTAAGACTTCAGGACCCAAAGGCCCCTCAAGTTACCATTTCCCTTCCCTATGAGCTTCAGACATCCTGTACTGTATGCATAGTGCCTCTCATACCTTTTTTACTGGTGCCTGGGACCAGATTTCTTGTCTTGCAGATCACGCAACTCAGGGAAGGAGTTGTCGGGAAGAGGAACATGACTCCAGTTGGGTGGACAAGCACAGGTAAATCTCTTATCATCTTGTTCTACATTAATTTTGACTGCCTTGAAGTGAAAACAGAGGTGTGTATGACTCAGTCTGCCTTAAGTTACAGACCCGAGCTGTGGTCCAGCTCTGTCCTTCCAGCTCCTCATTTCACTCACATCCTAAGAGGTTGGTCCTGGCAGAGATCTCCATTCAGCAAAGTGCCTGAGCATCTGCTCGATTCTCTCCAAAAGCTCTTGCTCAAGGATTAAGTACTAATCCTTTCAAGCCCAAATTCCTGCTGTTTTTTCTAAGCTCTTTGGATCTCAGCACTGTATTGCCCATTTCCTTGTCCCAGCAGGCACAGTGCTACAACTCTGTGGTACTCGCTGCTGGGATCTCCAGCTCTCCAGGGTTATCCAGCACACCATCACCAGCACATATTTGGCTGGTCATTCACATAGCTCTGGGGCCCTGAAAGATGTCCATGGAGCTGGAGGGGGCTGTGAGGCTGCCAGGGGACAAAGCACTCTCCTTTAAAGAATGGGCAACTCCAGTGATGCTCAACATACCTCACCAACTCTTCCTTGCAGGCTTTTTCAAATCATGAAGGATCCTGTTTCTACCCATTAGAGGCTGCAAGTATTTCTTGTCTCGGCTGAGTGACTGCAAACGTCCTCCCTGCTTAGGGAGTCTGTCGCTGTCTGTTTCACTGGGCTGAGCCTCTTGTAATAAGAAAGAAGTGATCTTTATTATATATATATATCTATAATGGTAATTAAACAAGTCTACTCCTTTTTGTTTTGCTATTGAGGGTTCATTTTTCCCTTTTTGAATTTTATCTCTCTAAAATAAAGTGTAAATAAGGAAATGTTACTTCCAAACAAGGAAGTAGCTGAAACAGTTCCATTCATTTCTTGCAATAACGAAGCTGCATCCTTTTTTAAGCATACATGGGTAACCAAATATGTTCGCCTCCCCACTCCCTGCTGCCAAGTGGGGCTGTGCCTGCTTGCTTGCTACCTGTACAGATAGTTTTAGTGCCTGTTGGGTGAGGCTCTCTCTCACCTAATCCTTATGGATATGTGCATTCCCCCTTGCCCCTTACCATCCAGCATCCCACCTCGCTGCCTGCCCTGGTGGATCAGAGGGTCACACTGATTTGCTACCCCAAATGAGCCTTTTCCTCCACCACCTCTGCAAAGGGGGGCAGTGTCTGCAGAGGCCAGAGGACATTGTCCTGCCGCAGGGTTTGGAGTGGGCAGTTAGCAGCTCCCTTCTGCTGATGACTCTGCTTCTGATGACATGATGGGATGTTACCATGCTCTTTAATCTACCCAGTTAAGTGTAAATGCACATAAGGGATGGTGCTTGCTGTTCCTGCTCCAGGAAGGGGTAGCAGGGCCCCAGCTCTGACTTGTTTATAATGCAATCATGAAGGATCCTGTTTAAAACAGACAACGACAGCTTTTCACCTCAGGGAGGCAAATATATGGTTGCTGTGTATGCACAGACTGTCCTCCTGCCCATGGTTTGGGGCAGTGCTGGCTCTGGGAAGGGGAGGTCTCACCTCTGCTCCTCAGCCTCCCCACAGCATAGGGAAACAATTGCTCCTGAGCCTGTGTTACCAAATCCTTGGGGAAAATCTGTCAACTTCCATGGGAATGGAAGGGACCCCCTCTCCAAAAACCTAACTTAGGACAAGCACTCAACTGGGTATCAGAAAGTAGATGGCGCCATGAAGAAAAATGTCCACTAAAATCAAGAAGTTGGGGGTAGACACTGAGCTGCCTGTTGTTTCACACCCATGCACTGAAACTGCCTGAGTTTTAGCTGCTCAGATAAAGAGAAACTGCAGCTGAGAAGTTTCTCTCCCAGTGAGTCTTCAGAGCTCCCTGAGGTTGAGGAGCATTAAACTGACAGGCCACAGGGCTCCTTGTGGCTTTCATTTCCCCAAGGTCACGTCAGCTTCCTGCCAGAATCTGAGAGTATGAGATTGCAACAGTCTTAAAGGTAAGAATATACCCATTTCTATAACATTTCAGGTGTCCTCCCAGTTCCCCTTTAGATATTCATGCTAAGGTAATGGCGCACGTGCAGTACTGTATGCAGGAAATATAGAACCAGCCCAGGCCTGAATCTGCTGATGTTTAATTAACGGTATAATGATAAAGGAAATGCAACCATATAGTCACAGGAAGCTCTGCTTGGTAATTGATGGAAAAAAGCTCAGCTGGGAGATGTGGATCATGTGCGCTTGTCTATGTCTGACGTTGCCTGGTAGCGGCTGGTAAATTGCTTACCAGTGTAAATTGCTTACTGACTTTGTAGGTCTGTGTGGTCTTCATAATACCATTAAGGTTTAAAAAATAGAAAAAGCAAATTAATCTAGCAGGATAAAGAGTCAAAGTCCTGCCAAGCAGGCCAGATGCAAGGTTTCACCAAGGGCAGTGTTTGCTTGGGATGGAGGCTTGGAATGCTTATAAAAAGAGAGCATCTGTTCCTGAGGTGAAATGAGCACAGAGGTGGTCAGAGGGGGAGCTGGGAGAAGGTGCCCCCAGCAAGGGGGTGCACAGCTAGTGCACAGCTAGTGACTCTAGGACATGAAGCTCTGCCTTGGAGAAACCAAAAATTCCTGAAGCGGAGGAAGCTGGGAGATGGAGACCCCCTAGTAGTGTCTCCAAAGACATCTTTAAATGTCTTTGGGCATCTTTAAATGTTCTCCTGAGGAGCAACACGAGCAACACAAAGCAGATCTCTCC
The DNA here is from genome assembly GCA_032275445.1 of Crypturellus soui. Lineage (NCBI taxonomy): Eukaryota > Metazoa > Chordata > Aves > Tinamiformes > Tinamidae > Crypturellus > Crypturellus soui. The sequence continues at coordinate 3,110,735 of JAUBNY010000256.1, read as the reverse complement.
TTTGGATCAAGCTTACACAGGCACTTAGATGGTAGCTGTGGCCCTAACTCCAACTCCACCTGGAGACTGAAAGAAAGGATGAAGCATCTGAAAGCTCATAATTTTTTTAAATGCCTGATGGAAAACACTTGGCAGCAGAGCTCTCATTGCTAAGTGCAGAATGAAGTGCCTCCATCTGCTGCTTCGATACTGGTGCCTGGAGGAGAAAGAATGAGACACAGGTGTGTGCAGTGTGCGGGGCTGCCACTTCTCCTACTGATGGCTCAGCTGCCCTTCTGCTTTGTCAATAGGTGGGAGGCATGTAGAGGACCTACACTGTCAACCCTCAGCTTTCAAGGTGCTTTAGGGGCACCTCCCTCCTGCTCCCTCAGTGGGGAGGATGGCTTTTCCCCAACACCAGCCATCTGCAAAGGACACTCTTGTGCCAGGGCCTCCTAAGCCAAGCCTTTCCCAGCAGTGAGAAAAGAAGCAACAACTGCGTGGGTAGAGTAAAGAGCCAGCAACAGCAGGAGAGCAGCTTGGCTCCAGAGCTGAACATTATTTTATTTATTTTTATTTATTTTGCATTATTTCTGCAGCTTTAAGATGATGCTCTGCTTCCGCCAGCTCTCGGCTCTGCTGCAGCTGCCTGGGGTGAATGATCCTAGCCGGGCTCTGCTGCGGCGTCCGGGAGAGCAGGGCTCCATGGCGCGCGCACTCCCTCCCTCCTCACTCCCCCCTCTCTCCGCCCACCCCTTCCAGTTGTCCTCTACATATTACATAAAAGCCCATCTGTGTTTATTCTATCACATTTCCTCTCTTTCCCTTCCCCGTGCTAGCAGAGCATCTCTGCAAGGGCTTCCCCAACTCTCTTACGTGCCAGAGCCCCTCGCTTCCCCACGCCTCTTCCCCACAGCATTGGGGCCCTTGGGGCTGGCCGGAGCCGGGGGCTGCTCCTCCCCTCCGCCAGCTCCAGAATGGAGCAGCTTCGGGACAGCTTTCCCTTTGCCATGGGTTTGCCAGAGTCCGGCAAGCCTGGCTGGCCCGTGGCGGAGTTCGTCATATCTATTTACTGTCTGTCCTGATCACAGCACTTTTTTGTGAGGAGGGAAAAGAACTTCTTGGTTATTGTTTGAACTTTCTGGTTTTCTCTGCAACAGTCACTTCCTTTCTCGTGAGCTTTCTGTGAACCTATAGGGACGTGTTTTTCATTTTCACTGCTTTGCATTTCTGCTGCTTTTGGAAGGAAACAGAGCTTTGATCTGCATGTATTTCTTCTGTCTGCAGTGGCGGATCGTTACTGGTGAGTAGCATTTTCCCTTTTTTTTCCCCTTGTGTTTGTTACCCACCCTGCCAGCCATTCTTCTTTTAACCATGCCTCAGCAGACAGCAGGGAGAGTGGGAGCAGATTTGCCCATGACGCTTCTGGGTCTTTACTGAAGGCCCTGACGGTGCCAGATGGGACCACTGTGTGTGTTTGCACTCCCTGGGCTGAGCATTGATGGCCATGGGTCCTTTCCAGTCTCTCTTTATTTCTTCCTAGTACAATATTAGCAGTGTAGAAGGCCAGAGGAAAGTACATGCAGGGTTGCCACCAATGACTTCTCACTCTGGTTGATGTGTTTTTAGGAGGACATAGCCCTCTCTGGTAGGAAGCTGGGTGGCCCCACTTGTTTTTTTTACCCACTTCCAGAGAAGCAGCTGCACCCTGCATGAGGCCAGGCGTCCCCAGCAGCCCTGGGGAGTTGATGTGGGCGCTCACAAGATGATACGGAGTGAGAAGGCTGGAATGAGTGGGCTCCTGATGACCGCAGTCAGTCACCCTCTTGCACAACTGTTAATTCTGCATGCAGAATGTCTTTTTTACGGTTTAATTTTATGCAGAGAGAGCTCTAAGCTATGTGCAATGTGGGAGGAGAAGGTGGCAAATGCAGAGCATTTATCAGGGCACACATGGTGTGCTGCTCTTCCTGGGACTCATGCAGGGCTGCTGCTACCTAAAACCCCTCACAGAGGGACTTTAAGGTCCCTCTGTCACACTGCGTGTGCACACACTCATCTTCATCATTGTGACTCCTGTGCATAAACAACAGCATGTTTATTTGGATATCTGGGACCTGGGTAATGTAAGCCACATAACAAGCTGGAAAGCATCTGATAACACACATCTCAACCCTGCTAAAAGCTGGACACGCATCCAGAGTGCATGTGATGGTTCCCGTAACTGATGAGCAGGGGGCACAATGAACACTGTAGTGGAGGGCCCTAAAGCAGCTCCTTTGTAACGTGCTTCTGCCTTAGTGAGTTTTTTCCATATGGAAATAGCAATAGAATTATCAATAAATATACCAAGGCAAATATAAAGATAACAAAACAGAGAGGAAATGCTACAGACTAAAGGAGAAATTTCACAGCAGAAAGACTTAGGCATGTGCGTCTTTATGGGTCTGATTCCCCTTGCTGCTAGCATGAGTTAAAACTTGTAACGATACCACCGCCTCTCCTGTGGAAAGAGCACGTCTTCCTGTTTACATCTCTTTCTTTCAGGCCACAAAGATTCATCGCTGTTGAACCTGGTGTACGATAAAAATTTCTCCTTAAGGAAGCCATAAAAACAGTCTCTCGTGAAACTTAAGAACCCCCCCCCAACTTAAACAGGCTTAAACAAAACATTGGCGATGAGCAGATGCAAAGACATAAATTAACTTTGTGGATTTTTTTTTTAATATAAACTCCAAATGCCTGCTGACCTTAGAGGGGAATGGCGAGGAGTTACTTTCAAAACACAGTCCAAGCACCACTCCCTCATTACAGAAGAATTGGCAGTTGCAAGAGGGAACTGTTTCAGGAACTGTTTCCAGCCTGGGTCATTGCAGTTTTTGCCAGCTTCAAACTGGGTTAGACTGAGATCACTGTCATTTAACATCACACGCGTATCACACAACTGCAAATCAGGTGATATTTGTTTTCCCTCTGTGGTGAGTTCTTTATCACTAACAACTGCGGCCTTTCCTGACAGATCTACTGTCGGTGGGAGCCTATGGAGGAAACATGGATGCTGCTGGGAGGTAATGTCCTGTTGAGCTGGGCTAAGCCCTTCTGCACCTCCTCACTGAGGAGCCGACTCAGAGCGGGGCACACACTGCCACTCCCCAGGCAGGTGCCTCCCTCCTCCCAGTGGTCTCAAATCCTTCACCATCACCATTCCTGGATATTGCTGCCACCTCCTACGAGGCAGTGGTCCTCTATTGCATGCTTAGGGACAATTTAAGGTCCTTTATTGCATGCTTAAGACCACCAGTTTTTGCAGTTTCCTTTACTCTCTGCTCACCAGTTTCCTTTACTCTCTGCTCATGATATGTCTGGTGGTTACTCTCCAGAGATGACGTGTCTTGCAGTTACTGCACCCTGAGTGCCTCTTCCCTTATTCTTTCCTCCATGCTTAGGCCAGAGGGTTACTTTCAGTTTACTTTTAGCAACCCACTGAATGCACTAAAAGGAGCTCCAGAATGATGATTTGGGGAGGTTTGGGGCTGGAGTGGTCTCTGGTTTTGTAGTGCTTAACCCCCTCTAAGAGCTTGGTGAAATATAAACACGTGAGTATTGGTTTCACAGTGGTCAGAACACTCTCATTTAAAAAAAAAAAAAAAAAGGAGGAGGGGTGAGGAAAGAAGTCAGACATGACATAAAGTGCTTCAGGAAGAGAGTGGGGACTTGTGCGTGAAACTATGTGAAACAGTTTAAGTTTCTCTTCAGTTTTTGCTTCACTGATGTCTCATTGTTCTGTGATGTCTCTCCTCTCTGCAGGTCTGTTTTTGATTTTGCAGTGCACATCAGCAGTGGAAATCACAGAAAAAAGAGTTGTAGCTGAAGGATCCTCAGTGCTGTTGCACGCACCAGATATCAAGAACATCAACCTCACGGAGTGGGAATACATAAAAGACACCACTCCTGTGTTCATCCTGCAGTACTATGCAGATTCACAGTCTCCAACTATCTATCCAGCTTACCAAGGCAGAGTGGTTTTCTATCCAAAGAACAGCTCTCTTCTCTTGCAAAAGCTACAAGAGACTGACAGTGGGGTCTATAAAGCAACAATTGATCTGATGGAGGATAAAGCTAGCATAACTTTCCTGGAAGTTATCAGTAAGTCAAACACATTAAGAAGGTTTTGTGGACAAAGGTTTGACAGTCAATATGATAGAAGAGTCCACACAGGAGGCACAGTAACCAGAACAGAGGAGGACTTTCTGGTTTCATCACTGTCTTGAAGGGCACAGATTGGAGGCCCTAAGAGAGTTGCTAGGAAATACTAGGGAGTATTTAGAGACTCAGGCAGGGGCTGAGTTTCTGTTTGGAGAGATAGACATGCGTGGTGCCTTCAGCCCAGAATGAATGAAACAGGGGGGCACATCCAGCCTAGCTTGGGTTCTCACCTTCTGCTCTGTTTTTTATCTAATTATTTCATTTCTAGTAGGGAAGCAAAAGTCAATATCCCCTCAGAGAGGTTATTTCTGCTCAAATTTTATAAGCAAAACAATTGTCACAGTAACAATTTGAGGAAGTTAGGAGCTGACCAGCTGGCACAGGCCAAGGCCAGCCTGGGGCCTAGGACCAGAAGCTCGGTAACAATCACAGGGTTGGCTGCTGCCTGACAAATTGTCGTCGTAGCAGGACAGGATCAGAGATGGTGAGGGCAGCCAGGCTTACGACACCCTAGCAGGAGGCTGCGCTGTCACGTAGCCATGGCTGATGGTGAGTTCTCCCGTGGCTCCTCACTAACATGCACAGGAGTTCCCAAAGGTAACTACTGGCCTTGGGTGCATGTAGACCTTCTTCCTTTTGGAGGCCTGTGGCCAGGGTCAGTACTGGATCCAGTGCAGATGATGCAAAGCCGGGCAGAGTGGCTGACACACTAGCGAGCTGTGCTGCCGTTCAGAGGGACCTGGGCCAGCTGGGGAGTTGGGCAGAGAGGAACTGCATGAGGGTCAACAAGGACAAGTTCAGGGTCCTGCACCTGGCAGGAGTAACCCCAGGTACCAGTACAGATTAGGGGTTGACCTACTGGAAAGCAGGTCCATGGAGAGGGATTTGGGAGTCCTGGTTGACAACAGGTTAACCAGGAGTCAACAATGTGCCCTCGTGGCCAAAAAGGCCAAGGGGATCCTGGCTGCATCAGGAGAAGCAATGCCAGCAGGTCGAGGGAGGGGATCCTGCACCTCTGCTCAGCTCTGTTGAGGCTGCACCTGGAGTATTGGGTGCAGTTCTGGGCTCCCCAGGACAAGAGAGATGTGGAGCTTCTACAGAGGGTCCAGCACAGAGCAACAAAGATGATTAAGGGACTGGAGCATCTATCATATGAGGAAAGGCTAAGCAAGCTGGGCCTGTTTAGCCTAGAAGAGTTTGAGGGGTTATCCTATCAACATGTACAAATATCTGAGAGGAGAATGTAAAGAAGATGGGGTCCAACTCTTTTTGGTGGTGACCGGCAACAGGACAAGGGGTAATGGGTACAAATTAAAACACAGGAAGTTTCATCTCCATGTGAGGAAGAACTTCCTTACCATGAGGATGACAGCCTGGCACAGGCTGCCCAAAGGGGCTGTGGAGTCTCCTTCTCTGGAATCTTCCAAACCCACCTGGATACCACCCTGTGCCACGTGCTCTGAGTGTCCCTGCTAGAGCAGAGGGGTTGGACTAGATGATCTCTAGATGTCCCTTCTGACCTCAACTTGTCTGCAATTCTGTGAAATTTCAACTTTCTCTGTTTTCTGAACTTACTTGAAAAATAAACAGAAAAGAGAGTTCAGCCTGTTTTTAATTGCGCTTTCACAGAGCTCAGTGTTGCTACATGAGTGTACTGCACATAGGACATTGCGCTTGGGGAAGAAGGTCTTAATGAGTGTGCTGCTGCTATTAAGTGGAAGTCCAGGCGTGGCTAGTACCAGCCCTCGCTGGTGCGGGTATGTAGGCATCAGCAGAGGCAGTCAGCCCTCCTTTTGCTCACAGCAAGGGTATCCAGCAAGCAAGGTTTGGCCCACGAGGGGTCTGACCAGTTTAAATGCTGGCAGCTGGGCAGTCCACATAGCTTCTCTGGCCCTCCTTCTTTGCACTACCACTGTCTGTGTGGGAACAGCCCTTTCTTCCCTGGACCCAGGCAGAGAGTTCCTGAAAACTCCCTGCCACTTTTCAGTGCAGCTCCAACTCACAGCTCTTTTAGGTCCATATCCTGGGGCCCAGAGTGCCATGCCTGGTCCTTGAGGGCCATGTGGGCTGGAGGTGTCCATCCTGGGGTGAATGCAATCTCCTTATGCCTCTCTGTGATCTCTCTTTCAGAAACTGTACCCCAACCCAAGATCCAGGGCAGTTCAGGCCTGGTGGGATCACCCATCCGGTTGTTCTGCATGCTGTCCCAGGGAAGAGTGGATGACATCTCCTGGAAGAAGGACGGTTGTCCTCTCCCCCCAGAAAGGTTCTACCATCTCTATAAAAATGGTACCATGCTGCAGATTGAGAAAGGGGAGCGGGCGGACTGCGGCTCCTACTCCTGCAATGTCAGCAACGCAGTAAGCTGGAAGGAAGCACAGCTGAACGTGACGGTGGTAGGTTAGTGTTGCTGCCTTGCGCTTAATTTGCTTTGTGCGTTTGCATGCCATACCAGGCCTGGTCTTCCTTCTCCCTGTCTGGGCAGCAAGTTTTGGCTGACGGAACATTGTCTTCAAGCCCCAGAAACGTACAACTGTCACTCCTGTGCATTCCTAAGCAGGAGAGACCCAGCAGTCTTCCCCAAAAGCTTCCCAGCACTTCACAGTTTCCTGGGATACCCACAGCCTTTCTGTGTTTCTGGGCTGTCCTCAGTGGTGAGATGTCACTGTTCCCTTCATTGCAGGTCTGCCGCCTCCTCTCCACCATGCCCAGCGAATGGCTGCTGCTGCGCTCGTGTTTGTGGTAGGCTCTGTGGTAGCCTTCATTGTCCTGCTCTGTCAGCCACAGAAACAACTTGGTAAGCCTGGTTAAGTGGCCTGGGTCTTGGCTTACAGGGTGACACCCAAGTTCGCAAACTAAACTCTTTCCTGCCTGCAGAGGAGTGGGACAGATGATGGCAGAAAGCCTACCCAACCCCCTTCTGTCTACTTACTTGAGACTGTGACGCTTCAGTAGTGTGAAGAAGCGCGCTCAGTTCATGCGGCCCTCCTTAGGTTTCTGTAGCTTGCAAAGGAAATAAAACTTCTTAGAAATAGTTCACTCCCAATGGCTTTTTGGAAAGTGAAGGCACTCAAAAACACCAATTTATCAAAGACAAATCATTCCTCTCCTGTTCTCTGGACATCCTTAGGGGGAAAAAAAATGTGCAGGATTTAGATTATCAAAGCCTACATGGGAAGAGCCTTCCCCTAGAAGGTCCTCATAGCTGACCAGACTGTGTGTTGTGCCTAAGAGAACAGGTTTTAGTGACCAAGCATGCTGGTCATAACTTGACATACTGCTATAGATCCATACCCAAGAATATCACCAGTTAAAATGGGCACTTCAGTAGCAACATGTATGTTGGTGTATGGAAAACAAAGACACAGCCAGCTGTAAGTCCTCCCACACTCTTTTTTGTAACTTGCTAACATATTTTTTGCCCACCAAGAATAGTCCCAAGAATATCGGAGGGCAGGGGGGAGGAAACTGCCTCACTGGCAGGAAAGTTATCCCATGTGTATTTGTCTCTTAGTATGATGCTGATGTCACTTGAAGTCTATGGTGTTAGTTCTTGCCTTTAAGGACAGTCTCTTTGGAGGACTTCTCCCTGCCTGCTGTATGTGACATGTGCCATGTGGACCTTTCCCAATGAAAAGGGTCTCCAGAGGAAATCCAACACTTGTCGGATTTTTATAGCAGGCAGAAACTGGGCAGATGTGGTATAAAGTCTGTCTTCCTACATGGAATTGTTCAGAATGAAGCAATCCCAAGTCTGGCTGATTTCTCCTGGCTGTTTTGAAATCAAGCAAAGCACTCTGAAGTTTAACCAGGTTTTCTGCTTGCTTCTGTTTTTATTTTGTTTTGTTTTTAATCTCATAAGAATTAAATTCTGCATGAAAATAAAAAGTTTCATGTTTGCCCTCCCATTGCAGGCTGCACCATTCCTGCTGTTTGTGTGGTTATGATCTCTCACTTGGGTGCATTTGCCTTCTCCCTAGGAAAGAAAGTGAGGAGATGGATGGCTGTGTTTATCCAAGTACTAGTGTGTGTCTCCTCTCTTTTCCTGCTCACCACCACTTCCATCTGGATGCAGCAAGAAGGTAGGATCTCTCTGAATAGATCACTTCATCTGATTTGGGTTTTAGTGCTTTTGTTTCTCATCTTTGTTTTCAAGGTGGCATCTTTGATCTAGTGGTATTTGATTTAGAGAAAGTAAAGGTAGAGCTCACTGCTCTGCCTCCAGACTCCTTCCTCTCTGCTATTTTAAAACTCGAGTGCTGCACTGGTCTTTTTTGCACTCTTCAAGTACCACCACCCCTTTCCAGAACTTCTCAAAGATGGAAGAGTGGCTGCTGCTGGTAACCACATTTCTAGGCCACGCTAAAGGCCCAGTGGCTTCTTGCAAGATCACTGAGCAGATCACTCTCCCCAATTTTTTCTCATACCACTATCCCAGCTAGAAAAAAAATGCATTTCAGTCTTAAGTGTTGGTTTAATTCTACCTCCAACAGGTGTATCTGCTGCTTTCGTACTGCTTTGTCTCTTCCTGTTTGCTACGATTATCACAACTGCCCTCCTCGCAGCCACACTGGTGTGCAGACCAGCGGCTTTCGTCCAGTTCAAGACCAAAAGATGTGAGTTGCTGTTTAAGATCTAAACTTCTGTCAGAAAAGGCCTGTTAGGAGTCTAAGAGTAAACTCAGCAGGTTTTCACTGCTGGTGCACGCAGAGGTGCACATCTGGAGACCCTGGCCATAGCTGGCTTGCCACCTACTAAGCTCATTCACTCCAAGCGGGAGCCTGTATCCCTTACACATTTCTGTCTCATGTGTCAGTAGTTTTCTCCTCTCCTAGGGCTCCGTGTCACCCTGGACACTGCAACTCCCACCGCAGTGATTGTCCTCCTACTGTTCACCAGCCTTATGCTCCAAAACATCCAGCAGCTCCATGGTAAAGGGTGGCCCAGCTTTATACTGTTCTGTCCCTTGCTTGTCTTCATTATGCGGAGTGGTGGGACAGATTAAATTTGGGTCAAGTATTTGAGAGGGATGTTGGCCAAAGGGCCAAGCACTGAGCAGTTCTCCCTTTCTCTCCTGCAGAACGAGGCTGCTCGGAGCCCATCAGTCTAACACTGAGCTTCGCCCTGGCAGCTGCAGTCGTCCTGTCTGCAATGGTGGCCTTCTTCCTCCTATGGAGTAGGTAGCCCCTTGGTTTCCTTCCACCAACTGCAGGATCATAACTAGCATCTCTGCCCTCTTGGCAGATGCTTGCTCTTAGCTGTCACCCCTTTTCTGCAAGGGGGTTGAGAAAAGATGCTTTTACTTTAAAGAAAAAGGCAGATTTTTTTTAAGCTGGCCTCCCTGCAACTGGCTATTCTTCACGCCTCTCTGAAGTATGAGGTGTTGACTTAAGTGCCTGACTTTATGGAAACCTCAGTGGCAAGAGGAATTTGGCTTCTCCTTTATTTGCAGGTTATAAGAGAAAAAGGGAGAAGATGGAAAACGTGCAGGTCACCCATGACGCCCGTGGCACGACAGCCTTGGTAATGTACTGCTGCTAACTGTCCGTTTTGAATGTCTTCTTCTGTTGCAAGATTGTTATTTAATTTATGTTAAACTTGTGATTAATGTGGGGCTAATAAGCTACAGGTTAAAAAAAATGGTTGATCTAGCAGCTGCTCAGCTGCTGCTGGGAATATTTGTGGCTTTTCCAACCATAATGATTCTGTGATAGGGTACTCTTTACCTGCTGCATTTGTTACTGTGCTGTTTAGGCAGTGCACAAAGGATCTTCAGCAGCTGGTCTATAGACTAGGTATGAGCCTGGTCCTCGTGTTTCAGCAGCGCTTCTGCGTGCATGGCCGCACTGGGCGGTCACTCCCAGTAGTTACTCAACTCCAAATCCCTTTTATACCCTCAGAGGACGTGGCAGCATCTGCGTACAGCCAGAGGAGCAAGTGCTTGTCGAGGCGGCTCCCTGGCCAAGCATCTTGCTACCAGCAGGTCACCAGGAGCCGGCTGGGCACATCCCCTGGGGCTGGCCGCCTCCGGAGCCCTTGCGGTGTGGGGACACAGGTTCACTGCCATGTGCTTTCTTAGCAGGAGTAAAGAGCCTCGAGACCCAGGAAGCGAACTAAGGAGTCAACCCTCTGCCTTCCGGAAAGCTCTGCTCAAACAATGAGGGCAGCAGGAAGGAGCTGGAAAAACGTCCGTTGTAACGAGGCAAGCATAAGCTGCCCTTGTAGGCTAGCACCAACGAGGCAATGCTTTTCGTGCGAGCACTCAGCAAAATGCTGCTTTTCTGCCCTGCTTCCCTTCTGTGCTTTTCATGGATGCAACCTCCTCAAAACGAAGGAAGTGGCCAGGCTGTTAGTCTTCAGGGGTGGCTGCTCTTGCTGCTGCAGGCAAAGACGGGTCCTTACACTGCCCTGACTTATGCCTTCTGCAGGGCACTCCGGAGGGTGGCTGGGCTCGTGCCCTCCACCTGTGCGATGAGTAACTGGCCTTGGGGGAGAATGACCGGGCAGGACAGCACCCCCGGGCTAGCCTGCCCTTAGGTCATTTCCCGGCCACATGCCTCTTAACTGATTCACGATGTGGCTTTCTGAGTTTTAGTATTTTAGCTGGTGTCGAAGCACCTCCTGTCAACAACTTTAGTGTGGGAGGTCTTCTTTGAAACGTGTTCATGTGTAAAAGCTGAGAAATAGCCTAACACTGGTCTTTTCCTCTTTTCCTCCTTGCAGCTGCTTTAATAAATGCATTTTATCTGAGGACTTCCATTTGTGAAACCATCCTGCTTGTGAACGTAGGAGGGGGCTCTGCCCTATTCAGCAACCCATCGCAGGGAATTGATCTGCAGCACCAGCAGCATGGCCAGGGCATGGTCGTACCAGAGCCAGAGACTGGTGCTGCCAGGGCATTGCCAAGGCCCAGGGCTGAGCTGAGATGGGACTGCTGAAGCAGAGGGCACATGGAGCCCACATGAAGCCATTCAGAGCTTTTAAGGCCAATTAGTGTCCTCAGGGCCCTGACACCTCGATGCAAGCAGCAAGGAAATGGCCCCTCCCAGTTCCTTCCCATTCCAGGCACAGCCCAGGACCATCCCACATGGCCAGACACCAACCGATGGGAAAAGCCAAGAGCAGGAGCTCAACATGCACCAGGGCAGACTGAAGCCAAGTTCCCACCAGGCTCCTGCAGAATAGAACTGGCCCCTGGGGGGCATTTAGGCCTCAGCAAGCTCAGTGCTGCTGCTAGAAGCAGTCATAAACCTGCAGAAACCTGTATGACGTCTCCCATTAGCTGCTCCACCACCTGGGTGAAAATGAAATGGTGGTGAGGCACGGCTTGTTCGTTGGAAGGTGTTGGAAATTCAAACTGATGCTCTGTATTCCTGCAAATCCAAGCACTTCTCAAAGGAAAGCATGTCCCAAGGGCAAGGAAAGGCCCTGCAGGGAGCCAGGCCGGAGCAGGGCCGAGAACAAGCTGCTTGCTCTGCTCTGGGGCTGCGGTCAAGGCAGAACGGTCCCAGGCTCAAGGCTCCTCATGGCTCCCGAAAGGCTCAGGGCTTAAAAGCTTCCCCGCTTGCAGCACCGTGAGGTTTGCAGAGGGCGAGTCCTCCAGGAAGGAGATCACAGCACTCTTCCTGCCTGCCTGCACCGCTACTTTTGCACGCACCAACCACTCCAGCAGCGTGAGCTGCAAGGCCACGAGGCCACCCACCCCCATGGGGCTGCCTTTGGGCTCCTCCTCTTCTCCCACTCCCCACTGGAGCTCATTTTTGTGGGATAAAAATTGTTTTAGTGGGCTGACCCCTCAGCCAGCCAGGATTTCAACCCACAACTAGACAGAAGGGCTCGCAGCAGCCTGAGGTTTTTCAGTGGGAAGTTGCAGGACTCCCAGGCCGCTTCCCTCTCCGTGGAACGTGCAGAGACGGCAGCTTTCATAGCTTGACCTGTGGAGACATCACACAGCTCAGGAGTCGAGGCTGGAGGTTTCTGCTGACTTTTCTCTGACTTGGCCTTCAGGCTGTTACCTCTTTAACGAGAGAAATGAAGCAGAAGATGCAAAAAATAAAGTCTGTTTCTGTTGCACAAATTGCCCTTGCGACACCGCCCTTTTAGCACACTGCCTTATTGCTGTGCAAACTGGCTGTGGATTTGCCTGGCAAATTGGCATGTTCAGGGGTGAGGTTATGAAAATTAAGGAATATAGGAGGGACACATTGCTACTGCGCAACCCGGGCACAGGGGGATGGGAGGAGAGCTGTTTTTTCTTCTGAGTTCCTAGTTGCTCCGGAATTGCTCGGAAACCTTCTAATGCCTAATTTCGAGTGATAAAGCACCTGGCAATTGCAGGGGATTCAGAACGTCTTTTAAATAGAAAACAAATAATATGTCCTTCCTGTTTATGCTGTAGGCTGCATGTTTTTCCTTTAAAGGTAGCAACAGGCAAAAAATAAATAAGTGAAAATAGGATGTAGCGGGTGACGCAGCTTCCCATCCCGCTGAAGCCTGCTGTCCTGGGGGAGCAGGGCGACATTCAGTGGCAAAAGAGGGGAAAGTGCCAGGAGGAAGCACCAGCCTGGCGCTTTTCCCAGCACTGACGCTGCCAGCGGCTTCTTCCAGCCCTGGGAGGGCTCAGCCTGCGGAGCTCCTGACGCCGGCAGCCCCCGTGAGCAGCGCAGGCAGCAGAAATGCTGCGAGCAGGTTGCGAGGCAGTAACGGGGGAGGCACTGCCCGCTGCACAGCTGGGCTGCTGTTGTGCCCTAAGGCCCAATGACAGGGGGGTGCTACTGCAGGCAAAGGGAGGAGAGGACACAAGGAGGAAGGACACAAAGTGAAGATTTGCATGCATGAAGATTTGGAGAAGGAAGCTGCAAGGAAGCATTACCCTCCAAGTACATCCCAGTGCATCTACCATGCTCTTTTTTTATTTATTCTGGGTATCTTCTTTATTTTTACCCGAAATCTATTTTCTTCGACCCAAAAGTCCTCCGAATTTATCTGTTACAACACACAAACACTTTTATTCATTTCCTTTCAGTAGAAGCTTTTCTGATTACAGACACAGTATGTGCAAGCACTTAAAGGCCACTAGATAAACTCCCAAGGCTAAAGCTTCCCTATAAAACATTCACAACAAAAATCCCACAGGCATTTCTGACCTTGTCGTACTAATTTGATTTCTTCCAAGGAGTCCCAGGTGCCCACGACCTCAGAGCTGGGGTTGGCCATCTGCAATGAATATCAGGAAGACTGTGGTAGCCAAGTCAAGGCTGCCCCTGGAGCTGGAGGTCTTCAAGGCTTCAGGGCCAGGCCACAGGTAGGGTGGTGGTATCAAGGACAGCAGAGAAAGGAGCACTTCTACTGCCTGTACATCCCCAAGGAAAAAATGACAAGACAAAAAAAATTCCTTTTGGTGACTCCGTGTCTTTTCTGGGCAGAGCCTGCGAGGGGATGTGCTCAGCCCTCGCACCTGCTACCACCAACACCCTCAAGGCCCTGGGAACATACTCCGATTCTGCCCATGGCATCATAGTCCAAGACAACTCCTATAGCCCGAAGAGTAGAAATAAATGTCAAAAATAAATGCAAAATGTCAACGCAGCAGGACGGACAGCGCCCCATAGCTGTTCTGTAGCAGAATAACCCAAGAATCTTGTTAGGAATCGCATCATGTCCCCAGATAGCTAAGCCCATCTTTTCCTCACAGTGTTATTTTCATTGCATCTTTCTTTCTCCCTTTTCAGGTCACAGCAGGACATTTTTTCCTCATGAGAATTGGAGAAATTGGACACTCCCTGCAGCTGTTTTAAGCCACAAAGGGAAACACAAGCAAGCACAAAACCAAAAAGCTGGTAAGGATGTGTGATGTGCTCCTGGACTTGTGCAGGCTACACTCAGCCTGTTATATCTCGTGGACAAAGGTGATGGATGCTCTGCAAAAAAGTCACGTCATCGTTTCCCAACACAGCTGTCTGTTTCCTGGTGATCTGTGCAAGTGGGAAGGATGGAGAGCTGCAGAAAGAAGCGTCTGGGGACAGCACTTCGTTCCCCTGCGGAGAGACCAGGAGAACACTGACCTATGCCACCACGAGTGAGCAAAAGGAGACAGAAGTGCCTTCCACACACGAGAGTGTGGTGTGTGCAGGGTCAAAACAGGCAGCAGGATGGTCCTGCTGGGTCAGTGAGCAGTGAAATAGAAACGAAGTGATACCTTTGCTCTCCTCATTCATGCAGTTTTGTGCCAGAAAGCTGTCCACGCCTGTGCTGTCCTCAGGCTGCGCCACGTTTCATGTTTGCCAGGGCGCAGTGACTCAGGGAACAGGTTAAATATATCCCCATCCACACTTGCAGCAAGGTTATTTTCTAACAGCAGATCAGTTCCCAACTCCAGGCCCCTCGCAGAAGGAGAGAGGCTGCCCAAACAAGGGAAGCGGCACCGGTAACACGGCCGCCGTGCGGGGCAGACCAGCCTGGGGACGCACCAGTCTCTGCACCTCTGCCATCTCCCTTTTCTTGTATAGTGTATGCAGAAACAAATCAGGCATTTTCAAAGTTAAAGGCAGAAAGAAAAGCAATATAAGGTTTATAATCAGTCATCCCCTACCTGACTGTATGGCTGTTCCTCCTCTCATGCACATCCCTCATTTCCAGCCTGCTGCAGTTTCTGCAGGCTTTGGATACCAGAAGGTGGTTTATTACCCTTAAGATCATAACAATATACACTGGAATAACATATGCACTTTTATTAGTAGTAAAAGACCTTATAAAAAAAAAAAAAAAACTTATCCAGAACGATTTTCAGACAACTCTCAGAAAAGTTAAAAAAATATATTTTGTCAAACACTTGGCTGTACTTATTTGCAAGTAAAACATGTAACAATCCACATTACAGTTTAAAACCCAAGTTGGTTTAATCCATGCAACCTGCTTCCCTTCCTTTAATAATTTAATCATAATGTAATTCCAGGCTGAGAGATGGCCCTTTGTAGCCAGCCCCTTTGATCTATTTATTATGTCCCGGGGGCTGATGCACACACGACTCAGCTACGTCCCTTTCAGGCTACTGCACTGGAGTGGTGTCAGAGTACATAAAGGCCAAAAACGTCAAGTCATGAGTTATTCTCCCACAGAGTGAAAAGCACAAATCAGGCAAGAATTCTTCAGCAACAAAAAAACAAATTCCAACTTTTTTCCCTCAAAACAGCTTCATAGAAATTTTGCGCACATCAGTTTTAACTTACATTTTGAAGGATTTTCCTAGGAATAGTCAACAGGCCAACTCTTCTCCAAAGAAAAGGCAGAATTCTGAGAGGAAAACAAAACTCTGTGCTCCCAGATTGCCATGAATATGTTTTTCTGTAGAAATCAGTTATGGTCTACAGGCAAAACACAAACCCTAGTAAAATCCACCCTCACCTCTCTCCATTTGCTGACTGCTTCAGTGTTTTCCTTGTACAATGCTAAATATTCCGAAATTGCTTTCAAAATCCTATTACAACAACCAGGAGACAAAAAAAACCTACATAAACACAAGCACCAAAGAAAGCACAGCTCAACTCTCCCACCTCCTTCCTTGCAGCAGATGAACGTGACAAGGCCAAGAGGATTCTGCTTTCTAAACTAGGAGCTGTACTGAGGTATTTTCTCTGCTGGAGAAGCTCCCTTCCTCTGACTACGTAGATCTGAATGGTTTCTCTGAAGGAGCAAGAGGAACTGCCCACAGGAACATCAGGGTGGTGCAGTGACACCAAGGCAGAGCCTGGAAGCCACCTGGAGGGACCTGTCCTCCTTTTACCTGCAGGCAAACAGGAAGAGGTTCTCAAGCCACCAGCTGCCCCACTCAAGGAGAGACGTGATCGTCTGGTAGCTAAACTACTCAGAACAGCCGTCGCCATCGAGGACCTGGGGACCAGCTCAGAGAGGGCATCGGGCTTGGCAACACTCCCCATCAGAACCAAAGACAAGTGCAAAATCCCCAGCCCAACATTCAGAACGGCACTTAGCAAGACCTAGTGCTCCCAGGAAAACATCCAGTTTTCTCCAGGGTGAAGATGTCAGTGCAAAGGGGCTATGCCCTCAACTGAATAATTTCACTTATAACAATTGTTTTTATAAATAAAGCACCACAGAAGGAGCACGGCGAAGGAGCTTGGACAGATATTTGGGGCTGGAAAGCAGGGTGTGGCCCCTGGCTACATCAAATCAGATAACAACCATCATCTCCTGCACAAGCAGCAAAAAGGTGGGAATTTCTTTGGGGTTTGTTGCTCAAAACAAAACCACGTTGCATACCCTACCCATCCCCTGAGGACCTCACCTGGCTCCACTCATCTCCTAGGCTTTCCAGCGACAGCAAAACCCTGCCTCTTCTCCTCCCTCCAAGGGCCAAACACAAAATGAGCTTCATGGTCTCACCCCAAGACACCCCAGCAAGTCCCTAATAAGTGCCCCAAAACCGCAGCATGCTAGGACATACTAAAGCCACAATGAGTCAGTTCAAGTCCCATTGAGTCTCCCATCAGGGAGTTGCAGAGAACGAGGGAACACTTCCTAGCAGCCTTCAGAGCCACGTGTTTATCCAGCCAGGATCTACCATCTAACCACAACCATCTGCCCTTCTTCCAAGTGCCCCCACAGCCTCTGGAGAAAGCCATGCCCCAACTGTCCCAAAGGTGTTCAAGGGGCCTTGAGAAGAACAGCACAATGCAGGTGGACTCCAAGCCAGTGTTGTCTGCAAAACAAGTCCTGCAAGTATCGGTGGGTTTTAGCAGCTTGAACAATTAATAAGCGAGCCCAAAAGAGATTGGGACAGCATCAGACCGCGGTGCATACTGGCAGGTGTCCAGTGCTCCCTGGGCATCATCCATCACCTACGTGAGAGGAACGGAGCAAGGTGCAGTCCTCAGGCCCTCCACCTGCAATGAGAGGAGATGATTCCATAGAGCATTACGCCAGGTTCCACTCCCCTGCTCAGGTACGTCACCACCCCTCACTCACAGGCAACATGCTGCCTGGTAGAGGCCTCAGGAAGATGCTGCTCTGCTCTAGAAGGTTACTGAAGACTCTCTGGTACTTCTGCTTACTGTCTGGACTTCTACTCTACTCAGCCTCCTGCTCAGCGTCAGAGAAATGACATGAATAGCAAAGGGCAGAAGTATGAACTGTAGCTACACTTACAGCTCTCCTTGGACCAACGTGCCTGGATTCCACGTGGGTGGTCACACACAGCACCTCCAGCCTTGGTTGAAAGGGCTGCTGGGGACTCACGAGACATGAGGGCTCTCTTTCCATACAGCCACCAGCCTTCTGTAGGGCCAGGGCCATCACCTTGCCCTTTGATGCCCCAGAACCCCGCTTATAAAGTGGAGAAAGGGAGAAAGGAAGCTCGTTATGGGCAGCTGTAAGGTCTGTCAGTACAGAGGTCTGTGCACAAGGGGGGCATCCTTAGCAAAATGGAAGAGATGAGAGATTTTACGCTACATGAAAATAAGAGCCTCTCAACTGTCTCCCTTGTCTGTGGAAGGGCCCATCCCCTCAGCAGTGTCTGCCCCTAACTGTATCCCTCTGGCTGTTTCCTCACAGAGTTTTGTGGATCTGTGGCTATGGACACAGGTTAGCCAAGGATCCCATGATCTTTGTCAAGGTGTCAAGATTATTCAGTTATAGCCAAGGCAGGCTTTGGGCTGTAGCTAGCAATGGGGGAGCAGCACCATTCCCAAGGCATGGCAAAAGGGGTTCAAGGCAACTTACCTACGGACAAAGCGATAAAGGCGTCCCCTCCTCCTACACCACACGAAAGTACCTGGGAAGAAAACACTCGTTGGCTCCATCAGACACTCCAGAGGTGTCTGTCAGATACCACTTCCCAAAGGAAGAAGCAGCAGGCACCTCTTCTTCTTGTAGCAACACTCAACCAGGAGACTTCAAGCAGGGAACTGGGGACTGTCAGCACTCCCTGGCACAGGGTCACTGCCTGCAGGAAGCTGTTTGGTGTTAGACCGTTTGGTCTTGAGGAACCCCGTGCTCATGTTTACAGAGAGCAGCAGAAATCTGCTTGGCCCCAGTCTTGACCTCATATCTACTCCTGTGAAAGGCCAGGGAACGGAGCCAGACACCAATTTTGGCCATGTGTGAGCAGGTGCAAGGGGACTGCTGGGGGGAAGATGGGAGCAGACGCCCTCAGGGTAGCTTTCCCGGCACCTATGCAATGCTTCGGATGATTACATAGGGAAAAAAAAATAATCCAAGAGTAAGAAATAAATACAAATCAGCTACAGAGAACTTCCTACTTCTATTTTAAACCTGGAGAGTCTTTTCTCTGGTCAGGACTAGTGCATTTCATTTTCAAGTTTGCTGTTGGCAATCTGAGAAACTTTACTAGAACCTGGAGATAGGCTGGAAAAAAGTGCTCTGTAGCTCCAAAAAAGGAAGGAAAACAGGCCTAGTGAGTCAGGAAGCATGTTTCCCTTCTGCAGGCAGAAAACAGCAGCAGATCACATTGAGGGGCCTTTTACCCTAGAAGGGATGGGGGACATTCTTCAGTCGGACAGGGTCCATGAGACCTCAGAGGCAGTTTTGCCCAGATAAGGAAGGTAAAATATAGTAACAGGCCTGCTGTGGGCATGCGGGAGAGTTTCTCCTCTTCAGTGGCTGTAGCAGGGAGGCAGAGGAAAGAAATAGAGGGTGTGAAATAATGGGAACACAAAATTATTTGTTTCCAGGGAAAAAACAGAGGGCACAAAGTTTTTTTTTACTAGAAAAGCTACATCTTTCTGCAGCATGTCCAATACAGGGCCAGTGGCCAGTCAGGGGGGTGACCATGCACCAAGACACCCCTTCTTGAGTGGCAATGCCATAAGCCAAAAGCCAGGATAAAGAGTGAATCACAGCACTCACCTATCAGACAGCCAACGATAACGCACGCCATTAACACAGGTAAGACCACGTTTGCATCATCTGTAAAAGAGACAACTCACTGTTTTTGTAGCCAGACTGAATTTACTCCCTATCTACCCCCTTTAAGCAAAAACCTGCCACTGGGCAGCTATGCTCACAGCAAAGAAATACACGGAACATGGGTGGCATTTGCCCTTCCAAGCCCCATGATTCCCACCGCTCATTTTCACTAATGGAACTGAGGGTTGCATTTGGAGATGGGGAGACACAGCGGACATGTGGAGGGGAAAGCTGTGAAATGCTTCTCGACAGAAGAGGTAACCTATCATTTTGGAGGGAATGCTTTAAATTTGACATGGCCACCCAGACCAGGGCCAGTCACTTGGTTGTTTTCAGGGTTTCCCTTCCCAGAAGGCAGAAGGAAGCACCCACTTACGCTGAACATGAAGCAGGAAGGAGGCTTCATTCTCGCTCACTTTGTTGCGGACAACACAGGTGTAGTAGCCGCTGTCATTCATTGTCACTTCAAGGATGTGCAACGTGTTGTTATGAAGAAACTGGATGTGGTCGCTCGCAATCAGCAGCACCCCGTTCTTCTTCCACCAGTAGGAGTCCACGATGCCTTTTGAGATGTTGCACACCAGTTTAGTGTCATCACCTGCTCTCACAGACCTGTTGCCTATGATTTCTGGTGCAGGCAGTGGTTCTGCAAGGCATGGAACAACTGTTAGCATTCACCTACTCCATTCCTCCATGGAAGAACTGGAGCTATTCAAGCGATCACTTTGTAGAGTTTGCAAGCCTTGAGCTGCTTCTAACTAACTGATGGGAACGTCCCCAAATTCAAGAAGTTATGGGGCTCTACACAGGCCCAAGTATTTCCACAAACTCCATCCTGTGCATCTGTGTTAGCTCAAATCAGCTCAGGCATTTCTACGTGTTACAGACCCAGCAACATCTCCAGCAATTCCCTGTGCACCTCACACCGCGAGGCTCTGGCAAGCAGGCAAAACTTCCCTTCCTCTGCACAGGGCATCTGAACCATCCCCCCTTGGTGTGGACTGTCTGTGCCCATGAGGCAGCTCACGTGCTAGGGGAGGACTTGCTGAGGGAGGATTTCTGTGCAGTGGAAAACATCTGCAGATTTGAAATACAGTTGTGGGGGATATTTGTGATTCTGTGTAAAAGTAAATCCAGATCAGAGTCCACCTTGCACTTCCAGGACTCCCTTCCCTAGTCCTCAGTCTATTGAAATACAGTAAAAACCGAGGGCAGAGTGAAAGATGATGTTTGACTGTCCCTTCAGTTTTACGCAACCTCTGCCCAGCCCACAGGGCGCAAAGAAAGCCTCTAAACATCGCAGTTCTTGGCTGGTGCCAGCACACAGCTCCCTTCATTCACTGTACCTCACTTCAGTTTAAGGTCTGTGCCTTAAAGTTTAAATTTCAAATTATATTACCTCAGAGTATCTCACAGATACTTCTACCTCTCCCTGTCACTGATAGCACTGCTGGCTACTCCAAAACTTGGTAGAGTTAACCTAAAAACAATGCAACCGAGTCACCATCCAAGCTATCACGGCCACTCACCAAAAACTTCCATGTGGAGCCAGTCCGTCTCCTGTGATGCTGTTCGAAAGCGGTACGCTCCGTTGTCCTGCAGCTGCAGCATCATTTGCAGGGAGAAATCTGTTTCGTTGAACTTGGTGCGGTTTTTGTAGGCGGCGGCAGTGTTCACGGGCCTGCTGAGGTAGTAGCTGAGGATGACCTCCTCGTGCGGGCCGCTCTTGTACTCCCAGAACACGACCGTGCTGGCGTTGAGCGGCGGCGCCGTCAGCACCACGGTGCAGCCCACGGCCGAGATGAGCCTCCTCGACGTGGGACTGAGGCTGGCCGTGTAGCAAGGCGACAGCGTTTGCGCTGGCGAAGGAAACACAAGTTGTTAAGATATTAGAGGTTCTATAGGTATTATTAGGAGAATATTGGTGTTATTCCAGCAGTATCAGGCAGGCAGCTCCTGGCTCAGCTCACCTACGAGCAGGGCAGGACACGCTTGGTTATTTCTGGGATGAGCCCTGACACAGCTTTAAGCAGCCACGCAGGGAAGTAGTCGCCAGTTGACTACAAATTTCCTTCATGTCCCGGGCCTGAAAAACTTGGCTGCTTCGCTTCAAAGCGAGCAGACGGGAGCATCCACACAGCTCCTGTCCCCGCGGCCCAAAGCCTCGTGGTCCCCACTGCTATTCCTGGCACGCAGAGAAGCCTTTCAGCGCGGCGGGCACCGAAGCGGGGCAGGCCCCGCGCCGCCCCCGCGGCGGCCGAGGGGCAGGGGCCGCGGCGGCGCCACTTGCCTGTGATGGCGCTCCGGGCTCCGGCCGCGCCGGCTCCGCTCGCCGCCAGCAGCAGCAGCAGCAACGCGCAGCGCGCGCTCATCTGCAGGCAAGGGGCACACGCGCGTCAGCGGCCGCGGTTCGAGCCCCGGCGCCCGCTCCCGCCCCGGCCCGGCCTCACCTCGCTCCGGCGGGGACGGCGCGCTCCGGGTCAGCCCTCTCCCGGCAAAGCCGCCGCCGCGGGAGCCGGGGACGGTGCTGCCGGAGCGGTCATGGCTGGGGATGGCTCCTCGGGATGCGCCGATGTTGGGGATGATGCTGGGATGCTGGGCTCAGCGCCGGCTCCTCATCGTAGCCTCGGGCCGGGGCACCTGCAAGAGAGGGAAAGGGGGGGTAACGGAGCTGGAAATGCAGCAGGGAGCGGAATGCTACGAGCCAGCAGAGACTCCACATTGGGCATCCCAACAGAGAGACCCGCGCTGCCCTGGGCCCATGTACAAGGAGGGAGCAGCCGTCCTCTCCCTCCATCCTTCATCCCTCCATCCTTCGTCCCTCCATCCTTCGTCCCTCCCGATTTCCCCCTCATTCCCTAGGAAGGGACAGCGCATCCCAACAGCATTCGGAATGCAGCAGCCAGTGGCATGGGATGGGATGGGATGCGATGGGATGGGATGCGATGGGATGGGATGGGATGGGACGGGATGCGATGGGATGGGATGGGACGGACTGGGATGGAATGGGACGGGATGGGATGG
>JAUBNY010000256.1:3010139-3022125 GCA_032275445.1 Crypturellus soui | reverse complement strand
GTCCCGGTCCCGGTCCCGGTCCCGGTCCCGGTCCCGGTCCCGGTCCCGGTCCCGGTCCCGGTCCCGGTCCCGGTCCCTTTGGGACTGCGTCTCTGTTCACCGCCGTGCAAGGGGGTGCAGCGAGGCGGCGGTGCTGAGCGCTGCCGTGTCCCGCAGCGGAGCCGGAGGCAGCGCGAGGGTGAGGATGCCGGTGCTGCGCAACGCCAAGGCGCTGGGCCCCAAGGTGCCGCGGGCGGCAAAGGGTGGCCCCGCCGCCGAGCATGGCAAGGTCGAGCAGGTGAGGACGGGGACGGGGGCTTGGGGTGCCCCGGGTGGCCGCCCTGGCCGCCCCTCACGCTCCCCGGTGCAGGAGGAGAGCTGTCAGGCCAAGCGGTCGCCGTCGTCGCCGCAAGGAGCGCCCAAGAAGAGGTCGGCCTTCGGGGACATCACCAACGTGAGTGCTCCATGTGCCCTGTGCTGGGCTTACTCCCCTGTGCACGGGCTCACCGCCTTGCCCGGCTCTAGGCACCCTTCTGCATGCCACAATTTCTGCCCCCCTCCCCACGGCTCCAGCAGGCTCCCGTGACCCAGGCAGTGGTGGGGAAAAAGGAGACGTCGAAAGCCGGGACACGCAAAAAGGCACCCGCCGCCCTTGACGTTGGCAAAAACAATGAGATCAACCAGAAAAAGTGAGTACCCAGGTGAGATGGGGCGCAGGGATGGTGGAGGAGGGTGTGGGGTCAGTGCCCGGTGCCCAGCCCTGTGGGATATGGGGAAGGTCTGCAGGGATGTGGGGACTGGGCTGGTGGCCTGGGTGCCGCTCTGTGGGCTCATACCACTGCCTGCTGCAGGTGCATGTGCAGGGCCAGGAGCTGCGTCCAGGGGGCAGCGGATACTTGGGTGCAGGGGCTATTTTAGAAGCTCTTGAGACCTTTACTGAAGTGACAAGGGGCTGGAAGAGCCCTTGGAGTTGAGAGAAATGGACTCACTCCCAGTCATGACTTGTGCTCTTGTCCTGTTCAGGTCTTCGAGAAAAACTCCACCAA
Source organism: Crypturellus soui (assembly GCA_032275445.1). Taxonomy (NCBI): domain Eukaryota; kingdom Metazoa; phylum Chordata; class Aves; order Tinamiformes; family Tinamidae; genus Crypturellus; species Crypturellus soui. The sequence goes on along the minus strand of JAUBNY010000256.1, from coordinate 3,021,100 downwards.
AAGAGTCTCCTGTAGAGCCCACGAAGGATCCTGTGCCGGAGGAGCCTGAACCTGTGCAGGTACTGCAGTCGTTCAAGGACAGGGCAGGGATCCAGGGATGCAGCCTGCCTACTGTGCTCATCCTGCACTTGCTGGTGACACAGGGTTGTAGCTCTTCCCAGGGGCACTGGGACACCAGGAGGTGCTTTGAACCTCACATGTGTGCCCAGTATGACAGGAGCTGGGGAAATATCCACCTTGCACCTTCCTTTGAAGGTCTCTTGCGGGCGAAAAGAACAGGGTGGGAGCTGCAGAGAGGGCAGTTATATGTACAGCTGCTTTGCCCTGAAGAGGTGACCCCCAGGCACCCTCCAGGGTCATGCCAGCCTCCCCTGGCATAGCTGGCCACATGCAACTGCCTCCCTGATGTCTGGGTACATCCTTCCAGGTTCTGGTTGTGGAGGACATAGACCAGGAGCAGCTGGGTGACCCCTACGCCAGTGCTGAGTATGCGAAGGAGATCTTCGACTATATGCGGGAGAGAGAGGTGGGTGCCGGGTGCGATGGCAGCCGGGGCTGAGCCCTGGCAAGGCTGCCCACCCTCAGGGAGCAGCCAGAGGCTCTGAGCACCTGGCAGCACTGGAGCTGTTGCTGCTCTGCCTCATCTTGGTCTAGAGCATGTCCAGCAACAGTCTAACACTCCCTGCCTTAACAGGAGAAGTTTGTGCTCCCCAACTACATGGAGAAGCAGACAGACATCAGTGGGGACATGAGGGCCATCCTGGTGGACTGGATGGTGGAAGTGCAGGTACATGGACATGGGGAAGGCTCACAGCCCCCTGCCCCTGCAAGGCTTAGGGCATTTGGCATATGGAGTCTCATTGCTTAGATGGAGGCTCCTGCAAATGTTCCCAGGGCAGTGAAGACTTGTTCCCCACTGCACCAGTTTGGATCCTACTCCCAACCTGGCCCAGTGGGCACCAGTCTGACCCTTATGGGGCACTCGGCAGCCAGGCTGGAGCAGAGGGATAGGAGTAGTATGGCTCTCGTGTGATTTCCCACTGCTTGTATCGTTGCAGGAGAACTTTGAGCTAAGCCATGAGACGCTGTACTTGGCAGTGAAGCTGGTGGACCACTACCTGGTGGAGGTGGTGAGCATGAGGGACAAGCTGCAGCTCATCGGCTCTACAGCCATCCTTATTGCCTCCAAATTCGAGGTGACTCTTTGCAATGTACTGCATCCAAGTGCTAGGGGCAAAAGGAGCTGTGTTTTTTTTTCCAGCCCTCTACAGCTGTGAGTTATAGATGATGGGTGAAGTGCCAGACTGCTAATGAGGGATGCCAGTGTGGCTTATGTGACAATTTGCAGCCTCTCCCTGGGGCTGTGAATGCAGGCTAGGTGGCCTGGATGCTGCCTACAGGTGACCTAGGTCTTCCCCCTGCACTACGGGAGCCATCAGGACACCTGGGTTTGTCCTGTGCAAGCAGGAATAGGAGCTGGAGCTGGTGGGTGGTCAGCTTGGCTGTGGAGTGAAAGAGTTGGGGTGGGTACAGACAGCATGAACTAATGCTGCCTCTTCTCATGGGACCCACTAAACATGGCATTAGTTCTTTCAGGACCTAGCAGGGCAGCCCTTTGTGGAACTTGCAAGACATGAGGTTTTGTACCTCTTTTGCAAGCGGTGGTATCTCCTGAGCAATGCCAGGATGAGTTCCTGCAAGGGTACTGAGCAGGCTGTGCCCCGGCAGGAGCGGTGCCCCCCGTGTGTGGATGACTTCCTGTACATCTGTGACGATGCCTACAAGCGGGAAGAGCTCATTGCCATGGAGATGAGCATCCTCCGCACGCTCAAGTTTGATATCAACATCCCCATCCCCTACCGCTTCCTGCGACGCTTTGCCAAGGTGCGTCCAGCAGGAAAATGGGCTGGTGTTGGGGCTATGGTGTATTTTGTTCCTGAGCTTACCCCGCACACACATACACCCTCTGCCTTCCTATTAGTAGGGAATGCTTGTGCCCCATAGCATCTACCAGGTAGGTACTGTGTCCCCTTCTGTCTGCTGGCACAGAGGTCTGGCAGTGCCATGCTCTGGATCCCCCAAAGGCCAGGAGGTTGTTGCTCAGGATGCTGTGCCTTTTCTTGCCTGCCTGGCTGCAGTGTGCCCGTGCCAACATGGAGACGCTGACGCTGGCCCGATTCCTCTGCGAGATGACCCTGCAGGAGTACGACTACGCCCGTGAGAGCCCCTCCAAGCTGGCTGCCAGCTGCCTGCTCCTGGCGCTCACCATGAGGAATCTCGGAGGCTGGGTCAGTGCCATGTGGCTTGCGGTGCCCTGGCACCTTCCTGGGGGCTGTGCACACAGCTCTGCCCCTGGACACAGATGTGCCATGGCAGGGGGTGGGCCTGGGTGCTGGGGTGATGCTGGTTCAGCTGGCACTGGGCTCTGCTGCAGCTGGTGCACAGGGGGCCAGCCCAGGAGAAGCCCTCAGATTTTTGTGGGGCTGGAGCTCAGGCCAGGGGAGAAGGTGATAGCTGTGCCTTAGAAGGGAAGCCCTTGCTCACCTTCTGTCTCTTGGCAGACCCCTACACTAGAGTATTACAGTGGGTACTGCTCCCAGGACCTGCATCCCCTAGTGAAGAGGTTGAACTTCCTATTCACATATCAACCCCATGACAAGCTGAAGGCTGTGCACACTAAGTACTCACACAGGTGAGTGTCAGGGGTTCTGCCCTGAGCCTGCTCCCTCTGTGGGACTGCCACAGGTGTCACCAGGAGTGCAGGCAACTGTGGCAGATGGCACAGGGGTGGCAGGACTGGGGCTGAGCTCTAAGACACTGTGGCTCCTTTCAGGGTCTTCTTTGAGGTTGCCAAGACCACCCCCCTGGACATGCTGAAGCTGGAGGAGATGCTGAAGAGCTAGCGCTGCCTCTGTACATAGGCTGTAAATAGCTGGGTGCTCTCTGGCTGGGGGGCACTGTGTATATAGAAAACGCAATTGTTTTAACTACATGTGATGGGGTGGGAGGGACAGGGGGAAAAAAAAAGTAGAATTGTCAATAAAATATTTTGTACATGTTCTCTGGGCTAGTAGTGGCTGCTGGAACAGGATTTACCACCCCAGGGTTAGGTGCTGGATATGGCACAAGGGTATACTGGGCCTCTTAGGGCAAGGGGAAGCACAGCCCCTCAGGGCAGAAGGTGAGTGCTGGCTTGGTGCCCCTTGTAGGGGGCAGGGAGGGAGGAAGGAGGGAGGGCAGGAAGATCAGGGCTGAGGGCTGGAATGGGCAAGGTCTTCATTCCTTCCCCCCGCCATTTCCCTGAAGCAAGGACACAATGCAAGCACGATCAATAAATATCTCTTCTCCAAGTATTTACACAGCTTAAATACCCACATCTGAGAGGCAGGGGACAGGGATCTTTGCTTTGGTCCCAGCTTGGACTGATGCACAGGGGCCTCGCCCCTCTGCTTCCTGTAGTGACCCAAGCGTGGGCCAGTATCGCCTACCGCACCATATCTCCACCTTAGTGTCTTCAGCCCCACAGGCTGTGGGAGAAGCAGCGGCTCCAGGAACACTGGGGAATGAACAGACAAAGCAAGGCAAGCAGGGGGGCTCCGCACAAAGGGAAACTGGGCTCCCCACTTCTGGCACCCAGCCCCTGGGCACCAGTCCCTAGGGGCTAGACGTCCTGGGACAGGGGCCCAGGGCATGGGCTCAGCTGTCATGCTGGGCCCTTGGTCTAGGGCATGCTGCTGAGCTCCTTAATGGCCTGGAGGATTCTCTTCATGTGGCCCACTTTGGTGATCCCTAGGTCCTGCAGGGAGGAGAAATGGAGCTTGACTTTATTGTAGCATGAGGCCTTGGCTCCGCTCTCCTCAGCTGGCCATAAAATCAAGGAACAGAGAGCAGCTGCTGCCCTTGCTCTCCAGACAAGAGTGTAGCCAAGCCCTATAGTGACCAGCAGCCCTTTGTTCTGTTTGTAAGTACCTGTCCAGAGGGCCCTTCCTTCCCCCTTACAAGCATGTTTTGTGCAAGGACGGGGCTTACCCCCTGCCCTACAGAAGGGGTTTTACCCTCTCGTAAGCATCTCTGCATGCTCTCCCCCCATTCCCTGTGCAAACATCTCTCTGTGCTCGGATGCTGGGGCAAGGTAGCATTTTGCAAGCCAGGGCTCCCAAAGCAATGCCCCCTTCCCTGCTTCCAGCCCCTGCTCATGTGCAAGCTGGCGCAAGCCATGCCAGGGTTGCCCTGCAACACTTCCCAATGAGAAGTGGAGTAAGTACATCCCTGGTCCTGCCATTCTCTGCCTAAGCCCAGCTGAAGGAGGAAGAGGAGAGAGCTGGGGCACTGGTGCTATCCAGGCTGGGAATCCAGGGAGGTGGGTGAGGGGATATTGTACCTTCAAGTCCCTCCTCTCCAGCAGGATCAACTCAGAGCCCTGGATGTCATGACGCACAAAAATGTCTCTGTACTCCCCCAAGCCAAGCGTCTCCAGCCAGGCTGCCACCTCTTCAGAGCTCCACTTGTCTGCTGGCAGGGAGGAAAACCATAGATGTTGGGGGAGCCCTGCTGAAGGCAGTTGCACGCGACAGGCCAAGGCCAGGCAGGCACCAGCGGGCAGCATCTTCCAGCTCCGCTTTAGCCAGGCCTGAAGTCCCAGACAGCTCAGGCTGGAGATGAGCTTGCTCTTCTCCAGTTTTCTTACAAAGCAGATGTATTTTTACTGCTGTCTTCCTCCCCATCCATGAAGCCCCCAACACAGACCCTGACCTGCGGGGCTGGGCTGAACTTTACCAGAACCCACCTCTTTCCCACAAGGACGGAGGTGGTAGAGTTATGGTGCTGGGAGGGGGGAAGAATTCAGCTCTGTAAGGGGCTGCCAGTGACAAATGTGCTCCTGAGGCACCCCTGTATGCCTGGGGGGGCTCTTCCACCCTCCTGGGGCTGCCCATTGTGGGTAATGCATGGACTAGCAGAGTTAGGACCTTTTCCCCTGCTAGTGGTGCAACCACTAACTCTTTGGCTGGTGGAGTCTGGACATCTTACTGACCCTTCATCCTCATGGAGTCCTCCAGGGTCCTTAGGCTCCCTAGTCTGACCCTATCTCAAGAGACTCAGTGCCTCAACCCTCACATACAGGATTGAGGTCCGGGGCACCTCAGGCTCCCTCCTCCCACTCTGGAGCGAGACCCCCTTTACCTGGCAGGCTGCTGTTGGATTTCTGCTTGGACGCTTTGTCTTTCTCCTTCCTGGGCTTGGGGATGTTGAGGCGAAGCTTGAAGCTGCCTTTGTTGGCCGTGCCCACATTTTCCTAAGAGAAGGAAGGAGGGATGGGAGCACAGTGGAGAGGAAGAAGGAGCCAACTGGGCTTCCACTGCCCACCCAATGTGGCCTCCCATGTTGAGGCCTCCAAGCGCCACCCACCTCCTCAGTGGAGTGGGCGATGGGTGCCAGCCAGTGGATTTCGAGCAGCCTGTGCAGCTCGTGGCCAAGAGCGCTGAGGGGGCCGCTCAGCGCCTCCTCCTCCTGCGGCGAGTCCAGCTGCGGGGCACAGGCACCGTCCCCAGCCCCGCTGCCGCGTGCCGGGGCGCCGGCCCAGGGCGCCGTGCCCTCCTCCGTCAGGGGGCTGGGGGTGCCGTCCGACCCCGCACTCACCGCCTTCCCTTCCAGGAATGCCCTGGTCTCCGTGTAGAGAGCCTTGATGCTCAGCACCACCTCGACGGCCGCGTTCCTGCTGAGGAACTGGGAGGCGGCGGCAGGGAGGGAGGCCTGAGCACAGGGGCCACGCGCCACCAGGGCTGCCCCCATGGCCCTTGTCCCCCCACTCACCTCGGGGCTGCCAGTGGCCTTGTTGGACAGCGCCTCGCTGAGCGCCAGTGAGCTGGTGTTGACGGCATGCGCCAGCTCCTGCTCCATGGCTCGGTGTGCCTTGGCGGCCTCGTGGATCCTGCAGGACAGGCAGAGCCGGGCTGAACAGACACCCCGGGGCTGCCGGGAGGAGGAGGGTGCCCATCCCTCTCCCTTGGCACACGAGATGGGCAGGGGAGCCCAGCTCAGCCACCCATGGGGCCCTGGGACGTGGTGGGACACCGAGGCAGGCGGCGCTGCAGCAAAGTGTCCCTCTTCCCCCCAGCTTGGGCACCCTTCCCTCGCGCTCTCAGTGCCTGCAACCAAGGGCACAACACCCCTGCCCCGTGCTCACTGCCCCACCTGGCAATGAGGGTCTCGGCAACCTGTGAGACCTGCAGCAAGAGGCCCGTCTCCTCGTCCGTCAGGTACTCCATGGACTGCTGGGAGCTGAGCCGGGGCCGCGCGGCCGCACGGTAGCTCTCGCCTTTCTGCTTGTCTTCCCAGGACTTGAGGGTGCTTTCGAAAGCCTGTGGGCAGAGGGAGGCCCTCAGGATGCCTCTTAGATCAGCCCTTGTCTGGAAGAGCCAGGCTTCACCGGGATACCAGCCCTCAGCCTACCGCTCCGGTCCCCAAGGTGCCCCGGGGCAGAGCAGGACGGTACAGAGGGGACACAGTGCCAACCCTCTGCATGGCAAGCGGGGACAGGATGGGGAAGAAGGGCTTTTCCTGGCTGTCCTGTGGGCATTTGCTCCAGGCCCAACTCGAACATGGCCCATGGACAGGCTGGAGGGCAAAGCTCACCCGATCTCTTGTCAGCATCTGGGCTCGGTTCTTGTGCTGGATCTTGATGATTCCCGGGGGCTGGATCCAGGCTTCTCCATCTACTTGCACTGGGACACCCTCGTCGCCCCGGATTGTGATCTTCACCATGCGGCACTGCGGGGCAGACCGCCCGGGGCTGGCATCACCAGGCTGGCACTGCCCACTGCAGGCTTTTGCTTCATTCAGTATCCAGACTGAGATTGAATAGTTCCCTGCCACCACCTATGACTTTCATGTGCCCAGCAGAAGCCCACACCACCTCCAGGACCTCAGAGATATTGGGACTGAGATGTCCCGGAGTGCTCTGGCACCATGTGGGGTCTCATTCTTGCCCACTTGAGTAAGTGTGGGCACACACAGGTCCCAAAGTGTCCTTGTCCCTGCTTGGCCCCACTGGCCCCTACCTGCGCTATGCGGTGGTGCTGGAGATTAATGACGCGTGACACAGCCATCTGGATGCTGCCAAAGACGGCCACCACCTCCAGCTTCTTGTCGTCAAAGGACGGGGCCCCGAAGTTCTGCAAGGGGCCAGCACAATTGAGACCCCAGGCTGGGGTCAGCCCAAGATTCTCGGGGAACCCATCCTCTCCCTCCATTCCTCCTCCACCACCCCCAAACGTGGGCCCAAGGCAGGGACAGCCCAGACCTCTGCCTGCCCTGGGGACCGCAGGATCTCCAGGAACACAGGAAGGGCTCCCCAAGCCTTCCTCTCCATCCCACAGCGCTCACACTCACGTTGTCCTCCTTGGTGCCTCCCCAGAAGTTGATGCCCCCAGCATAGCTGGGGATGTTGAGGACAGCAATGCCCTGCAGGCTGGGCAAGGAAATGGGCACCCCGTCGCACTGGAAGAGAAGGCCGAGGTAGGAGGACACCAGCCTCCCTACCCACACAGCCTCCATGTCGTCCCGCTCACCAGGGCACAGTTGCCCTCGCCCTCCTACCTCTAGCTGCACCCGCTGCTCCAGGTTCTTGTAGGTGCGCTGCAGGAGCTCCTTGGTGCCCAGCACCCCGTACCACATCATGTTCTTGGTGCGGCTGCTGCAGGAGCAGAAGGTGCAGGGTGAGCAGGACAGCACCCTGCACCCCCAGCCTGGAGGCTCCCACACTGCCCACCCTGCTCTGCTGGCAGTTCTAGAACAGTCTTGTGGAGGGTCCCTGTCCCCTTTGCAGCCAGTAACCAGCAGCTTCTACCACTCAGGCTCCCAAAGGTAAGCTCTGGGGCTTGGTCCCCTCATGAGCTCACACCTGGCTCTGTTTCCCAGTTCCTGCTCCGTGCTTTGATTTCCCCACTTTTGGGACCAGATGCTGCTTGGCACCTCCAAGGAGACGCAAGATGCAGTGCTCGGCCCCAGGAGCACGCTAAAGATCTCCCTCAAGACAGGCAGGATCTCGCCCAGCAAGCAAAGCTCATTGAGCATTGTGGTTGTGCATCAGTGTAACAGCTCTGACCCCCGTTTCCCGCTATCCAGACAGTCCCTCCTGCTTTGGGAGCCTCCGAGACAGGTAACTGGGAGGAGACCAAGCTGCACAGGGTATTCCTGGGGGCTCAGCCCACCTGCATTTCTTGGGATGCTCATCCCGCTTGTTGTTGAACTCCAGGGAAATCTTCGCATCCAGGCCGATGCCGAAGTAGTTATTCATGACACATTTCTCGGAGAATTGGCTGAAAGCAGCAGACAGGGAAGGCAAGTTGGGAAGAGAGCCACGCACAGGCGATTGCCGGGATGGAACTGAGAAACGGGAGCAGAATAAAAATAGCCAGAGTTGCAGTTTGAGCAAGGGATGGGGGCTTGGCATGGACCAGGAAAGGGCTGCCAGGACCAGACATGGAGAAGCTCAACCCAAGACACCACGGATCGAGCAGCTGTAGCTGGGGCCAGTTTGATCCCCATATTGTAACTCCCTGCTAGGACCTGCCTGGAGGGGACCAAGCGCTCCGAACTTCAGCATCTCCATCAGCTTCAGCAGCTACACTAACTTCAGCCCGGCAAAGATGCTGGCTGAGGGTTTGCCAGTGCAGAATGCAGCACGTGCTGGCACACGTCCCAAGGGTGGCTGGCACTCAGGCGATGCCAGGGAGGGCTCGGCGCGGGGGACACCTTCAGTACCAGCTGGAAGGTGCCCTGGGGCAGTGCTGTTCTCAGGGGCAGTGGGGGCCAGCGTTGAAAGCCAACTATGAGGCTGCTGCTTGTGCTCCCTCCCGCACAATGGGCACATGTGGACAGCCAGGGTCTTGAGAGCCCCACGGAGGGCCCAGCCTCTGACTCACAGGGTGCTGGGGTCTTCGGGGAACTGCAAGGTGCCGAAGGAGTCGGGCCTGTCGAGGACGATAGAGGAGGTGGCGGAGGTCACGGTCTCCCGCCGGGAGCCTGGAGAAGAGGCAGTTAGTATGTGCGCTCTTCCCTGAGCTCCTGAGCGCCCACATCAGCCCCGCATCCCCTCCGTGCCCCCACCGCAGCTTACTGAGCCGCTCTGCCTCCTTGTTGCACTCCTCCAAGCTGTCCTTCTTGGTGGGGCCTGCTGTGCCACAGTAGGCTTGGGTCTGCTTGTTCTGCTCGTCCACAGCTGAGTGGAGACCCCAAGCATCACCGCGTGCTGCAGCCAAGCTCCCCCCTGGGCACCTGCCATGCTGTGCCTGGGTGCTGAGAGAAGGGGCAGGCACCCAAGGCAGGCTCAGCACCAGCACCGTGCACGGCTCAGCGCCCTCACCTTTCTCCGCTTGCTCAATGATCTGCCGCAGGGCTTTCTTGAGGCTGTTCGCCCGCAGCATGAGTTGCTCCTTGGATTTGAAAATGCGGGGCACAGGGCTGGGGTGGAAGCCGCTCTCTTTGTCACGCTCCTTGGAGTCGCCCAGCAGGGCCTGCGATGGTCCCTCGGGGACTGTGATGGCCTGGGCTTCCTCATTGAGCTCCCGCACCAGCGAGTCCAGCTTCTCGTTGAGCATGGCACACTGCGGGACGCGCAGCGCTCGCACACGGCCCGCACGGCGCGCCTGCAGGGTGCCCCATGCGCCACGGGCATCAGGAGCACAGGGACCCAGCGTGGGGCTGGCTGGGCTCTCCACAACCCAGCACGTGCAGCCCACCCCCAGCTGCCCCGGCCCACCTTCCGTGCCATCAGTTCAGCCTCCTGCTTGTTCTCCGTGGATCTCTTGTAAGCCCGGCCAACCTCGGCTACAAAGTCATTCACGGTGCCGCACAGGAACCTGCCAGGGAAAGGATTGGGGTGGTGGCAAGGACACAGTGCAGGCTGGGCATGGGTGCTGTCCCTGGGGAATCCCCGGGGCAAGCCTCCCTCGCACCAGCGAGGCAGCACCAGGACTATCCTGGCACAGGCATCCTCAGCGGGGTGTTAATGTGATCCTGGGAGGGCTCAGCACCCTGGGCAGGGTAGCACCCACATCCCTGTCCCCAGCACATCCCTTACTTTGCAGACGAGATCACCACCGAGTGCTTGTCGGACTCCAGGATCTTGGCCAAGTGGAAGGCAACGGAATCGGCGTAGTGGGAGATCTGGGCCTGGGGGGACAGGGGGGGCACAGCTGGGGCTGGGATACCTGAGCAGAGCCCCATCCACGGTGGAGACATGCCCAGGGCACCCAAGAGCAGGGCTGAGCAGCAGCCCTCCTCAGCCTGTCCTCTCCAGGCAGAGGGGATGCTCCGACACACCAGGAAGGAAACTGAGGCACGAGGAAGGTGGAGGAGTACAAGGAAGAGTCATAAATAACCTCCTGAGATGCAGCTTTGCCAATCAGCTCCACATCTCCCAGCTAGCCTACCCCCTGGCAGGTGGCAAAATGCAACGTGGTTCTGCGTGTGTTGCACTGAGACCTGCCAGGTTCATTTCACTGTGCCCTGCCAGCTGGCAGCCCCTCTACAGCCTTGCGTCCCAGGGACGCCAAGTGCGGCCCCTCTGGGGACCGCACCTTCCCTTGCACACCTGGGAACCCACTGCCAGCCTTGCCCATCTCAGAGCCCCCTGTCACCCGCGTGGCCTACCTGGATGTTGGCGTCCCCCTCCTCCTCGTCCTTCGCAGCCGGGGGAGACTGCTTGGGCGCCTCATAGGTCAGCACGCTCCATCTGCCGAGCAGAGACAGACACTCGCTGTCACCCAGCCCAGCCCAGGCGCCCTGGCAGAGGCCATAGGCCTGGTACATGCAGGGAGACCACGAGGGTAAGGGGTGACCGAGAGACACAGGAGGTGACAGTGCCAAGCAGTGAGCTCCTGTCCCAGCCTTCCATCACACTCACCGGTCCAGCATCTTTGTGGTGGCCCTTTCCAGCTTCTCCAGGATCTGCAGCAGCT
>JAUBNY010000256.1:2824712-2852631 GCA_032275445.1 Crypturellus soui | reverse complement strand
TGGGTACAGAGATCTTCCTGCCCGCTTTATAAATCCAATACCAGTGCGAGGAGCAGTGATAAGTGCCCAAATGCTCTAGCCCAGTCTTTAGGGTCCTGACCAGTGGGAGAGGGATAGGACGAGATGGTCCCCATCTCCACAGCTTGTTAAGCTTCTGTGATGAAGTGCACAAGCTCCCAGCCAGAGCAGCCACTGGCTGCTTCACAAGGCTAACCCTCACCAGGGAGACATAATTTTGCACAGCTGGGAAGTAGGAGCTGCTTGGCCCTGCTGGGATTGCACATTAGCAAAGGGCTCTGCATGCTGGTACACGCAAGGACGCTAATCGTCCTGCATGAAGCCCTGCCCAGCCCATGGCAGGGCCACATTTTACAGCAAACTCATAAGCAGGCAGCTTGCATCTGCCCCATCCCGATTCGTGTGGAGAGGGCGACCGTGGCTTGGGCCACCTTCCTTTGCCCTAGGTGCTGCAGGAGGCAGAAGGATAGGGATGAGTCATGGTACCTGGGTGCTGATGGAGAAACCCTGCTGGGAGGGAACAGGGATGGTGACAGAGATGGTCAGGGAGGAACAGCTCGGAGGATGCAGAGAGTAAATTCTCCCCACACAAACTCTGCTTTGTGACCTAGCAGCAAATTTCAGGTGTGCCTGGGGAAAATAAGTAAGATGTTTCTTTATGCAGCACTGGCCCATGGAGCAAAGAGTGGAGTGGAGTGGGTGAGTGGAGTATGGATAGGCTGTCACTTCTGCCTTCTGGTTGTGTCACAGCACTGCCCAGGGGTCACATCACTGAGGCTAATGTGTCTTTTCAGAGCAGGTAGGACTGGATAAAGATCTCCAACCCTTGGAGAAATAATTGCTAGTGAAGGAGCTGTGATAGAGCAGTAATGTTTCTGAAACCATGAAACTCAAGGTATTAAAAATGATCATCTCTGCAAAAAGAAACTTACTTCCCCGGGAAGCCCCTAAAGTTACAGGATCATATCATCCTCACCCTTACTAATTTATGGGAGATATTATAATTTATCAAAATGACAGAAGCAGCTAGTTAACATTTTTAATTCTATCTTTAATTAGTACTGGCAATGGGCTGCCCAGCTGTGGCACTGCCAGGAGCAGCCACAGAGTAAATCCGCACCTAAAGCACTCACTTGAGTGACCATGGAGATTAAGGCTTTATTAATATGAATGAAATTGCATTATGCTCAGCTGAGTGCAGAAACTAATTTAATCGTGCTGCATGCCTGTCCAGTCCGTGCCAAAACCAATGGACGAGGTCTCATTTTGCCAAGATTTCCTATGGTAAGAGAATAAAATACAGGCCGGAAACAGGGCTTTTCCTTCAGATTTGTTACAGTAAGTGGTATGTGATGGAGAGGGTCTGGATGATAGAGGCCACCCAGCACAGTAGCAGCTTGCAGGCAAGGCCAGAAGAGCTGTCAAGGGTTAGCACCTTGGGTCAGTGCTAAAAGGAGCCAGGAGGAGGGTTCAGGAGGAGACATCCCCTGTCCCACATATTCCACACATCTGCAACAGGGTAGAAAAAGTGTATTGCTGAGCTGAAATGTCTTTAAATAGAGTTCAACTCTGTCATCAATTACCTAAAGCCTTGAGAGGAAGCAAGACTTACCAGCGCCAGCAGACTGCTCACCACTCTCCTCCCCAGTGCTGAGGCACTTGCTGCATGTGCTCACGTGCACAGTGTCCCAGCGTGGCGTGTGGCCATGCCCATGGATGGACACAGACCCTCTCTCCCTTGCCCACACCACCTGCATGAGCCACTTGCTCGGCCTGCGCGGATGGGGACCTGTCCCTGCTCCCACAGCTGCGTGCCAGCACACGCGTGTTCAGGCAGCGCCCGCATTCCTCGGGCACACACGGGCGAGCGCACGCGTTTGCAGGCACCCATCCGGGCGCAATCAGTGACGCAATTGTGGTGGGGACACACAGCGACATGTCCCTATGTGCCTTTGGCCGGGGGGGAACCTGGGAGCCAAGAGCAGGGCTGGCACGCAGGGGCTGGGAGAAGCCGGGCTCCACCACTGTCTGCGGCAGCCACTGGATGGCAGCAAGTCCTCAGTGCTGAGACACCAGTGCCACCAGGAGAGGGAAGCCGGGCTGGTTTGTGGGGAGAAGGAATCTGTGGGATCTTGAGGGACACACAGCCTGAGGGCATCAGACTAAGGCACGTGCTCTCTGGAGCGTCTGGGGAGCCGAGGGACGTGGATGGGGTTTCCTTGTGTTGCAGGGTGGCTGAAGCCAGGCTGCTCTTTTCTCAGCCTAACGAGATCTGGACCTGGGGGATTACCACTTGCAATGAAATAAAATGACAGATGGCAGCCCCTGAAGAGCAGACCACCACAGGACAGGGCAGTTCCTGCTGCAAACAGCGTGGCAGTGCCCAAAACTTCCCCGGGAGCTGGCACCAGCCAACAAAAACACAAGCGACAAAGCAGGAGGTAAAGATACCATGGAGTAAATGATTCCCCAGTATGGCCCATAAAGCAGCCTGATGGGTCTTTGATTCTAATTGATGTAGACTTGATAAAAGCACACCTGCTGCAGTCTCCACGGGAGCCACTTGTATAGGCATAGTAGAGATACCTTTGGTATGTCAGGGGTTTCTGTAGTTTCTGGTATAAAGATACACCTTTGTAGCTGGCATAAGTGCGCACTTGGTCACAGGAGCAAGGACCTTGTCCTCATCATCTCAGGTGTTTCACAACTCTCTGGCACTTTTAGCTTTGTGAGGAAAAGGCAGGTTTCAGCCTGGCTGCAGAAATTCACATGAACACAAAATTTCCGCTGTATGGAGGATGCTGATTTGCAGAGGAAGCAAAACACAATGAACGTCTTTGCATCCTCACATTTAACAAAACCCTTTGAGGTTGTTGTATGTGCATGGCCTTCTTTATGGCTAAAATTTATGTGCAGAACCAGGGTGAGAGCATTGGACTCTGATCTTTTGGTCTTATGTTCCTGACCAAGGCTTCCCTTGCTCATCTTCTCCAACTTCAAGCAGCCAGTCTGTATCACAGGGTCTCTTTGCCTGCTCCTCATGTAAGGAATAGTCTTCAATAAAAAGCAAGAAAGCAAGACAGAACACTTTACTGTCAAAGCCTTATTATTTAAATTCAAGCTCCTCTTCCCTCTCCGGAAAATAATATGTCAAGAAACAGCAAGACTCCAGCATCAGTGCTCTCCTGGGAGAAATGTTAACAGTAATGTCTTAAGCATCAAGTTTATGTAATACAGGAAAGCCTTGCGGTGTTCTGAGCTTTGACAGAAGTTCTCAGGTAGACAGCAAAGCTCTTCTCTCCTAGTCCAGGTCTATTCACCCACTGTAGGGTTTCTTCTAAGGAGCAAATCCCAGCTGGTAGAAAGAACATTTTGGAAGTCGAGGAGCTGTCAGACCTCAGAGGGGTACTGTCGTTGGGAGATTCAGTATGGGCACGACTGTCTTTGCAGGCAGACAGTCCTCTCCTCAGTATGATGAAGCCTTCGGTCACAGGATTGTTACAGGGCTCAGGTTATCTGGAGAGTGGTCTGGGCCTAGCACTGTTATTGCCAAAAGGAACAAATTGAACAAGAAGCTCCCTGACCCCAAGGGCTGCGAGGCCTCAGTGAAGATAGAGATCTAGTTAGGCCAGAAAGAGGGTTTTTCCACTCACACTTCAGAGCTGCTGGGTTTTAAGGCCTGTCAGTTCTCCAGCGGAATGAAATTCTTTAGTACCTCAGGCCCTAGTACATCTTTTAGTTTTCATTGGGGTTTTATAGAGGGTGCCTAGGGATAGGTGAGCTTGACTTTGAAGAAGAGAGGTTTTCCTACTGCTCCTAGAGATGATGATGCTCCTCCTGTGCTCTAATTCACCAAGGACCTAGGGGCTGAAGTGTTGGAGATGGGCAGAAGACAATTCTTTATTCAGAAAGGGGTGTTGCTTGGATACACTGCTAAGCAACCTCAGGGCTCTTCAGAGATGGAAATAACTTCTTCCCCTTCCTTCTCCAGTCCTTCTTCCTCACAGCACCATTCTTGAGTGTCTAGCATGTTGTGACCATGAACACAAAGCCACTGCAATCTGGGATGCTGCCGGGATGCAGAAGCCCCATGGACAGGATCAAGGAAGCAAGTACAGCAACACTGGGAGGAAGGCTCATCAGGGTCATCATCATGCAGCAGTCGCTGCTGGACACATTGCCTGTCTGGCAGCTTGGCACAGCCAAGGACTTGCTGCCAGCTCCAGCCCCACGCCTATCCCATCCTCTCCGGCTCATCTCCAGCTATTGCTTACAGTATAACTTCCAGGCTTTTAATTAAATCTCCATGAAACTCCTATTTGAGATGCTTAATTTAAAGTGAGAGCTAATTAATTTTATGGGCCTTTGCTGCATCTGTTTTATTTCTGAACTGAAGCCCAGGATGTGATGGCAGGGGCTGCAGTGTGCAAGAAATCTCCTGACTCTTGGATACTGTCTAGATAGCCATGCCTCATAACTGTCACTGAAAAATGTGTGTGAGGTTGGTAGGTCACCTCATCCCCTGCCCAGGCTCTCTCATTTGTGCAGAGAAATGTCAATTGGGGAGCACGGGTGATGATGACAGCTTGGGCCCTTGTCTTGGCTGGTCTCGCTGTGGAGGAGCCTGTTGCATGGATGGGTCCTCTGCAGAGAAACCCGATGGGTTGGTTTGCAAGGGCCTGGCAGACCTACGGGCTACTGTTTTACTGCTGTCTGTAAAGGACCTTGTATTGAATTGTGATTTAAAGCATGAATCATCTCTCTAATTAAACTGAGTTGCTCTGTGCCAGGAAATCGCTCTCTCTGTCAGGATCTTGGTTTTTAAAGGGGCATAAATCTCTGGCAAGGCTAAAGATTGTCTCCATGAGCCTTTATCACAGAGTGGCTGTGATTTATCCTGTGCACCCTGGCACCAAAGAGGGAATAAAATTAATAATAAATAATTGTTTATAAGCTGAGTCTGAACATGTCTAAATACCCACAACAGCATTTTCATTCTGAAAACTGAGCTTGCTTTGGCTCTGAGGACATTTTGTCAGGCTTGACCAGCAGGAGGTGGCCACCAGGGCACTTCGAGGACTCGCTGACATTGAGTACAAACTTGCAGTGGGGTTCATTGGTTTCCCCATTATGCCAGCGGGGTGGGATGGGATAAGATGTAGTGGGATGGGATGGGTGAGAAGAAAGCACTCCTGTGAGTGTCTTGTGAGCTTCTCCAACGCCTGCCAGGTGGGGATGAGGTTCCCATGGCCAGTGGAGATTTACCTTGCTGAGAGCACAGATTGCTCAGCCCAGCTCCCGGGAGCACCATCACTCCTGATATTTGTGCTGTTCACTTTTAACACCTACTCGGTATTTACAGACAGTTCCCAGAGAGGTGCCTCACGACTGCCTACCCTCGGGTCAACACTGACAGAGCCTGCGAGGAAAGAGGGAGAAATCACTCGCAATTAGAGCAATGGATATATCCAGGAAAATATTGTGAGCTGACATCAGCAACTGAGCAGTGCAAGGAGTAAATGCGCAGTAGCTCAGAGCAGTAGGTACTGCAGCTGGTGTAAGCCAGACGTTAATTATCTTAAAAGGAGAAGCAAGGAAAAAATCCTGCCCTGGATCCCCCTGCCCCTCAGTCTCCTCTCAGAATGGATTTATTTGCATCCATGTGTTCAGGATAGCTCGGTAGAGCATCATCTTGGCAATGTTTGTTCCCCAGAGAGGTTCCTGCAGGTCACACTAGTAGGGTACAGCTCCTCTCTCGTCTCATTAACGTCAGCACAGAGATGAGCATCAGGGCTGGCTGCAAGGGTTATTCTGGCATCTTTTCTAGTTCTTCAGGCACTGTCTCTATCTCTTACATTCCAAAGTGTCCATCTATTCTCTGAACAGCTTCTTCTAGGCCCAGCCTCTGAGCTGGTTTGCACAGGGATTTCAGTTTGGGCTGGGGCTCTTATTTCCTCCAAGAATCACATTTGCAAATGGGTGGACATTACCTTCTGCTGGTACTGGACCATAAGCATCTGAAAGGGGTGGACAGTGGGGGCTGTCATCTCTGAAATGCCATTAAATTGCCTGCCTGACCTTTCCGCCAAGACAGAAGTCGTTTCGGTCCTGTTGGCATTTGTGGGGAGTGCTAGGAAATGTCACACGATCCTTCCTGCAATTTGTATCCCAGAAGGGAGAAGGGGAGTGCATGTCTCTTGCACCTGCCCTGGGTGAGACTGGGGACTTCGGAGGTTAATACTGGGATAGGAGTCACTGTATTCCTCAGTGACTTTAAGATGTCTTAAGGACAAGTTGTGAAGGAAACAACTTTAATGATGGCAGAAAAAAAAGGGAAAAATCTCCTCTGCACTTCTGACACAGACTGCACCGTGTCCATGAAGAGCAAGATGTAGAACAAAAACCGTCATGAGTCGGAGCTGCCGCCCACTCCTGCTCCTGCAGCAAACAGATGGTGCTAGATGTTATATTCACCTGTGTCTCTACCAGGATGTAACTTTTGGAAACATCAAACATTTCTCCAGACTGTGTTTCTCATGCACAGTCTTATGTTTAATGCAGTGCTTGGAGTAGCTGAACGCTGCTGCTGCACGGGCCTCACACAGGGGCAAAGCACTGGAGCCCTGGCCTGCAGTGTAAGGAGATGGGGAGATAAGGAATGCAGATAAAGTTCTGATTTTATTATCCTCTGCTCTTATTGCCGACGTTATTTGTAAGCTGAAGGACTGTTACTGTTAAGGAATGTTATAGGCTACCATTGCTGGCAGACTTCATTGCAGGGTATCGCTCCAGCCGCCTGCTTGCTGACATGTTCACTCACACACTCATCTCACAAGTACATCCCTGCTCGCAGGTCCTGCAGATATCAACACAGCCTGCCCAATATCCATGGCCAGGTCCTGGGCCTTCTGTTTGCTGACTAGAGCAGCTTGAGGTTTATTAGAAACTACCCCTTGGATACCCCAGGCTAGGGGAAAATATATATACTCTGGTCCCCAATTGCTGACAGAGCGGATACCTGGGCCCCGTGATTGAGGGTCCCTCCAGCTGCTGATGCTGAGACCCTCAGCTGCTGATGTGGGGGCCACCATCGCCCCAGGTCTGGTTTCAAATGCTGGCCAGAATTCACTCACTGTCACCTCTCCAGTTGCTGACTCCAAGACCTTACAGCAGTCACATACAAGGCAGAGAGTAAGATTACACCGGAAGATAATTGAGAGATGCAATAAGAAGACAGGCTAGACCACCAAGACGGCTTTGAAGATGGGTCTGCACCTGAACAAAACGCAGGGCAAAGGTTTTGCTGCTTCCAAGCTGCATGCATGGGGCAACAGAGGTGCCGCAAGGAGGCGAGAGGTGGCCACGTGGCCAGAGAGCCACCAGTCCTATTTCTCCGTGGACAGAAGGACAGAGCAAAGCCCGTTTGTTAATGACGTGTCTGTGCAGAGGAGCCCTGGGCTGCGAGAGCAGCGCGTCCTCCTTCCCCTCCCCTCGGCAGCTGAGCTCCGAGCGTGCAGCACAGCTCCCGCGGCTCTGCCAGCCTTGGGAGCGCCCTGGCCACAGGAGCTTGCGTCTCCCTGTGCTGGAGCAAGCGAGCATGGCAGGGCTGGCTCCGGGCACCCGTGCAGGAACCTCAGGCACCCGCGGCTTAGCTCGGGCAACATGGAGCACTTTGCTTTGCAGGAACTACAGTGCTGCCTCCCGTCTCTGCAAAGGTCAGTGAAATCCGGGGATGGAGGGTGGCTCCGGATGGAGGAAGCAGACAGTGATGAGGCTTCAGGTCTTCTTGTTGCCTTGTCGTCTTGTTGTTTGCTAGAAACTTTTAAGATCTGATGCAGACACCATCAGGGATGTCCACCTAGCAGGTACAACACTTGAATACAATCCTGTGAGGTTAAGCTCTCCACTGAGGCTTCCTTACGGACAGATGTTGGTCCTGCTCCATTGTGGGAGCGGGACATGTGTTGATGTGCATGCGAGTGGCATTCGCCAGGGCTCCTTGGAGCAGGGTGATCGTGAGGAATGCAGTGATGCTGGCACATTGCAGAGTCTCACACAGTTTGCCGCGCAGATGGAGGAAGCCACGAGGGGCTAGCTGGAGCAGATCCCCTCTGTGTGACACCAGGAACCGTATCCTGTTCAGATGCTAACTCTTTAGAGGCAGAAAGGGATGAGCTCGCATAGCAAACCATTCTGGCCATGGCTTGCAGGTGTAGGGCAGGCTCTGTATGGCTACCTGTGGCCGACCCAGTCTCAAGACGGGTAGACAGGCGTCTTGCATGGGGGTGTTTGGATCTCCAGCTACCTGTTGGTAGGGCGCATTTGGAAGATGAGGCTCTAGAAACAGACAGCAGGGCTGGGAGCTGATTCTGGCTCTGTCCTCGGGGTCACTGTCTGTGCTCTGCTTGTGCGGTACAAGATGTGGACTAAGTTTTGGTGTTTGCTGTACCTTACTGTAGGGTTGTAGTTGCCAGAGGCTTTGGCTGCTCACATGGCATTGTCTGGGACAGTTTCTCATCAGGCAGGTGCCTGTGCTGCACACCAGCTTGGGTTGTCAATCTGTCCCCAGGGCACTGAAGTCATCAGGTGACTTACTCCTATACAGAAACACCCCAGATATCACTGAATCACAGTCCTAGCCATAGGAGTGTGATCTCACCTTAGTACTGCAGCTGCCAGGAACCCGGATCTGCATGAGTTCTGCATACCTGCAGTGGGTGGGGAGCAGGAGCAAGTGAGGACATCTCCAGTATGGGCCACCTCCATGCTCTTAGACAGTCCTACCTTCCCACACTGCATCCAGTGCTTCTTCCCCTGGCCTGCTCCATCTGAACTGTCAATGGGGATCATCAATTGTCCCTGCTGACTCCTGATCCGTACCTCCAAATTGCATGGTTCAGCCCAGACAGATGGAACCAAAGCCAGGTCAAAGATGTATTATCAATATAACAGCATGCAGTGCCTGTGCTGATGGATTTGATGGCATAGGAGTTACAGGCCAGATTTGTGTTGCGCTCATGAGCCTGGCAATAACAGTGGAGGGCAGTGTTTGTGGCCAGTGGCCACTTAGGTACATGCTGAGGCATCCTGCACCATGGTGCATCAAGGCCAGAGGGGATAGGTCAGCGATTTGCACCAGACATGATCCGGTGGGACTTCCATAGGCTGCCTGCTCTCCAGCGCAGAGCAGCACAGACACCAGGACAGTCTGGCATGGCATGCATGTTGGGTGCCAGCTGTGCAGTCCTGCAGAGCCTCGCAAAGCATCTGCTTCCCCCCGCTTCCCCATAGCCCCATCCTGCCTCTGCTCCGATTCTGTCACTCTCAGCGCTGTTTGAAGTTGGCTTTTCCAAGGGTGGGTTGTCAGATTAGATGCAGTTTGAAGCAGAAGCTCCTGACACGCTATTAGTGTGCAAAGATGAGAGGAAGTTGGTAGGAGCCGTGGGAGCCGCAGAGCGAAGCTGTGATAAGCAGCTTTCAAACAGGCGGAGGGGGTGGGAGATGGGGGCCACGGTGCTCAACCCCATCTATTCTGCTCAGGTACCAGGCTGGGTCCGGATGCCTGTGAAGGAACCCTGTCATCCAGTTCTCCATGTAATACTCCCGGCTGTGGGCACTCATGTGGGGAATTGGTCCAGAAATGGGAGCAGAGAAGAGCAAATCCCAGTTGTTGGCCCCTCGGCATTGCAGGCCCCAGGCAAATCCGTGCTGCTGTGATAGGAGCATGCCATACCCTACCTTGCAACCGTATCATGTCCTCACTGCTGGGGCAGGTTGCAGGTGACGGGGGACAGCTTTGCCATAAAATCAGGCTTGGAAGCAAGGAGTTCAGAGAGGCATTGGGTCTTCTTCGCTTGATGTGCTGGAAGGTGCAGCAAGGAAGATTTGCTTGCCTTATTTATATCCTCCTGTTGTGCAGCACAGCCTTCCGATCATGATCCCTCTTGCAAAAGACAGCAGCTCCAGGAAATGGAGGCATATGGGCGCTGGCCCCTCGTTGCCTTGGCTGTAGCCCAGAGCAGACAGTGGTCCCTGCGTCCTCCGGCCAGCAGAGCCAGGGTGGCTCCTCGCGGGGCAGGGAGAGACACACAGGGGATATCAGAAGTGCCGCAAGACTCAGACTGATTGCAGGTTCAGTGCCTGTGTGCATGAATATTTAATTACCCACATATTTCATGAATATACATGACATGCAAATGCCATTGGGAACGAGCAGCTCAGGCGCAAACACACGAGGAGTACAGAGAGCAGGAGGCAAAGCTGTCTGCTCATGGCTGCAGCCCTCGGGACACCGCTGGCCTCTGCAGTCTGGCACATCGGGAGCACAAATGAAAGCAGCTCTGGGATTGTGGCGGACAACCTGGAGCTGACAGTATCCAGGCACTGGAAGGCCACATTTTCCCTGGGGAGAATCCCTGCTCAGAGTGTTCCTCTTGTTGCAAGATAAGTTTCCCAGCACCCTGTTTAGGATATGACCTCTCCAGAGGTGTCCAAGGTCACCAGCAGCCAGGGGCAGCTGCAGTGGCCTGGAGTCCAGTGCCCAACAACTCCCAGTAAAAGACCTTGCAGCAATAGAGTTTTATACCCAACAGCATATCAGGTCTGCAACTTGGGAGACTTCATCAAAGGGACCAAAAAGCCATAAGGCAATAACCAAATTTAACATCTCATACCAGCAAAAGAGCTTGTCAACACCAGTCTGCAAGACTTAACAGGCTATGGTTCCTCCTCTTTCAAGGTGGTTCAGACATCTGAAAGGCGTCTGGCAGCAGCCAGTGCTGGAGAAAAACAGTTTGTGGTATCTGGGAGGACCTCCTGGTGACTTGCCTGCTGGGTCAAAGGCGTCTTTCTGTGAAATATGGCCAATGCCAAATGCAACACCTGAGAGACAGGCTGAGATCTATGCATGGAGGGGAAGATGGAGCAGTGGTGAAACTTCCTCTCTGCCCAGGGGCTCTGTGACTCGCAACACTGGAGCAGACAAACTCCTGGGAATCACATATCTATCCCTCAGACTCTTGCAAGGAAGGATGGGCATGAAAATTACAAAGTAACCAATGTGTCCAGGGAACCACCTCTATCCAGAGTCACTTTTGAACCACCTCTGCAATGGGATCAGGTTTGTATGTTGGGAAGGAGGCATCTTCCCAACCACAGGGAGTGGGTGCAGAAGAGGAGACCTGTGTGTGGGAGGCGGTGAGGGTCTGCCCAGCTGTGCATGGAGGTGTGTGGTGCTGAGCCCATACCCTGCCTCAGCCTTCTGAGCATCTTCAAGCTGGAGCTGCTGATGGAGATCCGCTCCTTTCAGTCTGCAAGATTCTTCGCCAAAATGACGAAGAGCCGTTCCTGGTTAATCTTTCCAGATTTGGACAAACTAGCTTCAGAGAAGGTCTTAGCTCCCCTAAGAGGACTTGTGGCAGAGAACTCATCCTCCTCTCCTAGTAAAGTCATTCAGAGCAGCAGCGTTCAATAACCAGCAAGGCTGAAAGTACTTTCGGAGAACTGTGCCCCACTCCTACCATGAGTTAAAAGCAGCCAGTTCAGCATGGTTAAAACCCAGATTTTCTTCCTGCTTATGATGACTAGGCAAGGTGAGCCCCAGGAATGCTGTTTGCAGCATAAGAGATGTTTTTATTGACCACATGACTGTATCTTAGTGTGCTGAAGGTGCCAATGAAGATTCCTGGCTTCCAACTTCTGAGACAAACTGGCCCAGGCCATGAGCCCAGTTGGGCACTCCAGGTCCCAAATGGAGCCAGCTCTGTTCTTTTTAATTTCCCTGATCCCAAGGAGGCTCTGGACTTGTTCATCTGCACTGGCTATACACAATCTAAGAAGCTCACATGGGCTGTGGTCTAAAATGCTCAGCAGGGGAACATGGTTTTGGCCTGGAGAGGGGACTAAAATGTTTGTGAAATACTGCCTGGGCTGTAGAACCACAAGTTGTCCCTCAGTAGCACCCGGTTCCAAGAACACCTTGTAAAGTGAACATCAGCAGGTGTCCTGTAAATCAGGCCATAAATGAAAGGGAGAGAAGCTGCATTCAGATGCTGCTCATACACACAACCCCATGGACCGAGTGATGCTGCTTCCTGAGAAACTCTCTGCAAAGGGCACAGCCCTGAGTCCAGCTGCTATTTGCTCTTTTCAGAGCTCAGTCACAAGGGAGATACTGAGAGCCATAAAATGAAGCTCGCTGCCACACGTTTTCAAGTTGCAAGGCAGCAGCCAGTCCTTTCTGCAGAAATTAGCAACTGCCTGTAGCAAGAGATAGCATTGACAGTCACCTAATCCCTCCCTTGGACAGGGATTTAGCATCCACAGGCCTCTGCCAGGTGATAAAGTGAACCTGAAGAGGGAATAGTGACACAGGGGAAAGTGGGAGCCAAGAACACAGTCGTCATGCGCTTCACACACGTTGCTGGGTAGCCTTTCACCACAGGCATCCACAGTGTCGGCTGCAGGGGAGTTTGCAGGAATATCTGTCCAGGCAGAAGGTATAGCACCTTGCTCACTACTAGCTGGCCCCTTGCCCAAAACTACTGGCATCACAAAAACAGCAGCATGGCTTGAGTTTATAAATTTGCAAGGCAACACTTAACTTCTAGGGCTGAGCTCCAAGAAATGACCTTGTCAATATAAGGTCAAAAGGATGAACATTATAGACAAGATTTAAAGGGTATTGAGTAAGGATGAATCCCTTTATAAGCTCCAGAGAGCACAAAATGATTAATTTCAGGTCTGTCCCGTTTTCTCAGTTTGAGATAGGTAGTTACTTTTATCTAATCAGTGGGAGATTTCATTCCTGTAGAGAATTACTGGTTTTATGGCTCAACATGAGGCACTGTTGCACAGGTGGTCCAGGCTGGGGACTGTGCTTGGCATGGGGCAGATCACCTGGTTACCTGAGTCCAACAGCGCTATTACCTCAGGGATGCTGTCACCATCCACATGGCAAAGCCTTCTTGACTGCTACCGAGCACTATCCAGCTCTGCCTTCTCCAGCTGGCTGCAGACGGGCCTTGCAAAGCCCTTGTGGCTGCAGGGCCGGGAGGGAGGCCCTTTGCTGTGCTGCAAGGTTCAAGGCAACCTATTCCACCTCCCTTTCCAGCACCCTCCCCAGCCACGGGGGTTTCTTGACCTTCTGTGAACCCAGCAGTAGGATGGGAGGGCAGTGCAAGCCAGCCGAGCCGTTGCATGAATTTATTTATAAGCTATCAGTTACCAGTTATCCGGCCTCTCTAATATGTTTATCACATTTGAAGTCATTCTCCAAAGAATGGCGGGGAGGGGACATTTGTCTGTGGGCACTCTGATGGTTGTGTTGCTTTCCCCGCTTGAAAGGGATTAGTTTAAACATCAAAAGCACTTGCTTTAAGTTAGCGTTTGATGTTCCTTCAGGCTGGTTTTCTGTGAGCTTACAAAAGAGGAAACACGTCTAGCATGGGCCCATTGCAGCCCAAGCCCTCGAGCGTTGCAGTCTCACTAGAAAGCATGTAGACTCCACGAGATCCAGTTCAGCTACGTCTATTAAAGGACTGGCAGAGTGCGGCGACTGTTGCAATGAAGCTCACAGCTTCGCATCGGTGCTGCCAACTCAACCGCTGTGAAATGCCCCTGAGGCTGGTGCTCTCACAACATCTGCAGGGTTTTTGCAGGTCCTGCAATGCTTGTCCGCAACGAGTCCCAACCCAAATGCCCTGTCCAGGTTCTCCTGGGAGGGCTTCTACCATATCCTTATCCAAAGAGCTTTTAGGTTTGGTTTCAATTTCTCTACCACTTTTTGCCAAAACATAGTAGACGGTGCTGATGGTGAATACATTTCTTGGCTTCTTGCAAAGCTTTTGTCCCCTGTACTATACAGAGCTTAACTGTAATCCTCCTTTCTGAAAAGAAAGTATGCTTAATATTTTACTTACTTTACCTCTTGCAAGAGTTTGACTTAGTGCATGCAGTTGATTTAGAAATTATTGCTGTATGAAATCACTGTAGCACAGCCTGAATGGATTTGATCTTGCCTGATTGACAGAGCTCACCTGTCAGTCAGAGATCTTTGCCCTAAAGAACTGATCACGGGGAGGCTGAGCCTTGACAGAAGGACTCATTTCCATCTACAAAGGCACAGCAAGCATGTGGCAAAATTCCTGCGATAAGGCATGGCCACAGTTTACTGCCTGCACCACCACCTGCACTTTGCATCAGTTTGCATTTTTGCCCTTGCTTGCACTCACAACGGTCAGACTCCCCTTCCTAATTTTCTTTCCCCACTGGATAGCCATGAGAAGGGGCCTGAGGGCTCCTCTGAGCCAGAAGAGAACAGACCTGGCTCTAGGATTGCTGGACTCCCCAGAAACCCATCCTCCAAAAAGCAAGAGCTGCATGGAGGTGAAAGGGGGACAGAGATGCTCCCTGCTCCAGCAAATCACACCCTGGGGGAAGGAGCAAGCAGTCAACAAAACCTTAGTAGAGAGAGAAAGGTCCTGCCAAATCTGGGAAGGGTCTCACACATGAAAAGAGCACCCCCAGCCCCCAGCAATGCTCCCACAAAGGTCTTTAAGATCTTTTATTTACAGATGCAGGACCTGGCAGCTGAACCCAATGTCCAGGGAGGCAACCCGGGGCATGGTTTGCAGGTCTGAGTCCTGCTGCTGCCAGGGCAGCTCTGCAGCAAGTTGAGCTGCTCAGGACAGAGAAAATCCCCTGTGACTGCTGTCAAGGGAAGAGCTAAGAGAATCTTTCCTTGTTGTAGCAGCCTCATAACTCTCTGTGCTTCAGCTGGCAGAGGTTTGCCAGGGCGTATTGGTAGCATGAGACACATTGACCATCTCCTGCACCAGTGCTCCTGCAGCATCGCTTCTGCTTTTTAATGGGAAAAGCAAGAAAGTGAATTATACAGTGAGTAATGACCAGACCCTCCTGTCCACACTACCCATCTGCACACATTCGAGTGTTCATACCAGGAGGTGCGTGAGCAAGTCCCCCACGTGTGGGGACAGTGCAGACCAGCGTGGCCCAAAGTGCATCAGCCTCAGGATAGTGCCAGCAGGGAATTTCTGGATGTGTACGCCAATTCATGGGACAGTCAAATCCCCAGGGACCAGCTAATGTTGCAGATGGGGCATTGTTCATTTTAGAGGCTCACATTTTGGTGAGCTCAGGAACTCTCTTGGCATTGCAAGCTCTAATGCCTTCCTCCCATAATTTCATTCATATTAATTTGCAATCACAAACTAAACAGGAAAAAAATGCTCTAAAGGAACAAAAAAATAATAAAAACATGTCATGGGAAATAGCATCACAATGTCAGGAGAAATTAACAGCAGAACAGTTTGCTCTTCCAATAACCTTCCAAGCTAGCATCCTCCTGGTATTATTTTCTCTTCTTTGCACTCCAAATATCTCATGTAAGACCACTCTTCTCATCTGAGGGTAACTCAGTGTCAGATACCATGATAATCTCTCCATGTTCCCATGGCATAACACCTTTGGGATTCTTATTTTACCCTGGGCAGAGCCTCCCCGTTTTTTTCTGCATCAAATGTGCTGTTGCATGACATATAAGACTTGGCTGGGAATATGAATTTGCTTATTATCATCAAGTGATAAACAAGGCATCAAGTAAGTGCAGTAAGTCAGCTGAAAAGAACAAAGCCCAAGAGCCATCCAATTGCCTCTATACCTCCACTTGGCTACGCCTGTGTCCTGGAACCCAGCACATGCTCATGCCCTTCCTCACATCTACACCCTTTATAATCCTGCAGCCACAGGGCGAC
Organism: Crypturellus soui; assembly: GCA_032275445.1. Classification (NCBI taxonomy): domain Eukaryota; kingdom Metazoa; phylum Chordata; class Aves; order Tinamiformes; family Tinamidae; genus Crypturellus; species Crypturellus soui. Next base: position 2,836,840 of record JAUBNY010000256.1, on the reverse strand, counting down.
TTGGGATTAGTGGTTGGCCTTGGAGGCCTGGGCTCAAGAGCTGATAGATAGGTAGGGGCTGTGGTGGCCACTGCCCAGGACAAAGATAGCCAAGAACTTCCCAGATAACCGAGGGTGTTTCTGGCTGCTGCTTCCTATGGACAGTGACAGATTTAGCCCTTCCATCAGGGTCTAGGTGTTAGAGATTGGTCCCTGGTTTGGCTCTTGCTTGGGGCCACTCTGAATTGAAGCCTCCTCAGTTGCTCAGCGTTGCAAATGCTTCAGGGAAGGTGAGTGAATAGGGTTTGCTCGACAGCGCTAGCAGTACTAGTCATATAGACCTCATCTTCTCTGCCTGTGCTCACAGCAGAGAGGCTGGGAAGCGATAGGAGCACTCCAGGGAGCAGACTGTGGTCTCCCATACAGGCAAATGCTCTCTAGTTTCATGAACGGCCATCCTGGAAACACAGGGAAATTTAAATATATATGATTTGTTAATGGTAGCATCTTTCCCCTCATTACTCTTGCTTCATGCCAGTCACAGGCTCTTTGCCAGCCCATTCGCTCACTCTCAGAATGAATCTCACAGCAAAATTTATTCATTTTAATTTTCTGATATTCTATGGACCAAACTAATCCATGCGAGGCTTAATTTTCCATCAGCTTCTGCAGCTCCAGAGGCTCAGCCAAGGCTGGTGCAGGTTGTGGGGGAGCTCTCAGCATTAACCTTTTCTTCCCCAGGACTGGCTCTGCCCAAAAACATTAAACTTGCAATTAGTGCAGTGAGTTAAGTCCATGGTTGTGCAATCACTGACCTATTTGCTAAAAGGAAAAGCAGGTCTCCAGGCCCAAAAGACTCTTAGTGCCTCCCGATTTAAGGGAGAATTGGATATAAAACTCCTAATTTGTTTTGGTTGACTGCTCTGTGCAAAAACAAACAGTGTGCTGGCCCCCCAGTAGTGTCTCTGGCTCAGGGTGTGAGGTTCTCCGTGGGGAGCAAGAGATTGCACCTTGGCTGAGCCTGGGCAGGACCTTTCATCTGGTTCCACAATGGCTGGAAATGCAGCTGCACTGATTCCTGGTCAGGTTAACCTCATTTGGTTTTGTGCCAGCTGTGCTTTTAAATAAATAACCTGTTTCTCCTCTACCTCCTCCCCAGGTCTGTTTATGGACGCCAGTTTCAGCAAGCTCTGGCTTGGTCCCATCTTATCCTGAAAATCTTCCCTGGAAGGCCCACAGTGCACTTTGGAGTCAGTGATCCCACATGCACCTTGTTTCTCCTACTCTGATCCTCGTGACCCACCCCTCCCCTCCTTCATGCCCCATTTCTCCCCACCAAAGACAGAGTTTCTGAAATTCAGACCATTCTGCTCCTCATAATTGCGCTCCTGCTTTACTGGTAGGACTGTGAAGAGAAATACAGAATAAGATGGGTTCAGTGACAGAATTTGACCCAGTTCAGCACTCTCCAATCCAGCTTGAGTCCTGTGACTGCCCTTCAGGCAGGTCCCTAGTGTCCTGTCATTGATCTCCTCAGCTTCACTCAAACTGACTGGTGCTGTACTGAGGTCCAGCAGCATTTCCTCTGTCTACAAAATCATCTGCTGTAAGCTAGCTTTGGCTCCTCCTGTAAACGCTTTTAATGCTCATGGACTCCAGCCACAACCACAGTCTCTGCTTGAGCTGGCATGCCTCCTTTGTGCACTCCTTAAGGGGACAAGAATCAGGGGCTCTGTTTGGATCAGATGATTCTGAGATGCTATTCCCCAATATCCTCTACAGATGATTTGATGGAGCCCTCCCTCACCCTATCATCACAGAATCACCCTGTACGTGAGGTTGGAAGGGAGCTTTTAACATCATTCAGTCCAACCCTCACTAGATTCACCTAGAGCAAGTTGCCCAGGTCCATCCCCAGTTATGTTTTGTCTGTCTCCAAGGACGGAGACTCCACAGATTCTCTGGGCCACCTGTTTCAGCAAACCACCCTTCCAGAGAACATGGCTGGAGATGCTGAGAACTTCCATGTCGTGTCTCTTAAGTGTCAAAGTGAGGACTCCCTGGTCAGGAGCTTTGCAATATTCACCTTCTGGATCTATGTGTCACTGACAGAGGAAGAACCAATCCCTCCTCTCTGTTTCCTCATGAGATGCATTGACAGGAGAAACCAAACCAGAGAGGAGTGGGTAGGAACCAAACTCTCCCACAGGGTGTTGACTATGTAGGGACATGTGCCAGGAGCTTGTGCCAGACTTTGCTGATGTCTCAAGTGGAGATAAACATCTCCTTACAGATCCTCCATTCTAGGTTGTGGGAAATGTTCCTTTTTCTTGCATTCTTCTTCCACAGCAAGTGTCCCTGCTTGGCTGCATCTCCTTCTCTGTCATCATGTCCCAGAAAAATGTGCCAGCCCAGCTCCATGTTTAGTCACAGTAACGGGAGATCTCCCTAGCTCTGCTAGGGCACACAGAGCTGAGGCCTTTTAGCTCTGGCCTGTGTTACTTCCCCATTCTTCTTTCTTGCAAATATTCCTATGCTTTTCCCTCCCCTGGGGCTGCCCCCTGCCTTCCTGCACTCTCTCAAGGCTTGACACAGTTTCAACCCACTAATGAGGGCTTTTATTCTGGTGCAATTAAAAATTAAATCTTCTTCCAATTAGCAGCGAAGAGATACAACCTTGGTCAGGTCTAAGTCTTCACTGCAATAGAATGCAGCTCAGGGATTTACCTCCTACACCAAAGATGTGTGGAAGTGAAGGGCCTATCTTCAGCATTTTAGGTGCCAAGAGGCTGCCATGGTGCTTTCTTGTCCACCTGAGCCAAACACTCTCTGTAAAGGAATAAATTGTATCAGTATAGAAAAGGGAGGACTGATATAGGGAAGGAAAAATCTCTCATGAGAGGAGCAGAACTTTTAACTGCAGCTTAGCAAGCCATAGCTGGAGCAGCAAGAGACGATGCTGCCACTGCCACTGCCCATTACTCTCTATAATATGAGCTGGTAGAGATGACCAGTGGTCTGTCCTCACTGTTCACCTTCCCCCCCTATTTTCACTCTCCACACCTACAAGACTTCTCTGCTAGTATCCACAGAGCATGGTGGGGAACCATGCTGTTTATATTGCACTTTATGTTTATATTTTGCTTTATGTAGGCAACACATTCATTGACTCACTCTGCTCTCCAGCCCACTGCCATTGAGACAGGAGGGCTGCGCTTACATGTGGGTGTTATCTCTACACCTTCCAGCTACACTCATTAGGCTCTTCAGCTTATAAATCTAGTCCATTCAGCAATGAATGAAAATTCATATACTACGGCAATTAAAAAGACCCTTAGTTCTATTTTTGGCATACAGATAAAAAACAACAACAACAACAACCAGCATCAGAAAGGTATTTAATTAAACCCCATGTATGCAAATTTTATATCCCCAAATTGGAATGTACTGTATTTAATTCAATTAGACATGATAAAACTGCCGTTATCCCCTTCAGATGATAATAAAGCCAAACACATACAACTTACTCTATTTGTAGCTCTTGCGACACCAAATTGATGTTATTTATATGTTTCTAAGCTGTTTCTAAACATAACAGATTTTTACGACTTTTTGGACACATGCCCAGAATGGGAAAAGTTTGGGGATAAAAATGAAAACCCGGGACTTTCTCGTGTTGCTTTTCTCTGCTCTGTCACTTGCACGGAGTGTCTGCCATGATGCGGAGCAAAGGCAGTGAATATGGCAGGCAATCTGGTGACAGGAATGTTGGCGGAGTAGGCAATATTCCTGGGGTGAGACAGAGGGGCTGAGGGTCAAAAAGTGCTTTTGACTCCTATTGAGTGTTGCAAATGGGTGAAAATTGAGTCATGTCTCCCATAAATATGTTGCTTTTCCTAATGATGATGATAACCTTTGGGATAAAATAATCCTTATTGCTATGTATCTTTGCAAGGAGATAACTTAGGTTTTCAAGCTTTCTGGGCCTATGTGTGTACCCAGGTCTACAAGTTAGAAGACAGAGCCAGGGTTTTGCTCTAGGAATGGTAGTTGTACGCTGGTGTCTAGCACTGCATTTGCCTGGGTAATGCAATAGAGTAGCTCTTACTCATCCCACCAAGTCTCCCTCAAGCTCATGGGACATGCTCCAGTATGCAACTCCATGGTGTAGGATCCTGGCAATGCTATAACATGGAAAAGGTTTTACTCAGCCCAGATCCAAGATTCCTAGGAAGGAAATTCCCACTCAGTGCCCTGAATACCCCATTAACTTGTGGCGCTGGGACTTTCCTGCTTCCTTTTATGCAGAAGGAGCTCCTCGAAGGTGCAGGCCTGTTGCTTTCCTCTCAGCTCTGATCCTGCCTGCTACGTTGGGAGAGCTGGAGAACAGCCTGCTATTCATGGGCCACTTAGCATTGCATGTCTAGGAGGCTCAGCCACGGCTTGCGTTAGCGCTGAAGGTGTCACAGCCTCCAGCACATGTCACGGGGACATGGGGATGCCATTGAACAGCTGCCTGCTGGAAATGACTCTTCCTGTTATCTTAGCTTAGCAGCAGAGCTGTGAGCATTTCTGCCTACAGCCTCGCACCCCAGCACACCTCCATGACAGGTCTCTTCTGCAAAGTCACTCTTGGGCTTGTGTTTCCCAGACCTTCTCCTTGGACATAGGGCTGAAAGGGAAGACAGTCTTCACAGCTCCACACGACTCCATGCATCCTGTAACAGGCAGCCCTTGCTCTGAGCCTCATCCGCTCAGATACAGGCATCTATCCCATCCCCAGAAAGTGTCCATGCTTCAGCATCCCTCAGAAAGGAGAATGCTCTCTTCTCTGGGGTGAGGGGAAGCAGCCCTGGGAATTCGCCTCCTTCTGTTCTTTTTTTGGCTCCCACAAGTGCCTGACAACAAAACATGTGGGAAATGCCAAAACAAACCGTTTGCCAAGTAAAAGCTTTCACCACTAGGCTGAAATGTTTTGTCAGTATTGTTCCAGCTGAGACCACTCTACAAATTGGGCAGCTCGTTGCAGTCCCTCCAAAATGGTTTTAGGAGCAAAGAAGCAATTTGTTCTAAAACACAGCTCTCCCTTAGCTCTCCCTGCTGTGCGAAACCATGCTGCACCACTGGGAAATCTGGCTGATGATCATAACACACACTGAGACTCTTGCTGATGTGCATTTCTCTCTTGTCCCCCTTGGCAACGGGTGTAAGCCAAACTCTTCCAGTGGACAGTCCCTGTGGAAACTGGACCAGGAGAAAGGGTGACCCGTGCCCTGCTACATGTGTTGGTGGATGTCACCACACATACGGGGATGAGAGACTGTCATGGGGAAGAGAGTAGTTCTCTGCAGGCTGGAGTGAGGGAAGACAGATGTTGGAGGTGCACATCTGGAGATGTGGTGGGAGAGACATATCCTGTAATGGTTGCAGAGGTGTCCAGGATCTTGGAGGGGTCCCCCAGCCCTTCATGGGGAATATTACCCACAAGTTACAAGACAAACAAAAAATTACTTATACTTTTCAGTGCACTAGTTGAAATGTGACTGTAAGGCTTAGCAAACAATATTGCAAAAGAGAATGTTATTCATGCTGTCTAGAGATGTTGGCTCAATGGTTACCAGATCCCACAAAGTCTTTTTTCCTTAGAACTGGGATGAGATCCTAGATGACTTTAAGGTGATCTCTGGAGTGACTCAGAACAGGCTTGGCCAAGTCCAGACAATCATGGCAATTCAACAGCTGTTTTCACAGGATTTGGGATAAGAATCCCAAAGGTGTTGGGATGCTGGCCTTTTTTTTCTTTTACTTATGGGAAATCAGGGCAAATGGGAAATCCAGGTTGGGAACCAGTCAATACAGCTTTTGGTAGATTTTCTGCCATTTTTCCTTTGACTGTGGGCCATGACTGTGGGCAGGTGTCAGGACTGCTATGTAGGTGAGGATCTGCTATCCATTGAAGGAGGGCCCCCATAGGCAAAGAGAGGCTGCAAAGTCCATCTTCTCAAAAAGAGATGTCTTAAAGCTAACATCTGGTGGGGCAGAGTAGGTGACTGGGACAGAAAATGTTTTTGCAGTGACAAAAGAGGAAATTATTAATCGGACATAGACATTCTTATTTAAGACTTTTTTTGGTGATGATTTGACTATGATTTGACTCCAGACTATTTCAACTTTGGAAGGAAAATGTCAGGTTATTGCTTCATGCTGAAGAACAGAGCTGCTGGGAAACTTCGTTCTGGAAGGAGATATCTGAAAGTCAGAGAATTATTTTGTATGCATGTTCTCTTCTTTAGCCAGTCCTATTTCCCTGAAGCTTTTCATCCTATGAACTTGTGCACTTGTGTGGCAGTTACATTGACCAGCTTTGTCACATCAATAACCCATGTCACGCAGCATTTTGGAGAGCTCACTGACATCAGAGAATAACAGCTCACCCTGGCTCCCAAGCCTGCTTGGTAACCACATTCAGGGACATCTTCTAAACAAAAGCTAACTTAAGTACACAGGATGGGAACAGCAGGGGCTACTGAAGAGCTGAAAGAAGGTCCAATGTCAGAACAAATCGAAAATCCAGGATAGGAGTCAGCAGCATTCACTGTAGACTGAAACACTTTGGCTCAGTGTGGAGCTTTGGACAAATAAGTGGACAAATAAACTTCTGCAATTCTTTGTACATGGCAGAGATGGCATTTAGAGAAAGATAACTCAAGTAGCAATACCTAAGTGGACTTTTTGCAACCTTCAACACATCCCTTTAACTAAAAGTGTTCCAGGCACTAGCATAATCCCAAAGCAAACGATGTCAAAGATTAGCTAATGCACCAAACTTTCCCATGCTACAGGGTTAAACAAGTGAGAAATTGAAACTCCTGGGAATTAACCACATATTTGCTTCCTGCAAGAGAGATTTCATAGTCATTTCCTTGGGGGAGAGGGGTGCCTGCTCTTCCCCATCCTTACCTCCCACCTGGACTTGTCTTCTGATCTTGTCTATGTCTTGCCCACTCTCTTATTGCTCATCACTACTTTTATATTGCTCACACACATTCAGTGAGGGAGCTGTAAAAGCCCTGAAAAGGGACGTAAATGCTGTGGATGGAGCTACTATCCTAGATGAACTGCATGTCAAACAGAGCATACGTGGGTCTGAGTCTTGTTTTTGGGCTTGCCCAACATGATTTTGCCTCACCAAAGTGTCTGGAGAACTTGGTCCTGTGCAAACAGGAGAGAAGGGTGATTATTATGTGAGATCCCCCAAAACCAGGCTCCCTGAAGCCATGGCCCTTCCCTCATCTCAAGGCAGATGGGTTTATGATGGAACAGGAACAGGTAGTTTTTGAGAGCAGCTCTTTCTTCCCTCAACCCAACAAACACCCCCCGGACCTGCTGTGAGCACTTCCTCTGCCCTGGCTTACCCCTGCAGATGGAAGGATCAGAGACTCTTACCAAAGTCCCCACCAGCATGCCTGGCATATGGAGAATCAAACCCCATGTTCAGAGCTGAGCACACTGGAGCGGATGCCCTGGAGGGACTCTCCACCCCACAGTCCATCATCAAGCAAGGGTGGTGTCAAAGTGTTGTTGCACTATCCAAGGATGAAACAACCTTCCCTCATCAGTTAAACTTTCCCCAGCAATTAGGTGCTGAACGTGCTGATGCATTAAAGAATTCTCCTCATTAAAGAGCAAATGCTTTATTGCACTCTGTCTCTGCAAGAAGACAGAGTGACCCAGACCCCCTGACCACCCACATAGCCTCTGAGGGCTGAGAAGGCGATTTATTACCTAAGTCCTCCCCCTGCCTGGTCTGCCAGTGTCCTGTCCCATGAGCGTGGGCTGAGCTCCACTCTGAGCTGCAGACCCCTGCTCAGAAATAGTTCTGAGAGAGGGTGTTCTAGTGCATAGATAATATAATGTTGGCATTTGCATTGAAGAGTCTAACTGGAAGCCACTCTCTGTTTCACTGTGTGCCTCTGGATCCCAGTATCAAATGTTCATGGACCTCTTCCTCACTCAAGCATATACCCAGCTGAGACACACTAGGGACCTTCCATATTTGTGACACCCTCTACTAACAAAGCACTGATGTGAACCAACAAAATTAATGTCTCCTTGGAAATCCTCTCTGCCCGCCAAAATCCGTCATGTTCCTTGGAACAGCTGACTTTCACAGCCATGCCCCGTGAAAGGGACAAGCCTGGGTTTGTAGCACAGAGGATGGCATATTTTGTGTGTACAGGAATGCCATAACCAGGGAGCAGTCAAGAGACACCTCAGTCCTGATACCAGAGAAGAAAAAAAGACTTCGGGGACATAAGAGCACAGTGACATGATTTGGAATACAAATTGAGAATAATCCAAAGATTCATAAATCCAATTGATTTCCTAACTCATACTCAAAGAATTATTATCTCTATGATGTTTCCTTTAATCTTCTCAGTTACCCAAGATTTTCCTCCCTATTCCAGCCCAGCTGGCCCAAGCAGTATTTTCAGAGCTTATGCAACTCATAAACCAGGGAAATCCCAAGGACAATTCAGAAATCACGCCAGTCATTTCCTAACAAGATACCTGAACTCAAAACCAACTCCTTATGCTGAAATAAACCTGCCAAGCACAATAAAATTGGCACTTAATTTGGAAGCTCTGAGAGGGCAGGATATGTCAGACATTCAAGTGAAATACCAGTGTTCAAATGGTGCAAGAGATAGAACCCATGTGCAAGCAAAATGTATAGCAAAGCAGTAAGTATCTGGGAAGATCTGGAAAAGCAAGCGGCAGAGAGAGGTATCCCCGGAGTGAAAAGGGCACTTTTAGTGTTGAAGGAAGTCAATAATTGAGAAATGCATATGAGTGTGCAGTAGAAATTTACCCTATTAAACAGGAGGCATCTGTGGCATCTTCACTCCAGATTTTGAAAGCAGAAAGCTTCTCTAAACTGGTTTTGATTATAGTTCTGTAAGAGGATTGGAGCTCACTGAGCTATTCTTGGTCTGTGATTCATTTGATGAATTCAGGCAGTTATTCTGTTTGCAAATTATCAGCAAAGAGGCTTTGATTTGGAGAATTCTGTTCATTGCTCTCCATTATTCATAGAACATTTTCTTTCTGCTTCAGCACTTCTGCTGATAGGCAGTTTGCGAGTTGTTTGCTGTGACAGTGACCTCTGTGCAATTCCTGTGGCAGGGTCTTGGGTCATGGTATCATGTGGTCCCTATGCCACAATTTCTGCCTAAAACTTTAGCCATAGCTCCCTGCAAATAGACAAGATTTTACACTAGTTGCCAGGCTTACCCTGAGGGTTTATTCAAGCCCATCAAACACAAGAATGTTTGACCAAGTGGGCAACAGTCATAACAAATGGCTGAGAAGCTGAGGGCCACAAGTACCCTAACTGACAAGCTTTGATGGTGGGAAAACCTGCATTTAAAAATATTTTCACACCCTGTAAAGTAAATCAGCTAGCAAATTGAGAGAGAAGAGTGTGTTTATCTTCGAGCTTCTTTTTCTCACCATTATATTGGTTGGTACAATAAAAGTTGACGGCTTTGAGCTTAACATGCATGAACTAAATAAGCTGGGACTTTAAAAAAGAAAACATAAGAAAATACTAGAGTGTGATCGTGAGCCATTCTCAGGCCATGTGTCAGCAGCACAGCTTTGAACTGCAGCTGTCTTTTCTGCCCTGCACTCCTAGATGGAGTATAGGGGCAGCCATGTGTTGTTGGCACCATAGCACCCGCCTCAAACATCCTTCTGGATATCCACCTCAGCAGTGTATGAGGCCCATCGTCTTTCTCATTTTGCTCTGGAGAGATTTTATTAAGAAATACCCTGCACACAAGGAGTATTCCTACCCCACAATAACACAGAGCTGAGGTGTGCTCTTCATGGGCATCTATAGTGACATAGACAGGCCAAGCTGTCCTTACCACATAGGGTTCAATCTATATAGCATGCCCCATACATCTTTCTTGATGACAAAATCCATCTCTCTTGCAGACCAACTGTTATTTATAGTTTTTGACAGAAACACGAAAGCATTTGAGAACGTCTCTTAATGAAAGCAAACCTCAACATTTTCTTTTAATTTCTCTGCACAAAACGAAAGCCGGCTCACGGCTCTATTTTTAGCTTCCCCATAACAAGCTGCATGAGCAGATGAGAGGAACAGCATGTTGATGAAGGAGGTTATTGCACTCCAACCTTCTAACATTCCTTCAAAAAAAGCTGTGCTGAGAGAGGGTTGCTAGCAGCCCATGCTGAGGTTCTTTCTACCTTTAGCAAAGGTGCAATGCCCCAAACAGCCCCTAGAAGAGGGCAGCAAGCAGTGGACCTAGGAAAGCAACTGATCTCCTCACCCAAAGAAGTTGATTATTTGGCCAGAAAGGGCAAGGATGGGCTCAGATCCGTTAGTTCTTGATACCATGGTCCCATTGGGCCAGGAAAACAGCCCAGCTGCAGCAGATAATCCACAATACCAGGGTATCTGCAGATTCATTTAAGCTCTCTGCTGACTCACTTTTGTCCTTGACCCAAAAGTCTGAGCCCAGAAATGCTGAGTCAAACTCTCAAGTCGAGAGTGAAGAGGAGACCATGTCTGGGGCCAGTTTTGACCCCTAGAATTGTCCTAGAAAGAGACAAGACTTAAAGGATGGCTAGATACCAGGGAAGGGCAGCACTAGATGCTCCTCACAATATGCTACAAAAGAAGGAACAAGCTTAATGTAGTTACATGAAACAATATGGCACTAGCAAAGTATTGCACCAACAGACAGAACCACTGGTGGTTGCTGATGGTTTTGCCCCTCAGAGGACTCCTGTTCTGGAGGTTACCTCTTAGCACCACTGCTAGCTAAGGTGGTGTGAAGCTGTGCCTGTTGTCCTCACAGTCCTGGGGCACCCCCATGGGCTTTCCCTTTACTGTACAGCCAAAATGCCAACTGGGAGATGAAATCAGTCTGTTTGGGTATTTTCCTTGTGCCCTAGAGTAAGTAATATGGACAAAGGAGGGTGGAGGCCTGTGATGCTTACAGCACACACAGAGCAGGTTAGGACTGGCAAAATTTGCCTGGGAGGCACTCATAAGCTTGCTTTGGTACTCCAATTTATCATCAAAACTTGGGTACTACCTCACGTCCCTACCCAGCAGGAGCGGGAAACATAACCAAGCTCTCTGGGCAGGAAAGAATGAGAAGGTAGAGACCTAAACATGGGGAGCAGAGAATACGCTGAGCCTTCTCCCACTGCACGCACCGTCTCTGCCACCATCAGATGCCCCGTGGGAATCATAACAAAACTTCCACAAACTGTCTTCCTTCCTAATCTCCCCTGAGATGTCAAGAAGAGAAAGCAGCAGGAGATTAGGGCACCCCATATACAAGTCCTACTCTGTGCTTTGACCTGAACAAGTCCATAGCCCTAAAGTGAGGAGATATTTTTTTAAAAAAATCCAGTCCCTGCAGCATCTGTAAGATCTACAACCAGACCCTTCAAGCAGCGTGAACAAAGCAATGATTCACTCATTTTCTTATTCAATAAACTTTGTAGCAGGGATTTGACTCACACCTTGCTACAGCAAAGTAGGTTATACTCCAACTGCAACTCCAAGCTGCTTGCCAGATTACTATGTGCCTTTGCATGCTGACTCTGGGCTGTGGTGTCACCTTCTCACAGCCCAGTGAAGTGCTCTTTAACCACAAGCTTTGCCTGCCGATGTGGCCTGAGGCTGGAATTGCCCAGGTTTGCTCCTAATGGCTGCAGGACTTACAGAGGTGCAGGAGCTCTGCTCTCGTGCTATTCCAACCGGTGAAGACATTTTCCATCAGAACATTTCACCAGGCAGCTTCAGCTCAGTCCCTGCATGTGACAGCAGCACTGAGTAGCCTGCACTGATACAGTCATGTGTTATTTGCTCCTACACGGTGAATAAGCAAGTTTTGACTTAGTCTCATTGCCAGACTCCAGTCATCCCATCCAACCGTACAGATGAGCATGCGTGACAAAGCTGTGGTCTATGTTACAGTCTCATATTTGCCTCAGCTCCCATGAATGTGTCACCATGTCCAGGAGTCACCTGGTTAACTCTACCCAAAGGGAATCTCCTGTCCTCTAGCAGCCAGTCTAGTAGTGGGAGCAATGGGAAACAA